>CAUYUJ010008791.1:190000-253975 GCA_963575745.1 Prorocentrum cordatum | reverse complement strand
AAGAGGAGGGAGGCCCCCCTCCCCCCCGAGGTGAGTGAGGCGTGGGCCGGGGAGTGGCAGGCGGCGTGCGGGCACGCGGCCTGCGAGGCGCCCCCGCCCCTTGGGCCGGTGCATCCCGCGCGTCTCTGCGCCGGCCCCCCCTCTGCGCCCTCGGTCGCCGCGCCTCTCGGGCTCCGGGCCGGCCCTCGCCGTCGGCCGCCTGCGCCTCGGCTCCGCGACGGTCCTCGGGGCGCCTGGGGAGCGGTTTTCTGCTACCCTCTGCGCCAGGGCGCGCGTCGTGCCTCCCCGCCCCCCGCCCCTCCCATAGCGCAGCGCTCCCACCCTCAGTGCGTCCCCGTCACCGCCGCCGTGCGTCCGGCACCACAGTCTGGGGGGGAGGGGCGCTACGCCATGCCCCCTCCCGTCCCCCCCCCCTCCATGCCCAGAACGCCCGTTATGGCAGCGAACAGAAAGATGCGCTCCAGACCAGGGCCGTCGTCGGCCGCCCGCACCTCGGCTTTGCGATGGTCCTCGGGATGCGCGGTGGCCCAATGTCCTAGGCTTGAGTCGGGCACGTCCCTCTACAGGAGGAATATTCGAAAATAATGAAAAAATAGTTCGGGGACGATTTTTCGACTATTTTCTATCATTTTGAGTACTTGTTGTGCCTATTTTTCATTTTTCCTTCAAGGTCCACCTATAGGAGGATACGCCCGCCCTAATCCTAGGCTGATGATGTCCCAACCTACTTTAGCGTTGGGCACCAGGAAGAATTCCGAGCACCAAGAGAAGTACCGAAACGGGAGGGATTTCACGTGTCGGGCCCTGGGAGGCGATACTCGGCCGACATTTCTCCAGCGTATGGTGCAGACAATGTTTCGATAATTTCCTGGGTGCACGAACTTATGTATGGGATGTGGCGCTTGAGTACGATGGGGACAAGATAGTCCTAGGCCTCTCAGATGGGGTCAGAGTAGATCGGGGAAAATATATGGCCCCCGCTCCCGCGCGCGTACCATGTGCCTCATCAGGTCGGGTCGGAGGGTCGCGCCGCATCGCCGATGCTCTCTCGAAGCTGCGCGAGTAAGGGCAGGGCCTGTTCGAAGACGGGCACGGTCTTTGCGGACAGGCGCCTCCTCTGGCAATTCAATTGCTCGGCCATGAACAACGAGTCAACATGGAAACGTACTCTCGCCGCGGGATATCGGACGGCGTGTGTGATGGACACGAGAATACGGATGACGAGGAGACCGAGGGGGATGAGGAGGTACGATTGGGCAAGAGGAGGAGCAGCAGCAGCAGGAGGCGTGGTAGGCAGCCTCGGTACGGGAGGTATGCGAGAAGGAGGCGGAGGTGGAGGTGGGCCAGGAGGAGGCATGTGTGGAAGATGGGGATGTTGCGGAGGAGATGGCGGAGGAGGAGGAGGAGGAAGAGGAGGAGGAGGAGCAGGAGGAGGAGCACGAGGAGCAGGAGGAGGAGGAGGAGGAGGAGGAGGAGGAGGAGGAGGAGGAGGAGGAGCAGGAGGACGAGGAGGAGGAGGAGGAGGAGGAGTAGCAGGAGGCGTCTCTCGGGAGGCCCAGGGCAGGGTTGATAACGGGCTGCTCGGGGAGCGATCCCGTCAGAGGATCACCGGATGCGTTTCTGGAACGCCCGAGGCGCACGTCAGCATGAAGCAAGCAAGTCTTGGAGTAAAGGGGTCCTGTAGGTTTGTCCCAAGTCTCGGGCTCCTGGGACGGTCAACGCAACCGCTGGGTATGACCCAAGATGGCCCAAGATGGTTCCTCTGGATCCTTGTGTCTGGGGGGTACCTAGAAGCCAGGCTTTGTATGGTATGGTGCCTTACCCCCGACGTGGCTCTGGCCATGTTGTGCGACCCGCGATACATGGCCATGTCTCCATGAGGTTGCCACGGCGACGGTGCGCGATTTCGTGGGCGGTCGAGCGGGAACGCAGAGAGCCATAACGGTGGAAGCCCATGCCAAGAGCCACCCCGCTTGCCTCCAGGGTGCCCTCGGTTTCTTGGGCACCGATGGTTTTGCTAAGGAAAGCGTGACGTCTTCACACCCCAAAATTCAATGGACGTCCTGGGGTCTCAGGGCTGGGTTTCTTCTGGGAGGTTCCTTGTGGTCGAGCTCCTACTGTAGCCAGGGCCAATGTAACTCACGACAAACCCTGTCTGCAGACAAAGGGGGGCGGGCGGGGGGGGAGGAGGGATGGGCAGGGGGTGGTGTGGGGAGGAGGGCCGGCGAGTGGCGGATGGGGGGGCGACGGCGGGGGGGTGGCGACGAGCGGGATGGCGAGGGGAGGAGCGGCGCGAGGGGGGAGCGGGAGGGAGAGGAACGTCTTGATGAGGAGGAGGAGGACGGGATCTTGTTTCCCCTGCCACTCCTCCTCCTCCTCTTCCTCCTCTTCTTCCTCCTCCTCCTCCTCTTCCTGTTTCCTCCTCTTCCTGTCTTCTCCTCCTCCTCCTCTTCCTGTTTCCTCCTCCATCTCCCTCTCTTCCCCCTTCTTCATCTCGGGGCCCTACTCCTAAGTACTCTCCTTCTGTCCATCCCCCTCCCCCCTTCCCTCCCTCTCCGGGGTGGCCGACCCGGACCCCGACATCCTCCGCTTTGTTTTTTCGTCGAATCCGCGTCCCTGGAGGTCCCGACCCCAGGAAGCCTCGAGACGGCCTCACGACAGCCCCAGAGGGCCCCAGAACGCCACGAGGTGGGCCCAAGAAGGTACCGAGGCGAGCTTATGACAGCCCAGCAATCCCCGAAGACCCGCCCAGACACCCCCCCAATTATCGAGGGCGGCAAAGAGGGGGGTGATGGCTAGGGGGGGGGGGATATCATGGCGTGGGCCATGATATTTCCCCATACTTGATGGTGCCTCGTATTTCATTACGTCCCTGGCCCCCCCCCTTTGGCCGCGCACATGCCGCGGGCCATGATTTGCGCCCCCCCCTCTTGGACGCCCCCCTCTTGGCCGCCCCCGAAATCAGTTCCACGCAGCCAGTGCGGGAGATCCATCGCCCCCAAGACAGCACGAGGGCCCTCGTCTCCCCGAGCAGGCCCTCCTCAGGCCCTGACATCCGCCGATATGATTCTTCAGCTCCGCGCCCCAGGAAAGTCCCGACTCCTTCCCCAGAGGCAGGTTTTCGTCCCAGATCCATGTTTGATGGTCCCGGGACCCGACAGCAAGCCCCTCGATCGTCATCGTCATCACCCTCGATCCTGCCCCCATCGTCGTCGTCGTCGTCGTCGTCGTCGTCGTCGTCGTCGTCGTCGTCGTCGTCGTCGTCGTCGTCGTCGGTCGTCAGTTTACTTCAACGGGGGGGGGGCGTGGCAGGGCCCGAGAGGAAATCTGCACTTCACGCAAGCTCTGGGACTCCTTTGCACGCCCTCTCTCGGCCCAGCGTTGCTTGAGAAGGCGGCGCAGAGGGTGGGGGGGAGGGGCACGCCGTGCAAGAAACCATGCTTGAGTGGAAAGAAGCCCTCCGAAGCCGAAATCGAGGAAAAACGCTGGGGGGAGGGGAAAGATCATACAACCCTCCTCGAAGTCAAGCACAAGTTGTTAGTGTTGGTCGATGCGCGAGCGAAGCGCGGCCCACGGGGTCAAATTCTCTTGTGTTCGCAGTCGCCAGTTTCGGCGCGAACCCTAGAATATCGGAGTCCTGGGGCGCCGCCACGTCGCGGGAAAAGACTTGCCTCTGATTTCGAGGGGGGATGTGCCCTGGGAGATCTGGGGAGCGCTCCGCGAGGTGACCCATGCAGGGTGGCAACCGGGGATGCCGCAGAGGAGGAGGAGGAGGAGGAGGAGGAGGAGAAGGAGGAGGAGGAGCAGGAGGAGGAGGAGGAGGAGGGGGAGGCGGAGGAGGGGGAGGAGGAGGAGGAGGAAGGAGGAGGAGGAGGAGGATGGAGGAGGAGGAGGAGGAGGAGGAGGAGGAGGAGCAGGAGCAGGAGCAGCAGCAGGAGGAGGATGGGGGAGGAGCAGCGGCCGCGCCCGCCGGCGGGGCCCAGGAGTGCATCCGGGGCTGGGTGGACGCGCAGATCTCGCAGTGCCGCAGGCGGCGCCAGCTGAGGCGCCGCCCGCGCGCGCCCAGAGAACCAGAACCGGAACCGTCACCAAAGGGGTCTTTTCCAGCCCCGCAAAAAGAAGGAAACCCGAACCAAAACCGGAACCGGAACCGGAGCCAGAACCGGAACCGGAACTGGAACCGGAGCCAAAACCAAAACCGGAACCAACACCGGAACCGGAACCAGAACCGGAACCAAAACCAAAACCAAAACCACCACCAGAACCATACTGCGCCCAGACCAGATGGCCGCCCGGGGGGGGCCCCCGCCGGGGTTTGTTCTGAATCACTGGCACTGCTCGACTTGCGCTTGGACACCCCCCTCTCGTCACCGCGGTTCGACCGCCAGCCATTCACGCCATCGCAGTAGCCGTCGTCGACGCCATCATCATCATCATCACCACCCCCACGACTGCCATCGCCACAGGGCCACCGCCGTCGCCATCAACATGCCATCAATCACAACTGTTCAACAGCATCTCCATGACACAGCGGCCAGGGCCGGACACGAACACAAACACACACACACACACTTACACTTTTTGCGTCGGCGGCTAGGCAGAGTGACTGCGCTGGTGGGAAGGCAGTGGCAGGGCATACGAACGCGAATTAAGGCGCGATGCACGAGGAGGGGAACACACCCTCCCGGCGGCGAGGCGACACGCAGAAGTCGCAAGTCGGGCCTGTCCCTCTGCAGGGGGAGCATACCACAAACAAGTGAGTATAGTCAGGGGACTTCTTTTTTGTTGGTGACTCGTTTCGGCTACTTTGGAATCTTGTTTCGGCTCTTGTCCACTTTTCGCCCAGGAACTCCGCCCGTAGGAGGACATGCCCGACCTGACGCCACGCAGAAGTCCCTGCCCAGACGTGGTGGCGCCGTGGGCAAGAAACCGAGGCGGGAGGGGGTCCTGCCTCCGGGGGCCCCCGCCGCACCTCCAGGAGCGTCAGCAGAACAGCTCGGGAGGAGGGGCTGGCCACGGCTTTCAACAGGAGGCGTCCGGATGCTTGCCAAGAGGTGTGACGGCGCCCCGTGATAGTTCAGACAGTCGGGCCGAACGAAATCTGCTGCATGCAGCTGGTTTCGGACCCGCGGTTTCGGCCCCGCCGCCGGGCCCATTCCTCGATACGTGGGCGCCTCCCGGCGCCGGGAGGCGCCGGGAAAATCAGCTGCGTGAGCTGATGCTCACCCCCCCCCTATGCTATCCCCCCCTTGTCGCCCGGCCCGAGAGGTGTGAAGGCGCCCCGTGACAACTCAGACAGCTCTCGTGCCGCTGGCGATGCGAGTGCGATTGCAAAGCCGGCCCCAGGGAGCGGGTCGGGACTTCTGCGAGGATGCCTGGGTGGGCCTGCCCATGACGTCCCCGGGGGCCCTGGGGTAAACCTGAGAGTCCCGGCTGAAGCGACAAGCTATGGTTGAGTCGGGCGTGCCCCTCTACAGGTGGAATATTCAAGAACAGTCAAAAATTAGTCTGGGGACGATTTTTCTCTCTCTCTCTCTCTCTCTATATTTATATATATATATATATATATATATATATTATATATATATTTGACCATGCTTGAATATTCGTTGACTTCGTTAAAAACAAATCGCCCAAAATCCGCCTGTAGGGGGACCCGCCCGACCTACAGCTGTGGCCTCCGGGCGGCTTCTCTCCTTACCCCGCCGCCTCTGCTCGTCCCTTTCCAGCTCCATCCCGTTCCCGCCCGTCCTCCTCCCGCCTCTCTCTTCCTTGTGCGCCTCCCCAGGCTCCTCCTTGCTATAGCTGCTGGCGGCATGGTGCCTCTTCACTCGACGCCTTGGGCCGGAGACCGAGCCAGAAGTACGGGGCTGCAAGGAAGCCGCCCCAGATTGGCCTCGTGGCCATTCCGAGGCGGAAGCAGACTCCTTCTCTTCCTCCTCCTCCTCCTCCTCCTCCTCCTGGCCTCCTCCCCCCTCCCCCTCCCCATCCTCCTCCAACTCCTCTTCCTCCTCTCCTCCTCTTCCTCCTCCTCTCCTCCGTCCTCCTTCTCTCCTCCGTCCTCCTCCTCCTCCTCCTCCTCCTCCTCCTCTTCCTCCTCCTCTTCTTGTGCTTGACGTTGGGCGGATTTCAGCAACGGAGTTGTAGCGTTCACGCGGCAAAGTGCGGAACAACAAAGTAAAACCGCTTGAGTGCAGAAACAAGTGGCACAAAAGGTGCAGAAAGAAACGGAAAAAAAGCGGAGAGCCAGCGATGGCGCGGTGTTAGATCGTTAGATTTGCAAGCGTATCCCCACATCCCGACGTACCGAACCTCATCTCGTAAAACCCGCCGCGATCCCGTCAATTTGCAGCGCTGCACCGCTCAAGACGTCTTAAGCAAATGTGCCAGGGCCGATGAAACGATGCCCACTGTGTGCGAATCTGCTGAGCAGATTTAAGATGCCCTAGTGAACTTCAAGCCCTTCTGTGCACCTTGAAGGAACTTCAAGCCCTTCTGTGCACCTTGAAGCCGTGCCGGCCCTGGTAGCTCGTCATGCGTTGCGGCGGCTTCATCAGAGGCGGATTGCTGCGCCGCCTCTGAACGTCAGGGCTGAGCCCTTGCGCCCAGCTGCTCGGGGAGATGTCAACACGACTACGTCCCATCCCGCCTGCATCATACCTATATGACCGCCATGCGGGCGATAAGGAGGTTGGGGGGGATTGAGATCAAATACCCTCCCTGACTGACCTCCAGCCTGTCACCTTGATCTCATCTCTCTCTTTCTCTCTGTCTCTCTCTATCTCTCACTCTCTGTGTCTCTCTCTCGCTCTCGCCCTCTCTCTCTCTCTGTCTCTCCCTCTCTAGACACCCAGGACACCGCCCGGCCCAACAGGGACACCTCCCGGTCACCGGCGGACGGGAAACGGACTTTCGCTCCTGTTGACACCCGGGACACCGCCCGGCCCAACTGGGACACCTCCCAGCCACCAGCGGACGGGAACGGACTTTCGCTCCTACTTCGGCCTAGCTACAGGAGGATCACGCGCAGCTTCGCCTCGCCCGCACGCGCGAGACGAACACGAAACCGAAACCGATTTCCCGGTGGGGGGTCTCCGTTTCATTGCGATCTCACCCCCCAACCTCCTCCTCCTCCTCCTCCTCCTCCTCCTCGTCCTCCTGGAGGCCCTCACCAGGGGTCATCGCTTGAAACTGCAGTCTCGTTGACTGGGTGCCATCACCCAGGGTCGTCGCTCGAAGCTGTGGCTGCCTTCGCCGAGGGCCGAAGCGGTCAACATGCCCGCGGTCGACACGTACGGTGCGTTAGCGTTCACAATCCGTCCTCATCCACCATCTTCCTAACCTATTCCCTGCGATCGACCTCACCGAGGCTTGAAGTAATTGCCACCTGTTGTCTCATTCCGAGTGCAGCGTTGGAAAAAACATTAAGTTGTGCGCAGACTGTTGAGCTGTCCTTCGGATCCACCTCCACCATCCTGTAACCCATCTTCGTCCACCATCATCTTGACCTATTTCTGCAACTGCCCTCAGCGAAGGTTAAAGTAGCTGCGACCCGTTGTCGCGTTCCGGGTGCAGCGCCCGAAAACATACAGCTGTGCGCAAATTCTTGAGTTGTCCTCCAGATCCACCTCCACCATCCTCTAATCCATCCCATTCCACCATAATCCCAACCTATTATTTGCGATTGCTCTCGCCGAGGGTTGAAGTGGCTGCGGCCCGTTGTCGCAATCGTGCAATGCCGAAAATAACGCTGTGCGCAAACTGCTGAGCTGTCTTCCACTTCCATACCTCCCTCTTTTACGCCTCGAGCACCAGGCGAGAGAGGAGGAGGAAGAGGGGTAGGAGGAGAATGAGGAGGAGGAGGAGGAGGAGGAGGAGGAGGAGGAGGAGGAGGAGGAGGAGGAGGAGGAGGAGGAGGGGATGCGGGCGGAGTGGAATTATATTACAATAATCACGGCAACTGCGTTCAGGATGATGTGGTTGAGGAGGACGGGGAGGAGGATGGGAATGCGTAAGGAACAGTATCAGAG
The DNA here is from genome assembly GCA_963575745.1 of Prorocentrum cordatum. Taxonomy (NCBI): domain Eukaryota; class Dinophyceae; order Prorocentrales; family Prorocentraceae; genus Prorocentrum; species Prorocentrum cordatum. The sequence continues at coordinate 245,945 of CAUYUJ010008791.1, read as the reverse complement.
TGAGGGGGCCGAACGGTTTTTCGTTGTCCCTGGGTGCGTGGCTGAAGTGGGGATCCCTGGTGAGGATTCTGCTTGTTGCGTTTTTTGTTGTCGTCGTTTACCGCCTGCCGCTGGCGCTTCCGCCTGCGGCCGTAAAAAAAATGCTTGTTGTCGTCGTCCACCCTCCGACCCACCCCGCGACCCCGCTCGCGACCCACCCGCGACCCATCCCGCGACCCACCCCGCGACCCACTCGCGACCCACCCGCGACCCGGCCCGTGACCCAGCCCGCGACCCACCCCGCGACCCACCCGCGACACACCCCGCGACCCACCCCCGACCCACCCCGCGACCCACACGCGACCCACCCCGCGACCCACCCCGCGACCCATTCAGTGTACAGAATGCGAGCTTCGTTTTCGAGGATTCTGCTTGCTCTGTTGCGTCGTCCCCCCCGCGACCCGCCCGCGACCCACCCGCGACCCGGCCCGCGACCCACCCCGCGACCCACCGTCGACCCACCCGCGACTCATTTGTGACCCAATCCGCGACCCACCCACATTGATTTAACAAAAAATCAGCGCCTGCGGCGGGCTCGTTGTATAGCTTGAAAAACTCTGCGCCTGCGACGGGCTTCTTCAGAGCCTCGCAGTCTGCCGACGTCCCCGCCGCCCCCTCACTCTTATCCGCAACTGCGGGGTGCTACGTAAGCACCATTAGCGATGGCGGCGGGAGCGGTGCTGGCGGTGCGTGCCGTGGACCAGCGCAGGGGGACCGCAGTTCCCCGCCGAGGCAGGCCACCAGTGAGGCAGACACTCTCGCTGGACCCCTGCGTGGGCGCATCGTCAAAATCTGCGCCACCGCCCTCCTCCTCCTCCTCCTCCTCCTCCTCCTCCTCCTCCTCCTCCTCCTCCTCCTCCTCTGCTTGCCCCCCTCCCCCCAAGGTGCGCCTCCGCCTCCCAGCCATCCTCGCCCTCCCTCCGTGCGGCGGCCGCCTGGCGCCCTGCGGCGCGGAGAGCTGCGAGCCCCGCCGTCCGGAGACCATGATGGGAGGGGCACGCGCCGCAGCGTTGCCTTGACCAAGCGTCCCCCCCCCCCCCGCAGCGGCGGATTGCTCCCCAAGGTCTCACATCGCCCTCTTCCTCCTCCCTCCTCCGCCTCCTTCCTCCTCCCCTCCTCCTCCTCCTCCTCCTCCTTCTCCTCCTTCTCCTCCTCCTTCCTCCTCCCCTCCCTCCTCCTCCTCCTCCTCCCCTCCTCCTCCTCCTCCTCGTGCTCATTCCTCCTCCGCCTCCTTCCTCCTCCCTCCCTCGCGCCTCGCCTCCCACGCCCTGCTCCCCCCCCCGCAGCATCGAGCAGCCCCGGCGCGCCCGTATAGCACATGCGTGCCGGGAAAGGCATATCGACCTGGCGGGCGGAAGGCAGCTCCAGTGCACCTCCTCCTCGCTCTCGGCGACGGCCGGGCTGACGCCTTCCTGCGCTGTCGCATCCGAGCCTTTCCTCCTCCTTCCTCATCCTAGGCTCCCCCGCCTCCGCCTCCGCTTCCCTCCTCCTCCTCCTCCTCCTCCTCCTCCTCCTTCTCCTCCTCCTCCTCCTTCCTCCTCCTCCTCCTCCTCCTCCTCCCTCCTCCTCCTCCTCCTCCTCCTCCTCCTCCTCCTCCTCCTCCTCCTCCCTCGCCGCCCCCCCTCTCGCCTCGCCCTACGGTGCGCCAGGCTGCGCTGCTTCGGGCCGGGCTGCTCCAAGGCCCTGCCGCAGCAGCTTGTGCTGGCGGTCTCGGCTGGGGCGCGGGACCTCGCCGACAGGCCCCGCCGCCTCTCGTATTGGACTTATGTCGGGCCTGTCCCCCTACAGAAGGATTTTCGACGACAAATTAAAAAAAAATACCCCAAACATATTGCAAAAAGGCCAAACAATACGCAACAAATAGTCCCAAGACTATTTTTGGAGCATTGTTTTTTGTTATTTTTCTGGTATTTTATATTTTTCGTCGACAATCCCCCTGTAGGGGGACAGGCCCGACTTAATCTTGGACGCCCGGAATGGGTACGGAAAAAATGGGCCCAATGCCGAACAACAACTGTTGTCCAAAACCGACCGCGGCCGCTGTTGGGCAGGCGGCGTCTGGTCTTCCGAGAGCAACGTCCGCGGGGGCGTGGACAGCGAGTCCTGTCCAAAGGGAACAAGAGCTGCTGCTGGGCACCGTACCCACTACCTGGCATCGCTCGGACGTGTGCATTTTCTCTCGGCGAGAACCATCGAGGACCATCCTGGACCATCGATCAAAAAAAAAAAACACGCACGAAACCGAAAAATGCACGGGAAATGGACGTCCGAACGACGGCAAGATTATTCACGTACTCATTCCGCTCGTCCCCAGATCTCCGACGATGTTACTTTTTCAATCCGGCCGGTGCTCCTCGACGTCGGCCCCCCCGGGGGCCCGCGCCCGTGGGCGCCGTCGGGCCTCGTTCGTCCTTGAACTCGGGGGCTCGAGGAGCTGTCGTGCCGCCCGCGGCGGAGGGCCGGCGGGAGCAGGACGAGAGCTGCTCCGCCTGCGGAGGCTCGACTGAGGCCGCCGGAAGTGCAAGCACACATCCCGTATCCCGAGAGTTTTTTTTTTGGGGGGGGGGCCCAGAAGTCCCGGGCGAAACGTGACCGAGATTAATTAATCTCGGTCCCGTATCCCGAGAGAGGGTCACGCCAGCGTGCCCAGGGCTTCGGGAGCCGATCGCATCCGCGTTCGGGACCGGAGTCCCATGGTTTGCCCCGGATGTGCTGGTGGTCGCGCTGGCCTCTTCGATAAAGGACAAAAGCGCCAGACACATAAACTTATGGCGATCCGCGCGGATCTCTTGGATCCGCGCTGGGGCCCCTAGGCGGCGCCTCCGGCGCCGCCCCTGGCGCGCCCCGTGCGCCAGGAAGGGGGTCCTCCTCTTGGAAAGCTTCTGTGGAGCCGCGCGGCCTCGTCGGGTCGTGTCACAAGACGAAGGGCGTGCCAGGGCCCACACCCCCTCCCTCCTCCCTCCTGCTCCCTCGTTCCTTCTACTCTCTCTCTCTCTCTCTCTGCGCTTTACCTCCTCCCTCCCAGACTCTCTCTCTCTCCCTCTCTCCCTGTGGCTCGCCTTCCTTTCTCCTTTCATCCCGCTTCATTCGTCGCTTCTCCCTTCTACCTCCCGCTTCCTCCTCTACCTCCTCCGCCTCCTCCTCCTCTTCCTCCTCGTCCTCCTCCTCTTCCTCCTCGTCCTCCTCCTCGCTGGTCCTCCCTCCTCCTCCCTCTTCCTCCTCCTCCTCCTTCTCCTCCTCCTTCTCCTCCTCCTTCTCCTCCTCCTTCTCTCCCCCTTCTCCCCCTTCCCTCCCCCCTCGTCCTCCATCTCTGTCCACCCTCCGCCCTCATTTCTCCTCTCCCGCCCTCCCTCACTGATCATTCCTACCTGCTGAGTCATACCTTCCCCAGAGGAGGAGGAGAAGGAGGACGTCCTCCTGATGTCTGCTGCGTCGCCAGGCGTACTTCGTCGCTTGCAGGCCTGAGCTGGCTACTCCGAGATTCTTAGTCAGTGTCGGGCGGCCGTCACCCCCGCCGACAGCCCCACATCGACCCCCGTCGTGGGCAGCCACTGCGCGCCGAAGGCGCTTCGACCCCCGTCGCGGCGCGACGACGAGGCGAGGCGGACACCTGTCGGGGGCTACCCCCCCACGCCTATCAAGAAGCCCAGAGTATCGCTACCTCCTTCCCGCACGCCCCCCAGGACCCAACGAGCACCGTTCTTCGTACCTGGCCAGAGTCGAAGAGGACGCCCTCCCCCGTTCCTCTCTCGCTCCCTCCCTCCCGCCTTTTTGTTCTTTCTCCACAGAGAGGGGCCCAGACATGCCACGTCCAGATCCTTTCAGGACGGCGCGCCCCCGGCAGCCCCGACCCGTTCCCCAGCACCGGCTTTTAGCCCCGCGAGGCGTTCTCTGACGGCCCCGGGGCCCGGCGAGGGCCCCCCAGGGCCGAACCTGGTGCAAAACCTACCGTGAGCGGCTTGAGTAAGGAACGCTTACTTTTCAAAAGGGGCTCGGTCGTTCCTTAGGCTTGCATGCGTTACTCACAGCTCCTTATGCGCTATGTGTTATGTATCACTCCTTATGCGTCATTCCTTGGGATAAAGAAGGGGCTTCGTTCCTCATTTATCGTTCCTTAGGTCAGGTTGATGATTGTACCGTCCTGATCCCTTCTGCGACGCGAGCATGTCTGGGCGAGGAGGGCGCGACCTGCCCTCTGTGCGCCTGCGCGGCGCGGGCGCTGGCGCACGCGGCGTCCTCCTCGAGGCCCGTGCGCCGGCGTGCCAGCAGGGCCGGGGAGGCATGGAGACCACCCTCTGCTGGCCACGCGTAGTCAAACGACGCGAAGATCGGGACAGAATCGGATCGGGATAACTCGAAATCTCTGAGAATCGGCGGGTTTGGAGGATGTATTGGGCGCCGCGGCCGCTCCAGAGCGTTCCGGAACGCTCTGAGAGCGCTCCAGAACGCTCTGGAGCGATTTATCCCGATCCGAGCCTTGTTTTACGTAGAGTTAAGTCGGGCACGTCCCTCTACGGGAGGAAGATTCAGAAATAGTCAAAACATGAGCTGGGGACGATTTTTTTGGATTGTTTGTGATTTTGTTCGCGCATTTATTGGGTATGTGTGAGTTTTCGCCCAAACTCGGCCTGTAGGGGGACATGCCCGACCTGAGCGTGGAGGGCGGGGAAGGTATCTTATAAAGGCAGCCCCGCTTCCTCGAAGGCCCTGGCTTTTTCTTCTCCGCAGAGGCAGGGCTGGCGCCCGCTAAGGAGCAGCCTCCTTCTGAGAAGCAGCCTCCCCCATAGGCCCCCTTGTTCGGAAGCCGGGCCAGGGCTGCTAAATCCGTGGCTGCTGAAATCGACCTCTGGGAAGTTGTCTCCGTCCTTCCGGGAAGAAGCCCGTTGGCTGTTTCGCGTGCCGCGCCTCATTCCGGGAAGCTGCTTTTTTCCTTCCGGGAGGGCCGCTTCAGCAGCCACGGTTTTAGCAGCCCTCGCCCAGCTTTCGACTTGTGCTCGCGACCGCAGGACCGTCCCGCTCGCCAGCCACCTCAAAAGCGAGAGACCGACCCCGGCCAGCAGGTGCCCCCCCGCGCAGAGGAGCGCGATTCTCCCCGACGGACCCGTCTCGGCACGCGGGGGCAGCCGACGAAGCCGCACGTCGCCGGACACGGCTCCCGCACATTTCGTATACGGTAGGTTTGCGTCGTGTCGACCGGCGGCGACCCCAGCGCGGGGGGCAGCCGACGGAGCCGAGCGTCGCCGGAAACGGCTCCCGCACATTTCGTATACGGTAGGTTCGCGTCGTGTCGACCGGCGGCGACCCCGCCGCCGACGTTCAACTTTGAACGCCGACGGCGGCCCAGAATCGGTCGATGTGGAACGATCGGACGTTGCGGCAGCGGCCGATCGTTCAAGGTTGAACGATCCAGCGCGGTGTCGGGAACCAACGCTGGGGTCGGCACGGCACGAACCTGCCGTATAGCAAGATGCCGTGTCGTGCGTGGGCAGCTGCTGTACAGTCGGGGCGCTGAAGAGAAGGAGCCCTTTTCGTTGGGGAGGGGCCTCAGGTGTTCCTGGATCGTTTCCCAGTTTGCCTCGGGTGTTCCTCAGGTTTTCGATGGGAAGTCGAAGTTGAACTTCTGGAGAAAAGGGGCCTCGTTCCTTATTTTGGGTTCCTTAGGTGAAGCCCCCGACTGTACAGCAAGATGTCGTGTCGTGCGTGGGCAGCTGCCGTGCTGTTGGCGTGGTGCTGCCCCTGCCGTTGCTGCTCGCGCTGGCGCCCCCGCCCTCTCGCTCTCCCACTGCGGCCCCCGCCCCTGCCGCCTCGCATGCTGCATCCCGGCGGCAGTCGCCGCCATGCCTCCTCTGTGATATCCTTCCCCTCTTCCTCCTCTCAGAGCGTGAATTACCTACCCCGCTTTCGCTTCCAGGCACAACCAAGCCATACCACGCGCCTCTTCGTCAAGCGGCCTGACCAGTACAGGCTGCAATTTGGCATCGTTTGGTATCTCTTGGAAGCGAGGGTGGTCAAAAGCGAGGTAGGTTTGTTTTCCCCCAATCCTCGTGCGACCTGTCCTCCGCCTCACCATTCCCAGCCTCCGCGTCCGGCGCATCCTCGTCATCTACCGCACTTGTGTAATTATGCTTCCGCGTTGCCGTCCTGCTCGACGTTTTTCTGCCCGCGTCCTCCTCTCTCAGCAAGGGCAGAGCTCGAACCAGGGCTCCGCATCTGCATGTCGAGCCTGTGACCGCTTTCGGCGCTTCACCTGCTGTGGTGAGGCCGATCCGCTGTGCCCTATACTTCGCTAAGCTTTGAATGATTGCTCCATCTTCTCCAGATCTGCCTCCATGTATGCTCCTCCTATACCTCCTTCCCTGCATCCTCTACGTCCTCGCCCCCGCCCTCGTCCGCGTCCTCGCTCTGATGTTCCCTGGTGTCCTCGTCCCCGTTGTGCTCCTCGCCGCTGCCATCCTCCTCGTCCTCCCGATCCCTTTCGCTCCAGCCCCTGCCCCTGCCTCCCGCCTCCCTGCCTCGTGCGCTCCCCCCCCCCCCCCTCCTGCCTCCAGCCGCGGGCGCGCCCCGCCCCCCCCCCCCACACGCCAGGCTCGAGCAGCGCTTCGACCTGGAGCGCAACCGCCTCTACCCCGCGCCGCTGCAGGTGGACTGCCCCCGCCCCGACTGCGTCGGCATCGGCTACCTCGGCTTCGACACGGCCGCCCCCCCCGCTCCGCCCCTCGCCCTGCCCCCCCCTCTGACGCCGGCCGCAGGCCAGCCGGGGCGCCCGCGCCCCGCCCCGCCCCGCCCGGCTGGCTCCGCGGGCGCGCCCAGCTCTACCCCGGCATCGCTCGGACGTGTGCATGTTTCTTTCGGCGAGGACCATCGAGGAGCATTCGATCATCATCTGGCGAAAAAACCACGCGCGAAACCGAACAAAACACAGGGAATGGACGTCCGAGCGATGGCCAGCTACCCATCGGTCGTTGAGAGCAGGTGCTTCTGGATGCCACGATCGAGAGGGGCGCCGCCTTTTTTTCGTCCTCCCTCGGGGGCGGGCGGAGCCCAGTCTGTTTTCAGCGCCTTCCTGCTTCGTGCTTCTGCCTGCTTTTTCCGACCAGTGGGCAGCCGCTCCCGCAAGCCTGCTGCCCCCCTCCTGCGTGGGCAGGTCCAGGACGAGGATCCCTCCGTGCCAGAGCGTTCCAGAGCGCTCGCGCAGCGTTCTGGAACGCTCTGAGAAGGCCGCGGCGCCTGAGACATCACCCAGAGCCGCCGGTTCTCTGAGATTATCTCGAACTATCCTGACCCGATTTGATCCTCGTCCTGGCTTCGTCTTATCTGCTCCGCCTCGCCATTCGCATGCCGCGATGGGGTCATTGCTTCATCACCTCCTGGAGTGGGGTTTGATTATTACTCAAACCGCGCCGGCTTCCGCCACCTCTTCTCGGCCCCCCTTCTCTCCCTGCTTCTCTGTCTCATTCTCCCTCACGCAGACTCACTCAGACTCACTCAGACTCAGTCATACTCACTTTTTATCTAACTCACTCGTGCCCAGACTCACTCATACTCACTCGTACTCAGACTCACTCGCACTCAGACTTACTCACATTCAGATTCACTCATACTCAGACTCGCTCATATTTAGATCCGCTTATACGCAGGCTCACTCACGTTCAGGTTCACTCACTCGCAGTCAGGCTCATTCACAGTCAGACACACACTCACACACACTCACTCTCAGACGAGTTCATACTAGATTAACTCACACTCATACTCTCTTCACACTTCGATCCGTTCATCTTCAGAATCAATCACACACACACACACACAGGTTGTGAGCGTGTCTCAGGCGAGGCGCTGGTTTCAGCACTCCCAGGGGGGGGGGGGCAGGGGGAGGGGGGGGCAGGGGGGTATTCCACTGCATTGGCCCATTCGCGCCCGGTTTCAGCTCTCCAATGGGGAGCTGCCAGGGGGTATTGCACGGGCCCGTTTGCGCCCAGATTGTGGGGATGTCTCAGGCGGTTTGCTCGTTTGGGTGCTCATAGCAAAATGCGAGGATGTCTCAGCCGAGGCGCTGGTTTCAGCACTCGAGCGCGGAGCCGCGCGCCCAGATTGTGGGGTGGGTGCCCAGCATTCTTTGCTTTCAGAGCAGATTGTGACGATGTCTCAGGCGAGGCGCTGGTTTCAGCACTCCAAGGGGGGCCGCCAGGGGTTGTTGCACGGGCCCGTTCGCGCCTAGACAATGGGGATGCCCCTGTTGTTTGCCTGTGTGAGTGCCCAGCTTCCTTTGCTTTTAGAGCTGATTGTGAGGATGTCTCAGGCGGCTTGCCCGTTTCTGCCCTCCAGCTTTTGCTATTTTGGTGGTCCAGCATTCGCCGCTATATAGCAGGCGTGGCATTCTGGGCACCGCCAGTGAGAGCCGGGTGAGGACACCTCAGGGCTCGCGTCCAGATTGTGAAGATGTCTCGCAGGTGTGCTTCTGCCCGTCGTCCAGTGATCATCTGCGATGCAGCAGGCGTGGCACATGGGCACCCCAAGAGGGAGCTGTTGGGGGCGTGGAGATTCCCGGATTGGCGCTCAGAGTGTGGGAGGAGGAGGAGGAGGAGGAGGAGGAGGAGGAGGAAGAGGAGGAGGAGGAGGAGGAGGAGGAGGAGGAGGAGGAGGAAATGGAGGAAGAGGAGGAGGAGGAGGAGGAAATGGAGGAAGAGGAGGAGGAGGAGGAGGGGGGAAAAGGAGGCCTCCGAGCCTCGATGCACACACTCACTTCCCACCCCCCGGGTGTCTCGAGCGGTGTGCCTCTTTTCTGCCCCCGCCGATGTCTTTAGTTTTGTTGCCCAACGTTCACCGTGCTATAGCAGGCGCGGCATTTGGGCACCCCCAGGCGGAGCCGCCAGGGGCAGGGGCATTTCAGGATTCGCTTCCAAGTTGGGGGGATGACTCGGGCGGTTGGTCTGGTCCTGCCCCTCAGGCTCTTCTTTGGGCTTGTTTACTCCTCGCTCGCTCACTCACTCACCTCCTTCCCTTGTTCTCCCATTCGGACGCACTCTTTCGCACTCGGACTTACTCATCCGCACACCTTCCTCATTTAGACTAACTTATCTCATTAAGACTCGCTCGTACTCATACCCGATCATATCCAGAGTCACACATACACGCTCATACACAGACTCGCTCAAACTCAGATTCGCCCACACTCTGATTCACTCCCAATTAGATCCACTCGCACGCTCGCACTCAGACTCGCTCATACTCATTCCCGTTCGCACTCATCCTGACTATATCCAGAATCACTCACACTCAGGCTCGATCACACCTAGGCTCCATTCACACTCCGACTCGCTCGCACTCAGATCACCCGCGCTCAGATTTATTCGCACTACAGTTCACACACACAAATTGCTACCGTGATATAGCGGGCGTGGCACTTGGGCGCTCCAAGTGCCAGCAGGTGCTGCGGGTAGCACGCCCGAAAGCGGGCGTAGCAACGCCATGCGCGCTTGCCTGAGTTGCCGCAGGAAGAACGGCAAGAGGAAGTACCAATCGCTTTTCCAGTTGTGTGTTCCCTCGCCTTTCCTGGAAGAAGTCGAGAGGAGGAGGAGTAGGAGGAGGAGGAGGAGGAGGAGGAGGAGGAAGACGTCTCTGAAGTCGTCGTTGTCGTCGTCGTCGTCTTTGCCGCGCCTGTCGTCCACTCTGACTCGCTCCCACACCCAGATGCTCATAGACAGAGTTCCACAGCGAAGCGTGACAGGAGTATGAGATGGACAAATCAGGATCCCCATCGTCGGCTATTCTTGGGGAGTCGCATATCCGCTATCACACCTGTGGGCGGATGCAGAAAGTCAGCTCAACTCACCCGCCGAGCTTGGCTTCCCCTCTCCCTCCTCCTTCCCCCCTTTCCCCCCTCCCCCCCTCCCCGCCTGCTCCAGCGCTGCTCGTCCTCGGTGGTCGGTTCAAACATCCCAAGAGTCGCCGCGCTCGCGGCCTGATCATGAGGGCTCCTGCCTGCCGCTGCCTCCTGCTTCCCCCCTCTGCTTCCTCAACATCGTGCTTCTCCTCCGCCGTCTCCTCCTGGTCCTTTGCTCTTTCTCCTCCTCCTCCTCCTCCTCGTCCCCTTCCTCCTCCCCTTCCTCCTCCTCCTCCTCCTCCTCCTCCTCCTCCTCCTCCTTCTCCTCCTCCTCCTCCCCTTTCTCCTTCTCCTCCTCCTCCTCCTCCTACTCCTACCCTTTCTCCTTCTCCTCCTCCTCCTCCTTCTCCTCCTCCTCCTCCTCCTCTTCCTCCCCCTCCCCTCCTCTCATCAGCATCAGCAGCAGCAACATCATCGTCCGCCATGGGCGCGCGGTTCCACCGGTCACCGTGACATCCAGGCGCGCCGGGAGGTGGTGGTCGTGGCGCCGAGGGCGAGAAGGAGGGGCCGTCGCGGAGGCGCGGCCCCGGGGAAGGAGGCGGACCGGGAGCCGCAGCAGCTCTTGGAGCGGCTCTGCTCTCTGCGCTGGGGGGCGCACACAGCTTGGCTGCTTGCTTGACAGGCGGCGCGGCACGCTGTCCAACAGTTCCCGAGCGTTCATCGGACGTAGATCGAGGGCTCATGCTCGGGGAGTCCCGCATGCCCTTTTAGGCGAGGTGAGGCCCCGAGGCCCCTTCGAGCGGGAAGGCACCGGCGGGGCAGCAGCGGAAGGGGCAGCAAAGGGCAGCAAGAGTACGATTCGATGCGCAGGCCATCGACGCCATGTTGCCCGATTAGCTTGGTCTCGGGTGCCGTGCTTGCTGGCTGGCGTTGCCACTGTAGGTGATCGCATTCTAGTCGCACATCATGGTGATGAGGATTCTGATCGTGATGATGATGGTAATGATGATTGTGCTGCTGCTGCTGATGAGGCTGAGGATGAGAATGCTGCTGATGATGAAGAGGTGAAGGAGGACAAGGATGGTGATGCTGATGCTGATGCTGATGCTGATGCTGCTGGTATTGATGGTGCTGCTGGGCATGATGATGGTGACGTCCATGATTATGATGATGATGCTGATGATGATGACGACGATGGTGATGGCGATGTCGATGCTGCTGCTGATGATGATGATGATGCTGATGCTGCCGATTATGATGATGCTGCTGATGTTGATGATGATTATGCTGCTGATGATGATGATGACGATGCTGATGCTGATGATGCTGATGATACTGATGACGGTGATGGTGATGGTGATGGTGAAGGTGGTGATGAGATTGATGGTGGTGATACTGATGACGATGCTGATGCTGACGAGAACGACGACGACGATGATGATGCTGATGATGATGTTGCTGCTGGTGATGATGATGCTGTTGACAATGATCATGATGATGACGATGCCGATGACGATGGCAACGACGATGATGATGATGCTGCTGATGATGATGATGATTGTGGTGGTGATGCTGATGGTGATTGTGACGATAACGACGACGATGGCGAGTCTGATGGAGGTGGTGGGTGTGGTGGAATGATTCGATGATGATGATGATGATGACGATACTGTTGATTTTGATGCTGATGGTGATGATTCTGACGCCGATGCTGCTGCTGCTGCTGCTGCTGATGATGATGATGATGATGATGATGATGATGGTGACGCTGATGATGGTGGTGGTGGTGTTTGTGATGATTGTGGTGATGATGATGATGATGATGATGATGATGATGATGATGATGAGGAGGAGGAGGAGGAGGAGGAGGAGGAGGAGGAGGTGTTCCCTCCTCTGTGCTCCTCCCTCCTCCCTCCGTTGCCGTTGTGGCTGAGGCATTATCGGGCCAAGCCGTCTCGCTCACCACTTCGGCGCCCTCCGCCCCTCGCCCGCGGACGCGCGCGGGCAGCAATGAAGTGCTTCGTCCTCGCTTCCGTCCTCGCGCTCGCGGGCGTGCACGGCGCGACCGCTAGCCAGTCAAATCCCCTGGGCAAGGTCATCGAGCTCATGGACTCACTGGCGGCGAAGCTGGTCGCAGACGGGGACGCCGAGGACAAGGCGTTCCACAAGTACGTGGAGTGGTGCGACGAGACGACATCGAACCAGAAGTATGACATCGACACCGCCACCGCCAAGAGCAGCGAGCTCGCGGCCACTATCACGAAGACCAGCAGCGATATCGAGGCGGCCGAGGGCAAGATTGGCGACCTAGCGGGCAAGATCGCGAAGGCGGAGGGGGAGCTGAACAACGCCGCGCTGATTCGCAAGAAGGAAGCAGATGAATTCTCAGCCGGCGAGGCGGAACTCACGGACACTCTGAGCGCCTTGTCGCGGGCGATCGACATAGTCTCTAAGGAAATGGCCAAGAAGCCCGCCGCCTTCGTGCAGATGGATGTCTCGGGCATGGCCGGTCTGATCACGGCTCTCAGCACGATTATGGACGCTGCTTCCCTCGGGGGGGCCGATAAGGACAAGCTCGTTGCGTTTGCGCAGGAGCAGCGGGATGCCGCTGAGTCGGACGACGCCGGTGCCCCGGACCCAGCAGCCTACAGGTCACACAGTACAGGGATCCTGGACGTCCTCGAGGATCTCAAGGCAAAGGCCGAGGAGCAGCTCGCCACCCTGCGCAAGGAGGAGTCGAGCACTCGGCACAACTATAACCTCCTGAAGCAGAGCCTGGAGGACGAGGTTGCCTATAACACGAAGGAGATGAAGGAGGAGAAGGCTTTCAAGTCTGACTCCGAGGAGGCGAAAGCGACGGCTACCGCGGATCTTGCAACGACCACGAAGTTATGCAAGTGGTTTGTGCCATCCCGCCGATCCCCACAGGGGAGGAATCACGGCCACGGATGAGGCCTGCCTCCTTTTGGGAACTGTTTGCCGGGCCTATTGGGGCATCCTTTGGGCCTCTTTGGGGCCTCTTGGAGCCTCTTGGGGGTCTGTTGGGCGCCTGCTGGCGGTCTCGGGGGTCCTCTTGGGGCGGAGGGCTGGACATGTCAGTTCGAGTTCTTCCTCTTGGGTCTTGGTCCCCTCTTGAAGCTCTTTTGGGGCCCTCTTGGGCCATCCTGGGCGCCTTCTGGGCCGTTCTGAGGCTCTTTTTCGGCTGTCTTGGAGCCCTCTTAGGGACCTCTTTGGCCGTCCTGGAACGATCTTTGGGGCTGCTTCGGACGCTCTTGTAACCAACAAGAGGAAAATGCTAAGCATTTAAAGTTTCCATCGGAATTGGGGCGATTTGGGCGTCTTGGGGCTCTCTTGGGGGTCCTCTTGGAGCTCTCTGGGGGTGACTTGGAGGCTTCTTGGGCTGTCCTGATGCTGTCTTGGTTGTTTGGGGGGCTTCCTTGGCGTGTTCGAGCCCAGCTTGAGCAAGCTTGGGTAATCTTAGATGGCGCCTTGGAGGTTACGGAGTGTAGAAATGGATGCTCTGGAGACCCTGGTGGAGCGTTGAGGAGCCTAGAGCCCCCCCCCCTCGGCCTCCCCCTCTGTCGAATCGAATCTTAGACCCAGGCGAGGGGCAACGGAGGAGAGAGAGGGGCATCTAATTCTGTCACTCGCCTTCTGCACCCCTCCCCCCCGCTGGCGGGGTCGGCGGACTCCGGGACACGGAGGCAGCGAGGTCGGCAACGCAGGCCGACTGCATGAAGCTGGCGGCAGACCACGACGCCTCCACCGCAGACCGCGCTGCCGAGATGAAGACGATCGCCGCTGCGAAGAGGGTGCTCATGGAGACGAGCTCCGGCGCCGTGGAGCAGACGTACTCCTTCGTCCAGAAGGTGAGTTCGCACCTGCGCGCCAGCGCGGACCTGAAGGGCGCCGAGGTGGCCCGCTTCGTCAAGAGGCTGGCCAAGGACCACCACTCTGAGGCCCTCGCACAGCTGGCATCACGCATCACAGCTCTCATGCAGTTCGGCAGTGGCGCTGGGGAAGATCCATTCGTTAAAGTTAAAGGGCTCATTAAGGACATGATCGACAAGCTACAGGCCGAGGCTGACGCGGCCGCGACCGAGAAGGCCTACTGCGACGAGCAAATTGCCAAGACCGAAGCGAAGAAGTCGGAGCTTGAGGATGATATCGCCAAGCTGACTTCCAAGATCGACACCAAGAGCGCGCACTCGGCCAAGCTCAAGGAGGAGGTGAAGTCGTTGCAGACGGAGCTGGCCTCGCTAGCCAAGGAGCAGGCAGAGATGGATCAACTCCGCTCTGACCAGCACGCAGCCTACCTCCAGGCCAAAGCCGACCTTGAGCTTGGCCTGGAGGGCGTGGGCAAGGCGCTCTCGATCCTCCGCAAGTACTACCAGGGAGACGGTGCCGCCATGCTCCAAAGCCAGCAGCCAGCGAAACCCGCGTTCCACAGCAAGGCCGCAGGCGCAGGTGGCAGCATAATTGATATCTTGGAGGTCGTAGAGTCGGATTTCGCGAAGAACCTTGCCGATGAGGAGGCAACGGAGGCAGATGCGTTGTCCTCATACGATGCCAGGACGCAGGAGATCAAGGTGTCCATGGCCACGAAGAGCCAGGATGTGAAATATAAAGTGCAAGAGTTCAAGGGCTTGGACAAGGACGTCAATGAGCTATCCGCTGACCGCACATCAACCAACGAGGAGCTGTCGTCGGTGCTGGAGTACTATGCTAAGGTCAACGAGCGCTGCATCGCCAAACCGGAGGCGTACGAGGAGCGCAAGGCTCGCCGTGAGTCAGAGATACAAGGATTGAAGGAAGCCCTTGCGATCCTGAGCGACGAGACCGCTGCGTCGCTCTTGCAGGCGCGCAAGCACCGCTCCCTGCGCCAGGGGGCCCTGACCGCGTGAGGTGGCCCGCCGAGCGCGTGTGGCGGCCGAGCTGCTGCGTAGCCGGTCGGGGCTCTCTAGCAAGGGCCTCGCCGTTCGAGAAATCGATAAGATCACATCTTTTCCTTCCCTGGTGAAAGGTGGCGTCAGGGCGGTCGAAGCTGGCGGTAAATTGCCGGCGGTTCCGCGGGCGGAAGCCGGCAGAATTGAGCAATCGGCATTTCAAGAAGTGCACATTCGTTTGAATTCAGTGCTCCCGGAACTCGCCAGTTTGAGCCCAGCGCTTCCGTCTCGTGTTCCTCCGCATCCCCCATGCTCTTTCGCTCTCCACCTCATCATTTCGTCATATAATAATCATCGTCATCATCACCACCACCACCACCATCACCATCACCATCACCATCACCATCACCACCACCACCATCACCATCACCATCACCATCACCATCATCATCGTCATCATCATCATCATCACCATCACCATCACCATCATCAGCATCAGCATCAGCATCAGCATCAGCATCAGCATCAGCATCATCAGCATCAGCATCAGCATCATCATCATCATCAGCATCAACATCATCATCAGCAGCATCAGCATCAGCATCAGCATCAGCAGCAGCAGCATCATCATCATCATCATCATCATCATCATCATCATCAGCATCAGCATCATCATCATCATCATCATCATCATCATCATCATCATCATCATCATCATCATCATCATCATCATCATCTGATGCCTCCTTCCCCTCCTCCACCCTCACTCCCGCCCCTCCTCTCTGCCTCCTCCCCGCCCCCTCCTCATCCCCGCTCCCTCCCCCTTCCGCCGCCGCCCGCCCCCGCCCCGCGGCACTGCCCTCGGGCCAGCCGCGGCCGCGGTGCGTCGATGGGCGGGGTCGGGCCTGCATGGCCGCCGCCCGGCCCAGGCCCCGCGGCGCGGCCCACACAGCCTGGCCGGGACCCCCTCCCCCCGGGGAGGTCGGCGGCGGGGGGGGGGGGGGCGGCCTCCCCCCGCGCAGCCTGCCTGCCCGGCGCCGCCCCCGCCCCCGCCCCCGCCCCGGGCCGGGCGTGCCCGCCCTTGCCCTGGGCGTCGCGCAGGAGGGGGGGCGATCCACCAGAGGGGCAGGAGGAGGAGGAGGAGGAGGAGGAGGAGGAGGAGGAGGAGGAGGAGGAGGAGGAGGAGGAGGAGGAGGAGGAGGAGGAGGAGGAGGAGGAGGAGGAGGAGGAGGAGGAGGAGGAGGAGGAGGAGGAGGAGGAGGAGGAGGGCTCCAGACAAGTTGCCCTTTCGGGCCCGAAAGGGGCCTTCAGGGCCCGAGGAGTTCACCTTTCTCCCCTTCCATATGTCGCTCCCCCCCCCATCGGGCGACGCCCAAGTGCCGCGTCTTGCCCCTGCCCTGCCGCCACCCCTTCACAGGGCTGGACCTCAAGGTTCTTTCGCTGGACCGCGGGCGTCATCTGGGCTTCCGCTTTGGCGGGGAGGCCCTGGGGAGCAGGCAGCACACATCGAACAACACATCGGCAAACGAAACGGAACGAAGCACACCGCTTAGGCCCAGCGCTGTTCGTGTCTCGGGCCCTCTCCCGCCGGACGGAGACCTGGGCTCGGATCCTCCACGGCGGCGCACCGCAGGCCGGAGGGCGAAGCGCGCTCACGCTGGTGGGGGGCGGGGGGCTTTATCCCCATGCCCCTGGGTACCCGCTCCGCCCCAGGCCAAGGCACCAGGGAGACCGAGAGCGGGATCCCTGATCCGTCTCGCTTCCCTCCCTCCTCACCCCTCCCTCCTTTCCCCCCCCCCCTTTCTTCCCTAATTGCAGTCCCGCTCCTGGAGGTCATGTGCTTTGTGTGCGAGCACCAGTGGGAGCCCGACAGGCACCTGCTGAAGAAGCAGCTGAGCATGCACGGCGGCTGTGGTGGCGGCGCGCTTGCCCGTGGCGGGGGGGGGGAGGAGGACGGGGCGAGGATGGATGGATGGATGGATGGATGGATGGATGGATGGATGGATGGATGGATGGATGGGTGGATGGATGGAGGGGGAGGAGGATGCAGGAGTCGGAGGAGGAGGCGGCCTCAGGAGGAGGATGAGAAGGACTAGGAGGAGGAGATGCAGGATAGGAGGGGTCATGGATGGATGCGGGAGCGGGATGGGGAGAGGGAGCGGGAGGATTGATGAGTATGGTGAGGAGGCGAATCGCGACCATGAGACGGAGCAGGTCTGCCGACCTCCCTCCCCCCGACCCTCTCCCCCCTTCTCTCCCTTCCACTTGGGCGGAGGGAGTGGGATAGGAGGAGGAGGAGGAGGAGGAGGAGGAGGAGGAGGAGGAGGAGGCGGGAGGAGGAGGAGGAGGAGGAGGAGGAGGAGGAGGAGGAGGAGGAGGAGGAGGGATGATGAACAACCTGAGGAGACGGAAGAGCGAGGGGGATAATCTCGAGAATCCGAAGCAGCGCCATAAGAACGATGAGCGGGAGTCTGGGGCAGGATGACCACAAGCACACTGAGGGAGAATTATGATGATGACGATGAGGAGGAGGAGGAGGAGGAGGAGGAGGGGGACAACGATTAGTACGACGACGATGGGTAGCGCACAGTGGCCTCAGCCTTTGCCGCACTGCACTCAAGAGCAAGCCAAGAAACAGGATGAGGACCAAGACACGCATGGGCCCGCGCTTGCCTGAGGTCTTGTTTTTGGGGAGCCAGCCCAGGTTTTTCAGGTGAGTCGTTCGCCGGGTCGTCCTCTGGGCTTTCGCGCAGCATCTTCAATCTCTGGCACGAGCTGCAGCGTTCGGCTCCCAGGCGGATGAACTGGGGCCTCGCCATCTCATCCCCTCTCCCATGCCTCTGCCTTCATCTCCTGACAGCGCCTGCCAGGGACTGCCATCTCCGATCCGATGATGCGATTGCCGGCTTGGCTCCGATTTCAAACGATTCGACAGGGTTCCGATTTCGATCGGGCTTCCCGATCTGGTCCTGGCCCTTACCGCCCCACCCTCCCCAGCTTCCCGGCGGGCTACGCACCAGCCCTGCGCCTCTGTTGCTGCCGTCGCGCTCCACCTGCCAGCCCAAATGGCCTTTGCGCGGCGGCAGCGGCAGCCGCTGCCGCCACCGTCGCGAGCGCCGCCGTGGCCGTCACCTCTATCGTCGTCCCCAGCCATCCTCTTGGCATCGCTCGGACGTGTGCCTTTTTCCTCGGCGAGGACCATCGAAGAGCATCCTGGATCATCGAGCAAGGAAAACACGCACAACACCGAAGAACGCACAGGGAGTGGACGTCCGAGCGACGGCAAGCCCTCCGATGTGACTTGCTCAATCCGCGGCCTCCGGGAGGTCCCCGACCTGCCCCCGGGGCTTCCTTTTGCGTCCGGGATCCGTGTTTGATGGCCCTTGGGCCTGGCAGCGGGCCCCGCCCTGACTCCGGATCCGCTGTACTTTGGTTGATGCTCCAGTTTTGAAGTTGTGTCATTCATGCACCCCAGACGATGCGAAGCAGTTGGGCGGAAGTGTCTGCCTCAGGAAAATATGGCGAATGTATCCGGAAAGGTATTGCGGAAACAGCGGCGGCAAAGTGTGGCGGGAATCGACATCAAAGGAGCTGGAAAAGCCTTGTGGGATGTCTCGCCCGACCTACTTTCTACATCACCCAGCAGTATACGGCGCATCCAGAGTCAGAGCGGGGGTCAGAGTCGGGGAACAACGCTGGGATCAAACAATTCCGAGCCTCGGAGCTCTGGGTCTCGGACGGGGCTGGGGCGAGGATGAATCCAAATCAGAGCGTTCCGGAACGCCCTCAGAGCGCTCTGGAACGCTCCGAGACGGCCGCGGCGCCCGAGAAATCCTCCAGAGCCGCCCGATCCCAGGGATTGCGAAGGCCTTACGGCCGGTGCCGCCGACCCTGAATGGCGACGACGACGACGACGACGACGACGACGACGACGACGACGACGACGACGACGACGACGATGACGACGACGAGCGCTCTTGGGGGCCTCTTGGGGGTAGTTTGTGGGCCTCTTGGGAAGGTCTTAGGGGTCGCTTGGAAGCCTCGTGGGGGCCTCTTGGGGCTTCCTGGGGGTCTCTTGGAGGGGGCCTGGGACGTCTTGGAGGCTTCTTGGACGGTCTTGGGGCTGTCTTGGGCGTTTGCGGCAGATCTTTGGGCGACTCGGGGCCCTCTTGGGCCGTCTCGGGGGCCATCTTGGGCATTCGGACCTCATTTGGAGTGTTTTCGAGGTTTCTAGGCCGCCCGGGAAAAACGAATCTGCCCCCGCCCCCCCCCCGGGCCCCCCCCCCCCCCGGGCCCCCCCCCCCCCCTGGGGAAGGGATCGAAGGGAAGGGGCTTCCCTTCGACTCGATTACGACACTGCTAGATTTTTCTCTCGCTCACGAGCTTAAGAAGGAATCTGCAGGGAAAGGGGACGACGGAGGCGACGACCGACGGAGACGACGACTCGAACAGCCAAGCCCCTCGCACACTCCGACAGGGTCGGCGGATTCTCGATCCATCCCCACCCGATGTTTATCCTCGTCCTGGCTGCGTCTCGGGGTCTCTGTCGTCGCTCTGGCCGGTCACCGCGATGCCGCCCGCTGCTGCTGCCGCCTCCTGGCTGCTGCCGCTGCCGGCCCAGCCGCTCCGCCAGAGGCGATGGCTGCCTCGCGCAGGCCGAGGCCGAGCTCCCCGAGACCGTTCGGCGCCCCCCTTCCCCCCCCTGCGTCGTCTCGCCGTGCTCGAGCGGGGATCGACTGCAGACTTGATGGACCCAGAATGGATTTGTGCATCGAGTCTACGAAACATGCGTGTAGAATGCTCGAGCGGGGGTCGGGTCGGTTGGCGGTTCTTCGTTGCTCATTTTTGAAACTGCGGGGGGGGAATTGGCCTGACCAGGGGAGTGTGGGTGGCTTTCGCTTCAACGCTTCGGTCCTTTCTTCGGCCTTCAGCCCAGAGAGGAGGTCAGTGGAGGTGGAGGTGGAGGTGGTCAGTGGAGGTGGGTTGGTCTTCGATTCAACGCTCCAGTCCTTTCTTCGGCCTTCAGCCCAGAGAGGAGGCCTCCACTGTCGCCCTGGGCCGAGGCAGGCCACGAGAGACGGTCTCGGGCGTGTTCCGTTCTCTTCTGTGGAGTCGTCACAGAGAAGCCGGCACGGTACCTCGGCCGGTCTCCCGTGGCGCTTTGATGTGGCGAGGCTGCACACAGGGCACGAGTTTTGTGAGCAAGCAGTGGCAACAGAACGGCTCTGCAACGTGAGGTGGCGCTTCCGTTGGACACCGGATCTGGCAGAAGCGTCACCGTTTCTGCAGCATTTCTGGTGGATATCGGTGCCGTTCGCGGCTCATTTCGCTCACGGTTTCGCCCGGCTTGCTAAGTTGAGCTTTTATCATCCCTTGCTCTTCTCTCCCACACTATTGCGTCTGAGGCCTTCAAGACAAAACAGGAGCGATAAAAATGATGCGGGTGACTTTATCCGACTTGATTTACACGAGCAGCTCAGGCGACCATTGATTTGGTAGTCGGGCTGGCGCTTTGTCCATGCACATGTGCACCATACTTACTTACGTTCGTGCGCACACGAATTCATCAAGTAGTGACCCTCATGGCTATGTACTTGGTTGATTCTTAACTCGTCCCACTGTCTTGCGCATGCCTTTCGTATTGACCTCTAGTTTAAGTGCCCTTGCCTTTGGCCGGCCTTTCTAGGTTTCGTTTACCTTGCCCTCAGCCTCAGCTGGCACGGACTCGTTGCTCGCTTGTGCTCAGCCGGCCTTCGGCTTTCCGCTTCGAGCTTGCATGTTTTGGGCCTCCTGGGCTGGCCCACGGGGCCCTCAAGACGCCCCAAGGGGCCCCAGGGGAGGCCCAGGACTGCTAACCTGGTCCATCGGGGGACACGTAGGAAGCGGGGACAACAGGCCACGCCCCAAAAGGCCTCGGCAAGGGTCGCGCGGGCGTTCCCCGCTGCGCTCGGCTGTGCCAGATCTGGGATCCAGGGGAGCCTCCCGCCCCGCGGGGCGGAGCGACACGCTATCCGCTAGCAGGGCATATAGCCTGTCTCCAAGGCAGACGCCGCGACACGCTGCACAATAGATCCTCACCCATTTCAGAAAATGCCTTATCTTCGAAGATCGAAGGAGTTGTCACCCCTTCCTCGGCGGAAGGCTGGCGGAGGGCGGTGGAAGTAAAACGAGGCCTGGAACCAGGCGGAAGGTCGACGGAAGGCGGCGGAAGTAGAAGATACCACCCTATGAGATGACATTTTTGGGTTCAGTGTCTCCGACATCGGTTTGAGCGCGTACTTCCTTCCCCCCCCGCGCGGCCGCCCTCGTCTTCTCCCCTCTCTTGCGCGCCGGACAGTTTGCCGATCGGTGCCCCCGATTAGCCGCGCGCTGGTGCGGATCGCCCCTGCCTCGCCGCCGACGGAAAAAGTGTCCGACGGCGGCCACATCAATGCGCACACGCGTACAACATCATCGCGCGGCCCTGCACGATGGCAGACGGCAGCAGCTGCGTATCGGGCCAGGGGCGGGGGTGGGCCGGGCGGAGCAGCGGCCAGGCGCTGTCCGCGCTGCAGCGTGCCCATCGAGAAGGACGGCGGGTGCGACCACATTACCTGCCGGTGCCGCCTGGCCTCCAGCGGCCCTGTGCGGGGGGCGGAGGGAAGGGGGCAGGGGCACGAGCAGGGAGTAGTCGCAGGGGGAAGGAGAGAGGAGGGAGGGAGAGGAGCAGGGTGAAGAGGACGGTGGACCGGGGAGGAGAGCTTCGGAGGATGCAGGAAGAGGTGGATGATGATGATGATGATGATGATGATGATGATGATGATGATGATGATGATGATGATGATGATGATGATGATGATGATGATGATGAGGAGGAGGAGGAGGAGGAGGAGGAGGAGGAGGAGGAGGAGGAGGAGGAGGAAGTGGGTGGGAAGAGGAGAGAGGATGGGACACGGGGGGCGGATCATGAGAACCGAGGAAGTGATGAAGGAGGGGGAGGATGGGGGGGGAGTAGGTGAGAGTGAGAGCATGAGAAGGAGGTTGATGAAGCAAGTCATTTCATAGGGCATAGGGGCGAGAGGAAGAGGATGACGAGGAGGGAGAGGAGGAGGGGAAGGATGATCACCAGCAGGATTATGCATCTGCCTCTGGCAAGTCCCGCCATAGTTCCTGGGATGGGATGACGCGGGAGGCCTCTCGGGGGCCTCTTGCAGGCAGTTTTGAAGTCTCTTGGGGCCGTTTTGGGGTCTCCTAGATTCTTTCTGGGACCTGTTTGGGACCTCTTGGGGCCTCTTTGAGGCCTCTTGGGGATCTCTTGGGCGCCTCTTGGGCGCCTCCTGAGGGCCTCATGGGGCGGAAGGCTTGGTTTTTCGGTTCGTGCTCCCCCTCTGCCGTACGTGTTCCTCCCAGCGCGGAGTGCTGGACCTTCTTGGAGATGGGCAGGCTTCGAGATCAATGAACTATGATGGGCAATGAGGAAGAACGAGTGCGGACGTGGAAAATGTTCGGACAACTGAAAACGGCGCGCGGTCCAGGTGTGGGTACGAGTTCCGCTGGTCGACGCTCGAGTTGTGGAGGCCGCTTTAAGCATGAGACATGTTGTGTCTGGCCGCCGCTGAGAATGGCGATACCCGCTGTTTGAGCCTGGTGTTTCCGAGTACGCGGTAATTCGTGGCTCGCTCAGGCTCGCCCTTTAAATGTGGTTGATCCGTTACGATTGTTTCGGAAGCTTCGTCCGATGCCCCCACCTTACAGCAGCAGCACAGCCGGGGAACGGAGCGGCAGCGTTAGCATCCAGAAGTAGGCCTGTGTACAGATAGCTGCTGCGCTCAACGTCGTGTACAGGCAGCGGCGGTCAGTTCGTGTCTCTCTCTCTCTCTCTTTCTCTCCTTTTCGTCCCTCCTCCTCCTTCTCTTCCAACTCTTCCTTGTCATTTCCGCTCAGCTTCCACCTGCATGTGCCCACTCGTGCGTTTGTTTCCCTTCTCTTTGTCGCCACCCCTGCCGCGAAAGTGACGCTTAGAACGTCTGCTCGGGAACCAGCTTCGGTGTCCAGGTTTCTGTTTGCGGTGGCCCTGATGGCCTCGGACAAACGTGTCGGCCTCGGAGGGGCTGCCTGCGGACTCCCCGGCTCGCTGCTGACAGCAGTGAGGCACGTGCGTGTCCTTCTCGCCTCCGCTCCGCGCTTACCCACGAGCGCTGGAACCAGGAAGGCGCACCAGCCTCGGACTGGTAGGGGTAGCCAGCAGAGAGCCTCGGAGTCCTTCCGTACCCCGCGGCGGCGCGGCAGCCAGGGCGTGGAGGCAGAGGAGATGTGCTGACCTGCTCTTCGCGTCCCACGCCGTCTGCCTTCCCCATCCTCTTCACGCCACTCGCCTCCTCCTCTCCCCCAGCCCCTCCTGCGCTGCCCCCGCTGCGTGGCCGTTGCGCAAGGGCCAGGGCCCGCGCTGCACATCACCGCATCTTGGCCGCGGCACCGCTCTCTCCGCGTGAGGGCGCCGCGCCTGCTGCGCCGCCCGCCGCCTGGGCTTCCGCCTGCCACAGGCTCAGGCAGGCCGCGGTCGGACGGAAGGGGTGGGATATTCGACATCCCTTGGTAATCGACCCCCACCCCCCCCGAAAAAACTGGACTCGCCCTTCAATGGCAACCTAATTTTCCGGACCCCTTTGTCAACGGGGGGCCTTCATGTTCCGGCCCCCCTCGTCTTCGGACCCCCCTCGTCTTCGGTTTATCTAAACTGGCCTAATAAACCGGACCCCCCCGCTTCCAAAAAAGATTCCCCAAAAAACCAGGCCCGGGGGGCGATTCTTTAGGGATTTCGAGTAGGGAAAGTGGGGGTTGCGCAATCTGCCGCGTGCAGCTGTCGGGGGCGGCAGAGGGGGGTGAGGACTGGGGGGGGGGATATCATGGCGTGGGCCATGACATCTCCCCAGATTTCGTGGCGCCTCTTCTTACTTCAACACGTCTCCGGCCCCCCCCCTTGGGCCGCACACGTGCCGCGGGCCACGCTTTGCGCCCCCCCCCCTCCATGGGCGCCCCCCTCCTCTGGCCGCCCCCGAGAGTGGGGGCCGCGAGGTCTGCCGCGCGCAGCTGGTCTCGGCTCCGCCGCGAGGCCCACTCCTGGAGATGCATGGCCGCCTCTCCGACGCCAGGGGGCGGACGGCGGGAAGATCGGCTGGGCGAGCCGACTCTTGGACCCCCACAAACGGGGTCGTGACCACACCGTGTGGTGAGTCGGCGGGGATTCGGCGTCGCCGCACGGCTTTGAGACTCGAGCCCCGCTCCGAGGGTGTCTTGGGCGGCAGGGGCCTCCAGGGTCCCAGGACCTCGCGGTGGCGGGCCATACGGTGAGGTCTCTTGGGGTCCCGAGGTCACCGCACGGTCTGTCACCACACGGTTTTGGGATCCCCAGCTGCCTCGCGGACCCCCCTTTTCCTGACGCCCTTCTTCGTCCTGTACCTGGCAGGCGGGCCTGGCCGGTGCTCCGAGCGTTGCCTTCAGTCGGGCATGTCCCTCTACAGGGGGAAGATTCAAAACTTGTCAAAACGTTATTTGGGGACGATTTTTGTATGATTGTTTGGGACTCTTTTCGACTAGTCTTGTAGGCATTGTCTATGTTCCCTCCTAAAACGATCTGCCTGTAGGAGGACGTGCCCGACCTGAGCGTTGCCCCCCCGTCACTCCCGTCTGGGGCTTTTCTCCTTCGGCCCCCTCCGGGGCCTTTCTCTTCCGGCCCCCCTCCGGGGCTTTTTTTTCGTTCGGGCATGGCGGTCGGTCGGCGGAGCCGGACATTTGGCGCCCCGTGTCGGGCGCTCCGGCTTCTCTCTCTCTCGCGCCCTCGGGCCCTCGGCTCCCAGCTTTCGGAGGAGGCCACACGAGGGCACGCACGCGCGCCCGCACGCGCGCGCGGGGGAGCACACGAGCATGCCCACAGACGCGTCCCCCACAAATGCACGCATAGGCACGTAGACAGGCGCGCATGGCGTTCTGTCTCTCTCACGTGCGTGCATACCCGCACGCGCACGCACGTTCAGCTGGCTTCCACGAAGATGGCCAGGTGTCCGCGGCGAGGCCAGCCATCGTGCCAGTGCAGCACTCCTGGCGATCTTCCGGAGGCACGTCTAGAAGTGCTCGGCGTTAGGCTTCCTCTGTGGCCCTATGGTACTCCATGAAGATTCTCGACGGCGGCCTCGGTCCAGGGCTTTTTGTTATCTTGCGATTCTCGGCGACCATGTTTTTCCATGATGGCTGCTGGTGGGCTGCTCGTGCGCTGGTCAAAACGAAGGCCGTAACCATTAACAGCTCTCGTCCCCTGGATTTCGGAGGGCCGTTACATCTGACGCGCTCTCCCGCAGGCTCGAGAAAGCAGCAGCAGGCGATCGTAAAGTGGTCTGCCGCTGGCCTCCAGGCTCCAGAGGGCCGCCTCGTGAGGCAGGACGCTTCCTCAAAACGTACGGTCCGGAACTTCTGCTCAGGCTGTCGCGCCGCGGGCTCGGACTGCTGCCCTACGGCGCGGCACGGCAAGCGCATCCTCGTGCTCAAGCAGCCGTGTCTCCAGCGCCGCCCGGCCCCCCGTGGAGCGGAGCGGCACGCCAGCCGCCTGCAAGGCACACCGTGTCGGCAGGGCCGTCCGCCGGCGACATGCGGAGCAAGAGCTCCTGATCGTAGGCCGTAACATTCGGGGGTGGACAGAACCCCCATTCTGACACGTCGATGAGTGAATTGTCCGTTTTCGGTTCTCGAGAGGGCGCCGCGGCCGTCATTTTCCAGGCTCGCGCCCGCCAGGTTTAGGCCCGAGGCCGTTCTCAGTAAACCACGTTTTGCTGAAGGGGGTTCTGTCCATCCCCGAAACATGTGACACCTGGTGTCTCAGACCTTAATGTCTGACAATTGGTTTCTTGATGAGGGCGCGTAACCGCTGGCGTCGAGGGCCGTAACAACTGGCGTCGAAGGCCCCGGGCCTCCCGAGAGCTTGCCACAGGGCTCTCTTGCGCAGCGTCTTTGGTCCTGTGGTGTGTCTGCCAGGGTTCCCCTGCCGTCTCGGGGGGCCTCCCTGCCGCCCAGGCGACTCTTATGCATTGAGATCCTGGCGTCGCAACTTTTCCGCAACGGGCAATCTTGCCCCGTTCCGGGCCTGGGGACCCTCACAGATCGATCCGGCTCGAAAAGCGGAGCAGAAATCGCATACACTTATAAGATTGACCCTTCGCCAGAGTGACCTTTGGTGCGGGCTCATCGGGGTCCCTTCCGATCGCTGAGCGCGATGCGATAACAGCTGATTGCGCGCTTGCCTTTGGCCGCCTTGCGCCCCTTCGGCCTGCGCAGGAAAGGTCACTCTTGCCTAGGGTCAATCTTGCGTGTAGCCGATTTTTGCCGTAACGTCGGATCTGAGGGTGGGCAGTCTGGGAGGGCCTGATGGGGGTCGTGCGGCGGACGTCCTGGGGCTGCCTCGGGCCAGTCTTCGGTCGTCGTTGGGGCGGGGGCACGTCGGGTCGGTCCTGGGCCGCGTTGGGGCCCGTTTCTACGACGACGACCACGACCATGACCTCGACCTCGACCTCGACCTCGTCGGGGGGCCGCTCGTGGGAGTCTTCGAGCCTCCTGCGGCCTCTTCGGACGAACGGCGCTACGGAAGCGCAGACATGGAGCAATGCGCGCGGAGTAGCGACGGCTCCCGCTTCCGTTCAGCATTGTTGCCCTCCGTCGTCGAAACCAGGCGACATTGGCATATCAAAATTGTTCGGGTGCCATTTTCCCCGACCCGTGGACCTAGCGCGATCCATAATCCGCGTTAGGTTGTGCCCCAGAGACGGGTGATAGCCCAAGTACACTGCAAAACCGCCTGCTTCAGTGGTCCTGGCTTCCCCGGGGCTTGCCAGATGGCCTCTTGACGGCATCTTTGGTGTCGTGGGCTTCTTGGGGCCATCTTGGTGCGGTCTTCGGCCGCTACGCAGCCGTCTCTGGGGCGGTCTTGACGGCTGTTTATTGGGACTTAGTCTTGGGGTCCTTGGCTGCCTCTTGGGGCGAGCTCGAAGGAAAGACCAAACCGTACAGAAGTGACATGCGTTTCTGGGATTTGAGTTTACCAGGAGCTTGCCAGATGGCCTCTTGAATCTCGAGGGCACCCAGGGACTTGAGGCCTCTTGGGCGCCACTTGAGGCCTCTTGGGCGCCTCCTGTGGTTGTCTCGGGGGTTGTCTGCAATCCTGGAGCACTTCAGGAAGATGCTGGGGCTGTGTAGTTGGGCGGTCTTCGGCAGTATCGGAGCCATCGTTGGGGCAGTCTATGGCCGTCTCGAGGGGTCGTCTTGGACGATGCCCTGCGCCGTCTTTCAGCCGTCTTGTGGGGTACATGGGCCTCTCGAAGGGCTCCCATAGAGGGGCGTCTTGCGGCCTCGTGGGGCGCGACAGGGTGAATGGCAAATCCATCAGCGGTACCCGGTTGTTGCAGCTGGCTTGGCCTCTTGGGGGTCTTTCGGACGCGCCTTGGAGCTGCTTTGGCGTTCCCCGCGGCTCCTTGGCCGCATGTTCAGGCTGTTGGGCCCCCCTCAAGGCAATGCTGGGAAGTATTACCACGCTCTCGGCCTTCGGGAGCCGTTTTCGAAGCTGTCTTGGCCATTTTTGGGTGCGCTGTGGACAGCATGGGTGGTGATGCACGCAGTTGAGCGCTGGTTGCTAGGAGGGCGGGGGCCCTGAGAAAAAGAACAGGTGCCCCACCAGGTAGAACGGCAGTGAACCATTTCCTTACCAGTATTGGGCGCATCCGTACAAGCATGCATCTGCACACGCATAC
The DNA here is from genome assembly GCA_963575745.1 of Prorocentrum cordatum. NCBI lineage: Eukaryota > Dinophyceae > Prorocentrales > Prorocentraceae > Prorocentrum > Prorocentrum cordatum. The sequence goes on along the minus strand of CAUYUJ010008791.1, from coordinate 218,430 downwards.
CTTCACAAGTCGCAACAGCCTTACAGTCATGACATGTATCCTATGTGTCTGTGGTCGCTTCCCATTTCTGGATTGCGCGTGTTCGGTCGCGATTCTTTTTTATTGGAATACGTATACGTGCGTGAACTGTCGCGCCATTACAGAGATCAGACTGGACATGAACAATCCATGCGACTGCAGAAGTCAGCTTCCCAGCTCAAGCATTGATAGCACAACGGCGTCCCCTCGTCGCGTTCAGCCACTTTTACCAACAGGGACGCCCGAGGACATGATGCATACGTACATCCAGGTGGGGTGAAGCAGCACTTCTGGAATGTCCAAGCACTGCCTTAGTCGGTCCGAGGATGTTGGCAAGCAGTGGCAACCCCGCGTATCTTTGAAAGCAGTGTCTCTACGGTGCAAGGCTGGACTTAGCACAAGGAAGCACGCGAAGGCGCACGGCTCAATGCAACGCCAGATGGAGCATAGTCCACAACGTGTTCCACCAGTGGTGGAGGCTTCATTGCCCCTTTCATCCAGCCTCAGCCTCAGCGCTCCTCGATGCCCGTTCCTCGGCTCACGGAGATCAAGCCTCTCTCGCTCTCTCCCGTCGGGGCGCTCTACATCCGCGATCCGTACAGCGTGAGTTGCTTTTTGGTTGCCGCTGCGTTTGGCCGCAGAGCCCTCACTGCGCCCCGGGAGGCAGTTAGGGTGCAATTCCTGGGAGGCACGATTCAGCATCAACGTTGCTATATCCGTGGTCGAAGACGGGCCTAATCCAGCATGCTTCCGCTCAATCCCGCTTGATCTGGCTGAATATTGAATTCAATTCATGTGGTTGGGTCCGTGACAGTGGCCCCAAGCCGTCGGGGTTAACAGTTTTTAGTCGTTTTTATGAAGACCTCCCAGCCGAGCGACGGATGCAAACAAGGTCGGCTGCGCGGACATTTGCGCGTAAACTGCCTGCGCAAGATGGCGTGTGAGCGCCTTCGTTTCCAATGTAGCGTGCCGCGCGGGCGGCCCATAAGCCGCCGCGTAAGGTCGTTATGCCATCTTGCGCAGGACCCGTTGTTATTCTTCGCCCAGCTGTGGTCATTGTAGTTACTTCCTGTCAGGAGGAAAAACATACAGACACAGATAACCGCCGATCAGCAAGAATACATAACATGTGGGACGCGTAGGGGAAGACGAAAATCCAGAACATATGGAAAAATACAGGGAACCCTGAGATCTGTATCTTCTGCGATTTGTGTGCCCTCCTCCTCCTCCTCCTCCTCCTCCTCCTCCTCCTCCGTCTCATCCTTCACCTTTCGCGCCTCTTTGTGACTCCAAAGGGGCCCCACTTGGGCCCAGAGGTGCACGAACGGTGCACGTGTCGTCGCCCCCTCGTGTGTCTGCCGGCCTTCGGCCCATCCCGCCACCGTGCCTGTCTCGGGGTCCTCTCGGGCTCCGAAACAAGTCCTGCGGAAAGCGCCAGGGAGCCGCGGGAGGCGCGCCGGGAACGTTGGAAAATCGGAACACTTGGAGCATGGGCCCTTCAGATTCGTAAGCTCCAAGGCTGAGGACTGAGGACTACAGGGTGTTGGTTTCCTGTATATTCTGGCAGGCTTACTTTCATTGCAAAGAGGTGGCCTTTGGCGGCGGGGGGGGCGTGGCGAGACCCGAAATACAATCTGCACTTCACGCAATTCGGGACTCACTTGGACGCCGTTTCGGGCCGGCGCTGTTTGCAAAGGCGGCGGAGGAGGAGGGGGGTCAGTGCCGCGCAGGTAACTCCGCCTGAGTCCAAGGGAGAAACGCCCTCAAGGGGGGCCAGAGGGCACTCCACCTTGTGCCTCGCGGCGCGGCGGCGAGTCGCCCCTCCCTTCCTAACAAGGCAGCGCCCGAGCCTGAGGGGGGAGGGGGGGGGCCTTCCCGCGAGAGCCCCCCGCCGTCCCCGGAGAGCCGCCGCCTCCGCCCCCCCTCTTCCCTCCTGCGGCGAGCCGCTGGACCGTCCGCGGCCCGCGGGGGCGGCCGGCGCCGGGCGGGAAGGTTCCCTCGCACGTGGCGATGGTGTACATAGTGCGCTCGGCACTCGCCGCCTGTCCGGGGAGAGGCGTGTCCCGAGGGCCGAGCTGGCGGGGCCCAGCTCTCGCGGAAGAAAAGCAGCGCCACGGAGCATGCATCTTCGGAGCTCCGCCCGGATCTTTCGGATCGGCGCTGGACCCCCCTGGCGGCGCCTCCGGCCCCGATCCCAGAAACCCGCCTGGAGCTCCGAAATTATATATATATATACATATGTGTATATCTGTTGATTATATATATATATACACATATTGACATATATATATATATATAGATATCTGTTTTATACATGAGGCGTTCCAGAAATGGCCTTGCCTTCGAAGATCTTAGGAGTTGTCATCTCTTCCGCCGCGGAAGGCGGCGGAAGGGTGGCAGAAGGTCGGCGGAAGGAAAACGAGGCCGCTTCCGCCGGCGGAAGGCGGCGGATGTAAAGAAAACGAATCCAAGAGACGAAAACGTGTTTGGGCACAGGGATTCCGAAATCCGCCACATATAACCCCCGCCCCCGGATAATCATTGGACCCCCCCCCTTAATCCCTGAGCAAGCATTATCTCCGGCCAGAACAGATTTGGTCAGGGAAGAGGGGCGGCAAGGCCAAACTTGATTATCGCGGGAAAAAGTTGCGAATTGAAGTTGCTCTCTTCTTATGTTGAGTAACAAGGATTCCTCAGGATTCCTATTGATGAATGTCCCAAGGAATCCGATGGATTTCCTAAGGCAGTTTGTGGGCTTTGTAGGGAAGTCTATGGATGTCTCCAGGGATCCTATAGGGGGTCCTAAGAAATCCGAAGGATGTCCTTAGGCATCCGATGGATGTCCTAAGGAATCGTCTTACTCCTCTTCCTCCTTGCGCTTCCGCCCCGAACTTTTTCCCGTGTTTTGTATATCACCGCAAATGAGCCGCCATGGACTCTACAAATTGAAAATGATTGAAGATCATTAAGTTTTACAAATGGAAAACCTAAGGTCCCGAATCGAAGTTTGTTTTGAAAACTGGTCCTGGGGTTCCTCGTCGTCGTCGTCCTCCTCCTCCTGCTCCTCCTCCTCCTCCTCCGCCTCATCCTATGGATTTCCGGAGGTATCTTCAAGATGTCCTATGAAATCCCTTGCATTTCCAAAGTAATCCTAAATATTCCCTCAAGAATCCGATGGATGTCCTAAGGAAACCTATGGATTTTCTTCGGGATTCCATGGGTTTCCTAAGGAATCCTATGGATCCTCCGAGTAACCCTACACATGTTCTAAGCAATCCTATGGATGTCCTAAGGGGTCCTATGGATGCCCCAGGAATCCTAAGGCTTTCCAGAGGAACCCGATGGATTTCCGAAAGGACTCCCGATGGATTGTTGTAAGGAATCTTATGAACGTTCAGGATCCTCTTGATCATCATCATCCTCATCATCTTCATCATTGCGCTGAGTTCTTCGGGAAAACGTTTATCACCCCTCCTGGACCCCAAAATTTATTACCCCCAGGGGATTAGCATCAGGAGCACAGGGTTATGTGTATGTTCCTCTACACTGGTCGTCGATCCAGAGGGTTCGGCAGCCTCGCTGCCGGAGAAGGAGGCCGGGGACCGACTCGTGTGACGTGGTGCGGGCAATTTCTTCCACAGGGGATGCCCCCACCGCACTGGCACCCGCCATAAGATTCCTCATCCCTCATCCTGCACTTCTCATGGGGGCAAAACGCAGACACAAGTAAGCGACGAAGCCCAGGAACATATGGAACATATGGGAAGCGGAGGGGACGGCGGACATGCAGGAAGTCTGGGAAATATGGGGAATCTAAGGGTTCGTGTTTATCTATTGTGTGTCCCTGTGCCCCTTCAATCCTCCACTTCCGCCCCACCCCTCGAAGTCAAGGACCACCCAAGAAGGCAGAGCTGGAAGACTAACTAGATGCGAAAGCGCACCGTCGTGGGACCTTAGTTTGAAGCTCCCCCCCCCTTGTCAGAAAAGAGAGGCGCGCTGTTGACCCCCCCCCCCCTCCCCCCTCTCCCAGGTTTGGAGGCAAGGCGGGGGTAAGCCGAGGATCCCCTTTCCAAAGGGGGGGCTTAGCAGCTCTCCCCCACCCTTCCTCCTCCTCCTCCTCCTCCTCCTCCCTCCTCCTCCTCCTCCTCCTCCTCCTCCTCCTCCTCCTCCTCTCCCTCCTCCTCCTCCTCCTCCTCCTCCTCCTCCTCCTCCTTTTCCTCCTTTGCGACGTTGGGGTCCCCTTTCCAAGGATGGGGTTCGCTTCGAGGCTCCCTCCCCCCCCCCCTCCCGCCTTTTAGGCCAGCCAGGGCTTCCCTTTCCAAAGGGGGGTGGGGGCTCAGGAAGACCCCCCACCCCGCCCCTTGTTCCCAACCATCCCGTGGTGTCGGGTCCTCGTTCTGAAGAGACAGCGTCGCACGTACCACCCTCTCCTCTCCTCCTCCCCCTCCTCCCTCCTCCGATCCCTTGCCTCTGCCCTCCGCGTGTCCTCCATAAGGTGCTCCACCGAAGGCCCTAGTTTCAGGGTCCGCATGCAGTTCCGCCTCCATGCCCGCGCACCCCTCACACGTTTCGTGGCCCCACAGGGTCCTCCACCGAAGGCCCCAGTGGCACGGTCCGCAAGCAGTTCCGCCTCCATGTCGGCGCGCCCCTCACACGTTTCGTGGCCCCATGGGGTGCTCCACCGAGGGCCCCAGTGGCAGCGCCCGCGCGCCGCGGCCATCACACTCTTTTTCGCACATCCTCGCACGCCTCACGCCTCCACAAAGAGCTCCGACGAAGACGATACTCGCGACTGCGGCACTTACAGCTGCACCGGCTTGAGTCTTTCGCCAGGCTAAGTTTCTCCTCCGCGCCAGACCTCCCGAGGCTGGCGCCTTGGCGATCTGCGGTACTCTCCCTGCTTTTGAAGCCGGCGAGCCGCCTGCCTGGAACTTCTGCCTCATTGTCTCCACTGTGCGTGTTCTTCTCCTCCATTGGTCGCCCTTTGACTATGTCCATGCGGCACTCAAGGCAGAATAGGATGAGTTCTGCCCCCTTGCGTTGCCGCGTGGCGTGCAGAGAAAAATTGTAGTTCCTTCCTCGTTGCGGTGTGGTATGTGGTATCCTCCCCCTCCCACAGCCACTGCGTCTCAACGTGGCGAGTAGCTCTCTGAAGGGTATAATTATGTCCGCCCCTGCGTCGCCATGTGACGAGCATGAGTAGAACAGTGTCGTTTCCTTCCTCCTGCGTAGCCATGCCACGGGTATGGCAGGGATGCGTTTCCACCCGCTGCCCCATGCGTTGCCATGCGACTCGCAGGGGAGAGTATTATCAGAGTGAGGGGGCCCAACGGTCATTCACCTCTGGGTGCGTGGCTGAAATGGGCTTCCGCGTTGCGGATTCTTGTTGTCGTCGTCGTTCTCGTCGTCGTCGTCGTCGTTGTTGTTGCTGTTGCTGTTGCTGTTGCTGTTGCTGTTGTTGTTGAACATTATTACTTCTAAAGAATAATTATTGTTGGGACCCCTGGTACACGACCCCCCTCCAAAACCTAGGCCGCAGCTACATTTTCATCATTTTTTCGCGAAAGCTTCAGAAAAGTGGATTAGTACCGGATCCGGTTGTTTTGTTCCCCCCCGTTTTCCCTTGCAAAAAACACTATAAAATGAAAATTCTTGTTCTTACTTGATCAAATTGCAAGAATCCCTTGCAAAAAATAAGGTAAAGTGGACATTCGTGCGCGCAAGACGAAATCCTTCCAAAACCTTAGGTTTCGTAGCGATTTTAACATAAAAACATCAAAAACCCAATGGTTTTTTAAGAAAAAATTGTCAAAATGTCCTTCCGCGCGCGCTGTCCGAATCCCACAAAACCAATGGTTTTTCAACATTTATGTTACATGAGCTCGCGCGAGCTACTTTTTCTTGTTCTAACATAATCAAATTTCAATAATCCCTTGCAAAAAATAAGGTAAAGTGGACATTCGCGCGCGCAAGACGAAATCCTTCCAGAACCTTAGGTTTCGTAGCGATTTCAACATAAAAACATCAAAAACCCAATGGTTTTTCAAAAAAAAATGTCCAAATTTCATCCCGCGCGCGCTGTCCGACTCCCACAAAACCAATGGTTTTTCAACATTTATGTTACATGAGCTCGCGCGAGCTACTTTTTCTTGTTCTAACATAATCAAATTTCAATACTCCCTTGCAAAAAAAAGTAAAGTGGACATTCGCGCGCGCAAGACCAACAAAAAACACGACGATCTCAGGAACTTGCCCCAAAAATGTGACCAACTCCGCTCTCTCTGTCTCTCTCTCTGTCTGCTCTCTGTCTCTCTCTCTGTCTGTCTGTGTCATGTATTGTATGTCACAATTGCAGGATGCTGGGCACACGCGCGCCCCGAATAAGTGACCAAGTTCTGTGGGTGTGTACCCCACGCCAGTGTAGTAGCCACGGTCGTCCGCACGCCACGAAGTGAAGTGTCCCAACGTCATAGGGCGGGAAGCTGGGTTTGGGTGGTCGCGAAGAGTCGTTTGGATATTTGGTAGAGCTTGAACTGCCCCCCCACGAAGTGGGGGTATTGTCTCGCGTCGCATGAAAACCCTGGCACTGGTGAGAACACTGAGCGTTCGGGTAAAATGATTGTTGTTGTTGTTGTTGTTGTTGAACTCTCATTCTTGAAGAATGATTATTGTTGATCCCCCCCCACCGGTGCACATTGATTTGTTTCGATTGAAGTGCCACCCCCAGGGCTCGCACATTGTTTTTTCTCAAGGAAAGTCTTCCTGCTCAAACTGTGCCCATGCCCCCCGGGCTACAACAACAACCGCTCCCGCCTGAGACTTTCTCGATTTTTACTCCAGACCCCCGCTCCCGCCTGAGACTTCCGCGCAATTTACTCAGGAAAGGCGCTCCCGTTTGAGACTTCCTCGCAATGTAATCAAGACCCCCGTTCCCGCCTGAGACTTCCGTGCAATTTACGTGGGAACGGCGCTCCCGCCTGAGACTTCTTCGAATTTTACTCAGGACCCCCGCTCCTGCCTGACATTTCCGCGCAATTGACTCAGGAACGGCGCTCCCGCCTGAGACTTCCTCGCAATTTAGTGAGGACCCCCGCTCCCGCCTGAGACTTCCGTGCAATTTGCTCAGGAACGGCGCTCCCGCTTGAGACTTCCTCGCAACTTAGTCAGGGCCCCCGCTTCCGCTTGAGATTTCCTCACAATGTACTCAGGACTGCGCTCTCGCGTGCGACGTCCTCACAAATTATTCTGGAATTGCGTTTCGGCGCTCAGGAACCACGCACGCGCCAAGGACGCCTTCACAACGTGGTATCTTCCCTCTTCCTTCGTCCTTCCCCCTCCCCTTCCTCCCACTCTCCCTCGTTCTTCCCCTCCTCCTCTTGCAGGGCCCGCGCCAATTCCAATGGCGGGCAGAGAGATGTACGCCCCCGAAGGATTGTCCGCCCGTTCCGGTTTGCCCGTACGTCTAAGCCCGCCGGCCCCAGCAAAGAGAAATAATCCCCCCGAAAGGGGTGTGATCGAAGACGAAGAGGGCGGGCATCGAGGGTGTAGGGTATACGTGTTGAATGACTCGCGGGCAAGTAAGAGCGTACAGCCTTAAAATGGTTGTTGTTGTTGTTGTTGTTGTTGTTGTTGTTGTTGTTGTTGTTGAACATTATTACTTCTAAAGAATAATTATTGTTGGGGCCCCTGGTGCACGGCCCCCTCGCCGCGCCTAGGCCGCAGCCATGTTTTCATCATTTTCGTGAGGAAGTCTCCGGCAAAACGGGTTGGTCCGGATCCGGTTGTTTTGTTACGGGCGGTTTTCCCTTGCAAAAAATAAGGCAAAGTGGACATTTCTTGTTCTAACATAACCAAACTTCAAGAATCCCTTGCAAAAAATAAGGTAAAGTGGACATTCGCGCGCGCAAGACGAAATCCTTCCAAAACCTTAGTGTTCGTAGCGATTTTAACATAAAAACATCAAAAAAACCAATGGTTTTTCAAAAAAAAAGTGTCAACATTTCATCCCGCGCGCTCTTGCGGATTTGTAGGAAACCCAACACTTTTTAAACATTTCTGTCAAAATACTGTCTTCGCTTGTGTGGTACAGAAACGGAAAAACGTCGTATCAGACGCTAGCGCCTCACCAGCCAAAGCAGTCCATATCATTGTAGGACCTACAGACAGTACCGGCGTCGTACTGGTTTACCGTGGTTTCCTATTCTAGCGTCAGGAACACGTTACCACCAAAAACCAGTACAGGTGTCCAGTGTTGGAACAGGGGGAAAAGTCGTATACTAAGCTAGCGTCCAGAAAATGTTACCACAACAAGTCACTGTACCCATGCGCCAGTGTAGTAGCCACGGTCGTCCGCAGGCCACGAAGTGAAGTGTCCGAACGTCATAGGGCGGGAAGCTGGGTGTGGGTGGTGGCGAAGAGTCGTTTGGAAATTGGTAGAGCTTGAACCGGCCCCCCCACAAAGTGGGGGTATTGCCCGCCTCCTATGAAAACCCTGGCACTGGTGAGAACGGAGTGTCCCCACGTGCTAGTAATTGTTGTTGAACATTATTAATTCTAAAGAATAATTATTGTTGGGCCCCCTGGTGCGCGCCCCCCCTGCGCCGCCTAGGCCGCAGCTACATTTTCATCATTTTCGTGAGGAAGCCTCAGGTAATACGATGTGATCAAGATCCGGTTGTTTTGTTGTAATCCGTTTTCCCTTGCAAAAAACACTATAAAATGACATTTCTTGTTCTAATATAATCAAATTTCAAGAATCCCTTGCAAAAAATAAGGTAAAGTGGACATTCGCGCGCGCAAGACGAAATCCTTCCAAAAGCTTAGTGTTCGGAGCGATTTTAACATAAAAACATCAAAAAACCAATGGTTTTTCAACAAAAAAATGTCAAAATCTCATCCCGCGCGCTCTTGCGGATTCGTAGGAAACCCAACACTTTTTAAACATTTCTGTCAAACGGGCTTTTGCGAGCAACTTTTTCGAACTTCTGCGACAACGGTTGCGCACCTGCCAGGGCCATCATCCCTGTCAAATAATACCATGCGGGACACATTCGTTTTTTCTTCGCGCGCGCACGCCGAAATCTCCAAAAACCATTGGGCTTCTTAAGAATTTTAGCACCGCGCATCATAAAATCACACGAATCGCACCGTAGGTCCTCGAAAAACACCTGCACGACTTTTCAAAATTTCTACCCGCGCGCGCTGTCCGAATCCTAAAAAAAACAATGGTTTTTCCAAAAACCAGTATAGGTGTCCAGTGTTGGAACAGGGGGAAAAGTCGTATACTAAGCTAGCGTCCAGAAAATGTTACCACAACAAGTCACTGTACCCATGCGCCAGTGTAGTAGCCACGGTCGTCCGCAGGCCACGAAGTGAAGTGTCCGAACGTCATAGGGCGGGAAGCTGGGTGTGGGTGGTGGCGAAGAGTCGTTTGGAAATGTGGTAGAGCTTGAACCGGCCCCCCCACAAAGTGGGGGTATTGGCGGGCGTCGTATGAAAACCCTGGCACTGGTGAGAACACTGAGCGTTCGGGTAAAGTGATTGTTGTTGTTGTTGTTGTTGTTGTTGTTGGTGTTGTTGTTGTTGTTGAGTTCTCATTTCTGAAGAGTAATTATTGTTGATCCCCCCCACCGGTGCATACTGTTTTTCTCAATCAAGGTGTGCCCCTCGACGCTCGCACCCTGTTTTTTGACAGGGAAAGTCTTGATGCTCAAACTGGGCCCCTGGCCCCCGGGTTACAACAACAACAACGGCTCCTGCCTGAGACTTCCTTACAATTTAGCCAGGACCCCCGCTCCCGCCCGAAACTTCCTCGCATTTTATTCAGGAGTCGCGCTCTTGCTTGGGGCTGCCTTACAATTTATTCAGGAATCGCTCTCCCGGCGCTCTGGAGTCGCGCTCTCGCTGGAGACTTGCTTGCAACTTACTGAAGAAGGGCCTTGCGTTGGATTTTTTGGCAATTTGCCCAAGCGCCGCGCTCCCGACACCCAGGCACCCAGGAGTCGCGCCCGTTGTGGCCCCATGTGCATGCCCTTCGTGGCCCCGCTGTCGCCATTTGTGCCCCCCTCACTGTCCTACGTGGCCCAGTTGCTACCCTCAGTGGCCCCATAGTTGCCTTCTGTGGCCCCGCATTATCTGCACTTCGTGGCCCCCGCTCGTTCGCGCTCTTCGTGGCCCCATACGCATTCCCTTCGTGTCCCCGCTGTCGCCCTTCGTGGCCTACTTCGTGCCCTTCGTGGCCCTGCTGTCGTTCTCTCTCGCTCTCGCTTTCGCGTCGTCGCGTCGTCGTCGTCGTCGTCGTCGCCGTCGTCTTCGACGTCGTCGTCGTCGTCGTCGTCGTCGTCGTGGTTGGTCCCCTGTCCGTCCCTCTTGGGGTCGGGTCGACGGTCCGCGGCCGCCCCGCCGATCAGCGCTGCCGCTGGCCAGGCCGACGGTCCGCGGCCGCCCCGCCGCTTGCCGGGGACCGGCCTGCAGAGAAGAAAGGTATACCCCCCGAAAGGGGTTCGATCGAAGACGAAGAGGGCGGGTATCGAGGGTTTGGGAAATACGCGTTATTGGACACTCTAGCATATAAGGGCGAACAGTCTGAAAAGTATTGTTGTTGTTGTTGTCGTCGAAGTCTCCGTTCTAACTTGTTGATCCCCCCTGCACGGTATCCATTTTGGTTTTTCGAGTAAAATGCTTCTCCCGGGGCTGACACCCTGTGTTTTACAAGGGGAAGTGAGGTGTCACCAAACTGGGCCCCTGGCCACCCGTTTACAACAACAACGGCTCCCGCCAAATAGTTCTTCAGGATGTATTCCCCAATCGCGCTCTCGCGCGGGACATCCTCACATGTATACAGGAGTCGCGCTCTCGCGTGGGACTTCCTCACAATTTATTCCGACGCCGCGCCCTCGACTCTCAGGAATCACACTCTCGCTCTGGTTGTCCTCACGATTTATTTGGGAGTCGCGGTATCGCTCGAAACTTCTCCGCGATTTATGCAGGACGTACGCTTCGGCAACCCACCTACCACCCGTCCGTTCATTCCATCCTTCCTTTCGTCCCCTGCTTTAGGGGTTGCACGAACTACACGTTGCAGGTCAGGAATATATACCCCTAAGGGGGTACGATCGAAGACGAAGAGGGCGGGCATCAAGGGTTTGGGAATTACGTTTTGGTTGGCACGCGAGCAAAAAAAACGAACAGTCTGAAAATGATTGTGGCGTTGGTTGTGGTTGTGGTTGTGGTTGCTGTTGTTGGTGCTCGTGTTATTGGTGGTAATCCAGACGGGGCAGGCACCCCCGGGGTGTGGGGGAAGGGGGGGGGCGAACGACAACAACAACGCAACAACAACGCTTGAAATCCTCAGGAATCCTTGGGAATCCATAGGAAACCTTTGGAATCAGGAAACCATAGGAATCTCTGAGAATTCCTAGGAATGCTTAGGAATCTTCAGGAACCCCGAGGAATCCAGATGAATCCCTAGGGCTTCCTAGGAATCCTTAGAGACCCTGAGGGAACTAAAGGAGTCCATACGAATACATAGGAACCCATCGGAATCCTCAGGAATCCAAAGGAATCTAGAGGAATCCTTAGGAATCCCTCGGTTAGGAATCCTGTAGAACGGGACTGCGTTACCACGAGACGAATGGCAAGTTTGATACGTCGCCCAATCGGTCATCAATGCAATTGTGTGTTCCTGTGGCCAGCCGGTCCTCGGCGCGAACGTCGCGTTTGATAGGACGCCGTTAATCGGTCGTTGACGTGTTCTTCGTTGTTGTATGCAGCCATGTTCGCTTCTGCACCGTTCGAATATATTGATTGACGCTGTCGCATGTTATGTCATAGTGTATCACGTTTGTTTGCATCATGCTATGATATGTTGTGGTACGTTCACCTGTCTCCAGTAGTAAATTGCCTCAGCAGCAATATGGTATGTTACGTATTATCGTAGTTCTGCTTATGATATATTATGGTCGCGTGTGTGTCCGATCGGTATTCCCCAACTTGTCTAGACGCACTAGTTTCGGGTATCCCTTTGCCGCAGCCAGATGCACACCCTTATCGACTGGTTTGTTTTTTTTTTCTGGTATTGCATTTTACTATGATCTCGCGCTCCACTGATGCCCTCCTTGACATACTATCGTATGTAAGTTCATGGTATCGCAGTGCACTGGATGTTTGTTTTGCTATGTTTGTTTAGCTTCTCTGGTATCAGTTGCATTGGTATTGCCAGACCTATGAGATATCCCTGTCAGTTGTCCGAGAAATAATGTTGCAGACTTATGTTTGATGGTGTATGTTTTGTTGTGCGATGTATACGCGAAATGCCATTGCATTGAGCTAAACTGCTATGCAATGTCAGGTGTAGAGGTTGCTGTAGCCGGTTATGTTGTCTTATCTTCGTTGCCGTAGTGGCAACGGTAGAAAAGCGAGCATGGCATGTTTTGTGACGGTCCGCGGTGTTGTACTTTCGGTATAGCTTGATCTGGTATGGTGCGTCAGACTATGCCGCTCTGTTGTGCTACGCCATGACTTGTGCATTATTGCACGGCATGTTCTTATTATGCCATGATTTGCATTGATGTGTATGCTCAAAGTTGTTGTGCTATTGCATGGTCTCGCGTATCGCTGCTGTAGTTGCATCAGTAGCAAAACAATGGTGGATTGTTATGGCATGTTCGGTTAACCTATAGTGTGCTATGCCCCACTAGGTTGCATTATGGTTCGCTTAAGTACGACATGGTGTGTTACCTGATGATGGTTATGCAAAGGTGTGCGATGCTAAATGTTGCTCCGTGATGCCATGTGATGTTACCTTGTAGTATTGTCTGACAGATTCGATACATTACTTTATCCTATGATGTGCTAGGAGGTTCGTTTCCAACTAAGCTGTGTTACTGCATGTTATGGCACAGCCGTTGCCGTAATGCTAGCAGTCGTAGGCCAAGCATGTCATGATACTATGTGAACTTTGATGTAATACTCTAGTATGGCTGCCCCGTCATAATATGCGGCGGTCTGATTTCCCCTGGTTTATCATGTGATGCGATGTTACGCTCTGATGTTTAAATGTATCGTCATGGTATGAGATGATCGGATCGGCGAGTCTGTGTTATGCCATGAGCCGATTGTTACGGTATGCGTTGTGGTGTTATGGTATGTCATGCTCTGTTATGTCATCGTATGTCTAGTATGAAAGGTGTGCCAGTTATTGTTGTTTGTTCTTGTATGCCTCTCTGTTCATACGTCGTGAAGCCTGGACGGCGTGACGCCGTGACGCCTCCCCCTCGTGGCTGTTTGGTGTGCAGGGTGGCGTCAGCCGTCGAGGACGCGATGCGGGGCACGCGGGGATGTCACGGATCATGTGGGGTCTGGCGGCCGTGGTATGGTGTCGGGTTCTGTCGAGGGCGTGGGGCGCGATCCCGTGGGGTGTGGCGACCACGGTGTGGTGCGGCCGTCCGTCGAGGATGCGAGGCGGGATGCGCAGTGATCCTTGGGATGTGCGAGGCCTGGCGACCGCGCCATGCAGCGGGGGTGCGCAGGGCCGTGCGAGGAAGGGAAGGGGGAAGGAGGTGCGAGGCGCGACGAGTGGGAAGGAGGGCGCGGCGAGTGAGGAGGGGGAGGAAGCGAAGGGGGAGGAAGAGGAGGAGGAGGAGGAGGAGGAGCAGGAGCAGGAACAGGGGCGAGGTGAAGAAAGGGCAGAGCAAGCAGGAGGAGGCGGAGGAGGAAGAGGGCGGGGCGGCATGCCAGGGAGGCGGGAGGGGACGACGGGCAGGCCGGGGAGGAGGCGGAGAGGCTCAGGAGCGGCGGCGGCCCGCGGAGGGAGCCTGCGCCACAGCCCCCCCCCCCGGGCGCCTAGGCCTGGGGCGCGCTGCCGCTGCATGGGCCATGGCCGCGGAGGGGCCGCGGATGGGGCGCACGGGGCCGCCACCACGCGCCCTCGGGCAGGCCCGTCGGCCCCGGCGTCGGCCGCGGGGCCGCGGGCGGGGAGCCTGCTTCGCTGCTCGCCTCCTCCTCCTCCTCCTCCTCCTCCTCCTCCTCCTCCTCCTCCTCCTCCTCCTCCTCCTCCTCCTCCTCCTCCCCTCCTCCTCCTGCTCCTCCTCCCCTCCTCCTCCTCCTCCACACCTCCTCCTCCTCCTCCTCCTCCTCCTCCTCCTCCTCCTCCTCCTCCTCCTCCTCCTCCTCCTCCTCCTCCTCCCACACCTCAGCGCGGAGCGGGGCACGCTCTGCACATTCAGATGGGGCGCTCCAGGCAGGGCCTCGCCTTCCCAGAGAGCCCCCTCGCGTCGCGAGAAGATTGCGGCGAGAGCGTTTTTGTTGACGTTTTCGGCCCCTGGAGGCCCTCGCCAAGGCCCCTGCTATTTTTTTGTCCGACCCCTGGTCCCATCCCATCTCTCCGATTTCGGCTCTGACTCCGTTGGGACACGCGCCTTCGTCCAGCAAGTGCAGTAACCAGGCCCCGGCCCACCCGCGCTGCCCCTAGGGGGCCCGCTGGCCGAGCGGCCCGCGGACTCGGCGCGGGGCCGCAGCCGAGGCGCCCGAACCGCAAGGCCGTGGACACCGGTACTCGCGGTCAGGAACTTCGTCTTCGCGACTTGCCAGGGCTGCCCTCTGCGACGCGCTGGGCAGGAGCTCAAGACCGTATCTGGCCCACGAGCCTGGCGCCCTCCTTTGTCGCGCCGCGCTGGCCGCGACAAGGGCGTCCGAAAGGCCGCCTGGACATCCCCTTGGCGCCACAGCTGGGCTCTCCCTACCAGCTTTTTTTTGGTTCGGGCGTTCGCCTTCCTCGTCCTCTTTTTCTCGCCTCATCCTTCCTTCCCTCTTCTTCGCCGTCTTTGTCTGTGGACGGGGAGGAGGAGCGAGGAGGAGGAATGAGCGACTGGCCTGCCGCCGCACAATGGGGCTGCCGCAAAGGGCACTGGACCTCTGAGAAGGCAGGGTGCTTCTTAGAAGGGCTCGCAAGCTCCTAAGAGACCTCCTTCGCAGGTTGGGAGGGCTTCTAAGAGCCCTCCCCCCGTTCCTCAGAAGCTCCCCTCCCACGCCCACCCCGCTCGACCCCCTCATGCACGCCGCAAGCCAGATCTCGGGCGTCCCGAGAAGATCATGACGATCGCTCTTGGTGCGATTGCGCCTATAGGGTGTTTTTTGGGCCTCGGAGCCTTCAGCAAGGTACCCGCGGCGACAAGAGATCGAGAGGCCTAGAGGCCAAGCAAACATGACTATGTTCATAATGCTGATAATGATGATGATGATGGTGACGACAGTGATGATGGTGAGGATGATGATGATCATGATGGCGATGATGATGATGATGATGATGATGCTGGTGGTGATGCCGACGACGACGATGACGATGACGCTGGGGACGATGACGATGGCAATGATGATACTGTTGATGACGATGACGACTCCGATGACGATGATAATGATGATGAGGATGTTATTGAGGATGATTCTGATGATACGCTGCATCTGAGACGGCCAGGAGCACAAGCTCGAACACCGCCTGCATGCTGTTGCTGATGATGATGGTGGTGATGATGATGGGGATGTTGATGATGATGATGATCTTGATGCTGGTGATGAGTATGGTGATGGTGATGACGTTCACGATGATGGTGATGATGATGCTGATCCTCATCATCATTATGATGCTGGTGCTGCTGCTGATGATGCTGATGCTGATAGGTTTGGTGATGATGCTGATGATGATGATAGTGATGATGCTGATGATCACGATTATTGCGGTGATTAGGATGTTGGTGATGATGGTGGCAATGATTGTGATGGTGGTGATGATAACTAATGCTGATGATGTTGCTGCTGTTTCTGCTGATGATATCTGATGATGATGGTGATGTTGCTGCTGGTGCTGCTGCTGCTGATGATGACGAGGATGATGATGATGCTGATGATGATTATGATGATGATATGCTGATGATGATTATGATGTTGGTGATGCTGCTGATGATGCTGCTGACGACGATTATTATGATGATTATGCTGATGATGATGACGATTATGCTGACGATGATGCTGATGCTGATGCTGATGCTGATGCTGATGCTGCTGATGATGATGATGATGATGATGATGATGATCATGATTGGCGTGGGTCCTCGAAGGAGCAAGAGGTACGATCATGGGCCCTGGCCGAAATCCTCGGCCGAACTTCCACACTATGTTGGTGATCCGGGGGAGTCCAAGCGGTGCGGTGACCACATCGTGTGGTGAGCCAGCGGGGATTCGAGGTGACCGCACGGTCTTTGGACCTGGGTCGCTACCCGACGACCTCTCGGACGGTTAAGGCCTCCAGGGCCTCCAAGGTCCCCACGCCGTGCAGCGACGCACCGTGCGGCGAGGTCTTCGGGGATCTCCCACCGACGCACCGTGCAGCGACGCACCGTGCGCCGTGCAGCGACGCACCGTGCAGCGACGCACCGTGCAGCGACGCACCGTGCGGCGAGGTCACCGCACGGCCTGTCACCGCACCGCCCCGGGACCTCCCAAGAGATACCCTGGCCAGCGCCCTTCGGGGGCGACCAAGAGGGGGTTACGACTAGGAGGGGGGAACCTCATGGCGGGGGCCGATGCTATCTCCCCAGATCTCATGGCCCCTCTTTTTATATCGAGGCATTCTGCCCCCCCCCTGGGCCGCGCATATGCCGCCGACCATGATTTGCGCTCCCCCCTCTTGAAGGCCCCCGAGCCCTGTTGAACGCGACGGGTCCCGTCCAGCTCCAGAGCCCCGGAGGCGTCCAAGAGATGTGGCTCCCACGCCCTCGCCTTAAGTCGGGCATGTCACCCTACAGGAGGCATCTGCAAAAATATTGGGAAAATGGTCTGGGAACGATGTTCCGATTGTTTCTTTGACTATTTTTGAATATGTCTCGAATATACTTTTGATTCTTCGTCCAAAATCCGCCTGAAGGGGGGGACACGTCCGACCTGGCCCTCGCCCTTCTTCCCGAGCGCCAGTCGGCGAGGAGCGCGCGCGCGCACGCAGAGCGGGCTCTCCCGGGCCGGTCGTGGAGAGGGTGGCCGGGCGCCGGGCGCACGGGGGCCAGCCGGAAGAGACCAGAGGGCCACGTCCGTGGCCGTCGTTGCAGGCGCACGGTTGGCTCCCCTCCCACTCTGCTATCCTCTCCTCCCCTCTCCGCCCACTGTTCCTCTCCTCTCCTCCTCCCTCGCCTCCCTCCCCCATCCCTCTCTGGCTCCCTCTGTTCCCCTCCCCCTCCTTCCCTCCCTGCTCTCCTGCTCCATGCCTCTCTGGCTTCCTTCCTGCCTGCCTGCATGCCTGTCTCTCCTGCCTCCCTGCCCTCATCCCTCCGAGCCTCCGCTGTCTCCCCCACTCTGCACCCTCGGCACCCTCTGCTTCCTCCCTGCCTCCCCGCAGTTTCCAAGGCTCGTCGCGAGCACCTTGCCATGTTTGGTCATGACAGGTTTCCTGAGTGCAGGTAGTCTGAGCCTCGAGCAATGACTTGAGCAGTGGAGTTTTCCGTCAATCGCTTCGCTCATTCCGCTGGCCCGTATTGTGCCATCGTTGGAGTTTGCAGGCGCATTCGTGGGTCATGCGGCGCTGTCGGTCGGCGCTGCTGCGGTTGTGGGTGAGAGCTCTCATGGCTGCTCCTTTGTCGGTCTCTCTGGAGGGTCCTCGGGGGGCTCCCGTGCATCAGCTTCAGGGGCTCTTGGGGGCCTCCTGGGGGGCGCCTCGGATGCCTCTTGGGGCGGAGTTTTTGTGCGATCGCCCCGCGACAGCTGTTATCCCTGCGATCCCAGGTCAGGGTTGAGCGCCTACACCACGGATAGGGGTCTGCGGGCCGCTCCACGGCTCTCATTGGGCCCCGCCAGCCGGCCTCGCTGTGATCCCTCGTGGAGGAAAACAAAAACGATGCACCCGCTCGCGCAGATCTTGGATGCGTTGTGTGTTTTCCGTCGTGAAGGTTTAGGATTCTAGGGTTAGGTGTTCACGCACTGTTCACTTCTAAGTATTCGAAAGTTCTTTGATTTTTGGGGGGCCAAGATCCTTTCATTTCTACGTGTTCTATCCTGGGCCTGTTCCGGGCCACTAGGGGTCCAGGAGCAATTAGAAACGAGCACAATTAGAAATGAGTGCGATTAGACATGAACGACGTGTAGGGTTTTAGGGTTTAGGGGTTTGGGGTTGTCCAGGTGGCCCCAGCCTCTGCGGCGCGCACAGGGAGGGGGAGAGGGGGGGGGGGGCGGCGAGGCGAGAGTGGCGGCCTCCCCAGGCAGGCATGCCCGGGCCCCTCTCCGAGGGGGCCCGCGGGGCCTACAACGGATGCAGGAGGGCCTCTCGGGGAGCCCTCCTCCTTCTCCTCCTCCTCCTCCTTTTCCTTCTCCTCCTCCTCCTCCTCCTCCTCCGCCCCGAGGGGGCCCCTCCCGTAGGGGAGGGGTCGGGACCCTAGGGTCCTCCTGGCGCAGGCGGGGAGCGCCGGGCCCGAGGGGCGAAAAGCCCCCGCACCCCGGGGGACGCCGCCAAAGTGCGGTTTCCTTCCCCCGGGGGGGTCGCCAGGTCCCGTGGCCTCCCCCAGGGCGGTGCTGGTTCCCCCCAGCGCTCGCCGCCCTGGGGCGGGACCGGCGGCTCGTCTCTGTCGTGTCGTTCGTCCGTGTCGTGTCGTTCGTGTCGTGTCGTCCGTTGCGTCCCCCCGTCGTGTCGCGTCGTGTCGTGGTCCCTTTTTTGGTTCGGTCCTGGGTGTCCCGGCGTCCGAAACCGCGGCCACCTATGGAGTAGGTGGTGGGTAGGTTGGGCGTCGGAGCACGGCTCCGGCGCCCCCTACCCCGATCAGGGTGCGCGGAGCACGGTCTCCTTGCGCTCCCTGGTCGCGCTGGCTGCGCCTGCTGGCACTCCCTCTGGGAGGTGCTCGGGCCCTTTCTTTCTGTCAGGCTTGTGCCTGAGCCGCTTTGCTGTGCCTGCGCGCTTGGCGCCGCACCAGTTGAAAAACTCCTCCTCCTCCTCCTTATCCCCCTCCTCCTCCTCCTCCTCCTCCTCCTCCTCCTCCTCCTCCTCCTCCTCACTCCTCCTCCTCCTCCTCCTCCTCCTCCTCCGCCTCCTCCTCCTCCTCCTCCTCCTCCTCCTCTCCCTTCCTCCTCCTCCTCCCTCCCTCTCCTCCTCCTCCTCCTCCCCTCCTCCTCCTCCTTCCTCTCCTCCTCCTCCTCCTCCCCCTCCCTCCTCCTCCTCCTCCTCCTCCTCCTCCTCGTCCTCCTCCTCCTCCTCCTCCTTCCCCTCCCTCCTCCTCCACCTCCTCCTCCCCTCGCGCCTCCCAGACTTCCTCTCAGCCCCGTCCATCACGCTGCACCTGCTACGCGGCGCGGAAAACCAGCCGAGGGACGAGGTTCTGGAAGCCGCCGCCGCCGCCGCCCGCGTTGACCGCGTGGCCCAAGCCGCAGGGCAGGGCCCAGAAAGGCCACGTGAAACAACACAGGCCCAACAGGAGTCTCCCTGCCTCCCGTCATAAGGAAACAACTCGTGGACCCCCTCCCTTCTCCCCCAATTTCAAGGTGGTTGGCACGCGGCGAAGTGCAGCAATGCGGGCCTTTCCCAGGAGACCCGCGGGTTCTCTGAGGGTGCAGGAGGGCCACCGAGGTGGAAGACCGAGGTCGACTCGGGGAGGGTGCCCTGGTGTTCTTCGCGTGCGCTGGATGCTCTTGGGCATCCTGGGGTAGGGCACCATTGGCTGTTCCGTGCGTTTTGGCCGCCGGAGGGTCTCCTGTTCTTGAACGATCTTCTTCTGTCCTAGGTCCGACTTTAGTGGGAACTTCGTTTCCCCCCAAACTGACAATTGGCACGCGTCGAAGTGCAACTCGTTGAACGCACCGCCAACATTGATCATCGCGGGGGGCGTTGACAGATGAATGTTGCACGAGTCTTCGCTAATGTCTTCCAAGGCCTGTCTCAGAAGGCCGCCCCGCCCCGCCTCCCGCCCCACTCGGGATGCAACTCGTGTGAGGTTAGATTCAGCGTCGGCGCTGGCGTTTCTGTGGTCGAAGGGCAGCCTGGTCCGGCGAAATTCCGCTCAATCATTGTTTTTTGTGCAAAGCGGCGGTTCTCGTGTTCAAGGCCCCACTTCTCGTGTTGCAGAGCGCTATTTCTGGTCCGCAAGCTGGTTTGATCCAGCAGAATCCCGCTCAAACTTGCCTAATCCAAATTAGTTTGGATTAGTACGGGCCAGTCCTGGGCTCAATCTGGGGTGATCCAGCTTACTGGCCCCTTGATCGGGCCCAATCGCCTGGAATCGTTCTTACCGAAACATGCTCAGATATTGAATTTCATTCTGCGACCCCAGAGCTTCCGAACTCCTGCCAAGGGTAGCCTCTTGTCCCGGGCCCGTGTATGGGGGCCCCGGGCCCACTAAGTGACACTGGAGGCCGAAGCGCAAGAAAGACGCCAGGATTGAATAGATCACATCCTCGGAGATCCAGGCGCAATACGGTAGAGGGAAACAATTACTGAACACTCCCCCTCCCCCCCAAATTCAATGTTGGCACGCGCGGGGGAGACTGCGGTCGAAGTGCATCTCATCAGACCCACCGCCAACTTTGAACGTTGGGGGGAGGGGGAGAAGTTCACGGATGAATGAGGCATGTGTTCGCTAATTTGTTCCGAGGCTTGTATGGGGGGGCAGCGCAAACGGGGGTCCGCTAGAGCGCCGGATCCTGCAGAGCCAGGGGTGCACTGACCCGGGGGCTCGCGTGCAGGATCTTGCAGGACCCTGCAAAGCCCGACTGGCCCCGGTGTGGATTCACCCGGGCCAGTAGATCCCCGATCCTCGGAGATCTGGGTCATGAAGTCGGGCGTGTCCCTCTACAGGAGGAAAGTTCAGAAATAGTAGAAGAATAGTTTGGGAACGATTGTTCGCGTATTTTTGAACTATGTTGGATTATTATTATTATTATTATTATTATTATTATTATCATTAATATTATCATTATTATTATTATTGCTATTATTATTATTAGTATTAATATTCTTATTATTATTAGTAGAAGTATTATTATTATTAGTAGTAGTAGTATTATTATTATGATTATTATTATTACTTGTCCACAATCCGCTTGTAGGGGGACGTGCCCGACCTAACAGTAGGTCGCCGATCCTCGGATCGCTGGGTCCTCACGGAGGCCTCGCAGAAGCTGCCTCCCGACCCCAAGCCCACGCCCAGCCCAGTCCTGACCCTGCCTGCTCTGCTCCCTTCCAGTTTCTTTAGATGCCTCCTGAGTGGGGTCCGAGCAGATGAGGGCGGAGAATCGCTCCGCGTCGCCGATGCATCGGCGATGCGTCTGGACGTGGGCCCTACTCTGCGTCGCGTCGACGTTGCCGCTGCATCGCCGACGTCGACGATGCATCCCCGATGCGGCGTCGAAGCGGCGCGATTCTCCGACCCCATCTGCTCAGAGCCAAGTTTGGGAGGCCTCTGTATCCACGTGTTCTTTCGAATGTGGTCTCGCCAGGCTCACCTCTGCGACGCCGCGGGCTCGTCTCCCTCCGCGCGCTCCCCGCGGTGCTGCCGCTGCCACCGGCCGCCGCGCCCGCGCAGCGGCGGCGGCAGGGCTGCCCGATGAGCGACTGGATGGCGGAGCTGCCCGGCCACACGCCGCTCGCCAAGGCGTCTGCGAGATCGCGCCAGGGGGGAAGCGGGTCCTGAGGGAAACTGGCTCTGATGCTTTTCGCCGTCTTCGGTCTCTCGGGGCCCTCCACGGGCCCCTGGACCTTCAGAGAACGACTCAGGATGAAAAGCTCGCCCCGGGGGACGGCGCCAGGGTCCAGGACCCGTTTTCCCACAGGGCCCGCTCCTCCTCGTATCGTCGTCGTCCTCCTGCTCGACAACCTCCCCCTCGTGCTCCGCTTCCTCCTCCTCCTCCTTCTCCTCCTCCGCCACCCACTGTCCCGCCTCCTCGTCGACGTTCTCTCTTTCCTCCTCCTTTTCGTTCTTCTCCTCGCCTTTTTTCGACGTCGTCATCGTCGTTGTCCTCCCCCTCCTCGTCCTTCCTTCTCCTCCTTCTCCTCCCTCTCCTCCTCCTCCTCCTCATCATCATCATCCTCATTCTCATCCTCATCCCCCTCCTTCCCCTCGCCTCCTGCTGCTGGCGGTGCTGTGGCCTCTCCTCCTCCTCCTCCGCCTCCTCCTCCTCCTCCTCCTCTTCCTCCTTCTCTCCTCCTCCTCCTCCTTTTCCTTTTCCTCCTCCTCCCTCCTCCTCCGCCTTCCTCCTCCCCTCCTCCTCCTCCTCCTCCTCCTCCTCCTCCTCCTCCTCCTCCTCCTCCTCCTCCTCCTCCTCCTCCTTCTCGCCTCCATCCCCCCGCCTGGCATGTCCTGCTCTCATCTGAAATTCCCTGCTCCCTGGGCTGAGGAGGGCGCGGGGGCGCCGGAGCGGGCCCGCAGGTGACGATGCCGGGCACCCACAACTCCGCCACCTTCGCCATCAGCGCGAAGACGCACGTGGCGGGGAAGGGGAGGAGCGGGGGGACGAGCGAGGGGGGAAAGCGGAGGGGGAAGGGCGTCGAGGGGGGGTGGGCAGGGAGAGGCCGAGAGGGATAGGGGGAGGGCGAGGCAGGGGAGGGGAGGGGAGGGAGAGCGAGAGAGAGGGAGAGTGGGGAGACAGGGAGAGGGGGGCAGCGTAGTGGGGGGGAGGGGGGGAGCGTGGAGCGGGGAGGAGGCGGGGGACGAGGCGGGTGAGCAGGGCGAAGGCCCCGCTTGGGGTCTCGCGTAGTAGTGGTGAGCTATCTCGCGCGTGGTGTGCTATCTCGCGCAGGGTGAGCAGGCTGAGCAGGGCGAAGGCTCTCGCTCTCCGCCGCGGCCATCTCCGCTTGTCGACCTGGCCCGTCCTCCTCTCCTCCCCCTCCTCCCTCCCTCCCTCTCCGTTTGCGGCTCCCCGTCAGAGCCCCACAACATGTTGGTCGTCTTCATCCCCAGTATTTCTACAACACGCCACCGATGATGCTCATCATCATCAGCATCATCATGTTCATCTCCACCAATATCATTTTCGCCATCGTTGTCGTCATCGTCACCACCAACATCACGACCATCACCATCATCACCATCATCACCATGCCCAGCATAACATCATTATCATTCTATTCACCAGCATCACCATCATAATCTTCAACACCAGAATCCTCATCATCACCATCACCATCGTCATCATCCTCCCCAGGCGGCGGGCAGGTGGATTTGCACCCACGAAACGCAGTTCCAAAGATCTCCTCTTCTTCTGCTCCTCCCAGGTGGAGGAGGAGGAGGAGGATGAGGATGAGGAGGAGGAGGAGGAGAAGGAGGAGGAGGAGGAGGAGGAAGGAGGAGGGAGGAGGAGGAAGATGAGGAGGAGGAGGAGGAGTTGGAAAAGGAGGAGGAGGAGGGGGGAGGAGGAGGAGCCGGAGGAGGGAGGACGAGGAAAAGAGAGGAGAAGAGAGGAGGAGGAGGATGGAGGAGGAGGAGGAGGAGGAGGAGGAGGAGGATGAGGAGGAGGAGGAGGAGGAGGAGGAGAAGCAGAACGAAAAGAAGGAAGAGGAGGAGGAGGAAGAGGACGACGACGAGGTGGCGGAGGAGGAGGAGGAAAAGGAGGAGGAGGAGGAGGAGGAGGAGGAGGAGGAGGAGGAGGAGGAAAACGAGGAGGCTTTTCCGCGCCGGCGCTGCCCTTTGCCTCCTGTCCCTCCTCTCTCGTGCCGACAGCACGTTGACGGCGGCCGCGGGGGCGGCAGCAGCGTCGACGACGCCGACGCCGACGCCGACGCTTCGGGGCGGGGCTAGGACAAGGACACATCCTTTCCAGAGCGTTCCGGAACTGTCTCGGAGCGTTCCGGAGCGCTCGGAGAAGGCCGCGGCGCCCGAGACATCCTCCAGAGCCGCCTGATCTCAGAGATTCTCGAATTATCTTTACCCGACTTTATCCTCGTCCTGGCTTCGTCTGAGACTGAGACACATGGGGGGCAGAAAGGCGCCCTGCAAGGGCCCTAAAGGCCCCCTCCTGGGCCCTCCAGGGCTCCTTCAGGGGCCCTCCAGGGCTCCTTTCCTGCAGCCCTCGCTGACGAACAATGTTTACCGCCCCCCCGTGAAGTGATCGTTTTCTGATTCATTCCCTTCCAGATTGGCGCGGGTTCCTCGCTCCCCCGCCTCCCCCCCCTCACGGAGCAGGTCTTGGCTGTTTTTGTGGCGCCTGTTTCGAGCAGGTGGAGCCTGTCCCCTTCAGGACGCACCGCTGCAAACAGCCGCACTCAGCAGAGGTCCGGAGCCAGACCCCCCCCCTCTCTCCCCCCTCCTCCTCCTCCTCCTCCTCCTCTTCCTCCTCCTCCTCCTCCTCCTCCTCCTCCTCCTCCTCCTCCTCCTCCTCCTCCTCCTCCCCTCCCTCCCCCTTCCGCCCACTGTCGAGGCGCCGAGTACGAAAACGCTCGCCGCGCCCAGACAGGTTGTCCTCGTCCTGGCTTCGTCTCCGCGCGGCGGGGCGGGCAGGCTGCGGTCGTGGCCGCGAGCCGCTGCCAGGGGCGGACGCTCGAGGGCCCTGCGCTGCCACCTCTCTGGCCGGCGGAGGTATGGGGGGGCTGCGGGGCGAAGGGGCCAGTCCGAAGTCGGGCCTGTCCCTCTGAAGGAGGAACGTTCAGAAATAGTCTTAAAACATGTCTGGAGACGATGTTTTGATTATTGTTGAGTACTTAGGAATATTTGTCGGCAACCTTTTCGTTTTTCTACAACATCCGCCTGTAGGAGGTCATGCCCGACTTCAGGCCAGTCTAGGGCTCCCAGATGGGGTCCAGGTAGAATCGAGCATATGCTTACAGTCGCCCCGCATAGTAAGGAATCGGCAACCCTCCCAAGAGACCTCCCCTTGCATCCTTGCCCCGTCGGCCCATCCTTGGCGAATCTCGTCGGCCAGCTTCGTCGTTCGAGAAACGTTCACATGGGCATCACTGGCCCTTGCATCCTTACCGCGCATCCTCATGGTACGGGTTGACTGTAGAGTCGAGCATCTGATTATGGAAGCTCCTTCCGAAAAGCTGGGCCAGCGTTTCTGAATGCACTTGCTGGAGAGCTGGCCCAGTTCCCTGAGCACGTTCGCTCCCGCAGCGCTTCACGGCAGAAATTGGCAGAGGTTCTTGCTAAGAGGTTTCCTGCAAGTTGGCCCAGATGTTTTTAATTATGTGTTTGTGGGTGATATGTTCGGCTGTAGATGGGGTCGGAGGATCGCCGATGCATCGGCGATGCGGTTCGATGTGGAGCCGGATTTTCTTCACGCCGATATCGCCGATGCATCAGTTGCTAAGAGATTTCCTGGAAGCTGGCCAATATGTCTTAAACTATGCGTTTCTCGATCATGGTTTCGGCTGTAGATTGGGTCGGGGGATCACCGATGCATCGCCGATGCATCGGCGATGCGGTTCGATGTGGATCCGGATTTTCTTCACGCCTGCATCGCTGATGCATCGGCGATGCGGTGCAAGCCTCTTGCCCCATATACTCGGACCCCATCTGAGAGGCCTCGAGGCACTGGAGGGGAGGGGAGGGGTGGGGGAGGGGAGGGGAGGGGAACGAGGGGGAACGAGGGGGAAAGGGAGGGATGGTGAGGAGGAGGAGGGCCAGGCAGCCTTGCTCCCTGCGTCTGCTTCGCTCGTTCACCTTGTCACCCACCCTCAGCCGGTCTCGTGCATGGGTGCTGCTTCGAACCCACGGGCACGTTTGTCTCGCAGGGACGTGCGCAGGAGCGGGAGGCGGATGGGGACGCGGATGAAGACGAGGGGAGGTGTTCTGGAGCATCCGCTGACCACCCAAGATTGCCCAAGACGGCCCTGGGAGGATTATCCTGAATTCTCCTGGCTTGCACTGCAGGGTCAAACGATCTCGAGGCCCTAGTGGATGATTCCCACCTCGTAGTTGGACAAAGCGTTGTGCATTCGGAGTTAGCAAGAGGGCGCTCCTTTCCTGGCTGCGCTGGTAGAGTCATGCGCAATGGCTTTGGAAAGTTCAACGTTCCCGCTGTGGGCCGTTGAGGTACAATGGGTACGTGCCGTACTTCTGCATATCGAGCACAATGCAATCCAGTGTTTCGATTGACAGTGTACGGATGTGAAGAGCGAGTGCGAATAGCATCTGCCCTCGGGCCGGTGGGTCAGTGCACAACCATGCCCACTGCATATCCTGGAAATTGTTGGCGCAAGCCGCAACTCGTGACACACGTCACATACGTACAGGGCGGTCTTCGTGATGAACGGCGGCCGTGCGGCCCATCCATGTTCGCTTCGCCACAGCAGTATCAAGTATTGCGTTTGTCTTCTTGTCGGCCCTAGCATCACCTCGCCGACTGCAGCACTTGGCAGACCGATTCCGAGTCGTGCACGGGCGAGGGGGCACACCCAAATCACCTCCGCCAGCCTCTTGCGAGTCACACCCATCGTTCCCGCCCCGTCTGGGCAGCAGCAAATCAATAGGCGGAGCAACCGTGGTAGACGCTAACTAGGATAGTTTTGCAGATGAGATATGAAAGGGCAGCTCCTATCTGCAGCCCCTCCTAAGGAATGCAGTTGTGTTGTGATCCGCGGGGGCGTAGACCACGACGTGGAATACCGCCCTCCCCCGCATCGCCAGCGATGTTGTCCGACATGGTTCCCTTGGCCCCGTCCCTTCTGGGCGGTAGAGCATTAGTTTTCAGAGCAACAGTGGCAGGAGCTGGCCTCTAGATGTTGCAAGAGAAGGCAAGGGTGGAGGGCGCTTCCTTGGTGGACTCCTATGGGGGAGTCCCATGGTGAAGTCCTGGGATGCGATCCTCCTCTTAGGCCCCTATCAGAATCCAGCGAGTTGGGAGCCTGCTGGGACAATGTTGCAAACATCTTGATCGATTGGGCTCTCCTTGGATTCCAATTGGGGTCTTGTTGGGATCCGTGCTGAGGGGGAAAACACATGGGGCGACACACTGTTTGGGGGCGATCAATGGGGGCGGCGATACATGGGGGGGGCAGCGAGGGCTGCAGAAAAGGGGCCCTCGAGGGCACCTGAAGGGACCAGGGCCATTAAGGGACCAGAGCCATTTAGGGCCCAGAAGAGGTCTTACACGGCCCGAGAAGGACAACTTCCTTCCCCCCCTTTATCGCCCCCGTAACTTCGCGCCCAATGGGCAGCGTGTCCATCTTTACCAGTTCGGTCGACGACGGTCGATACTTGATGATCTTGGGTGTCGGCTCCTGTCTCTCGGACCAGCGTCGGGCTTGGTCTGCTGCCGCAGCTGCGCAGGCCGCCCGGGGCAGAAGTTGCGACAGCCAAAAAACCTCCGCAGCGGAGGCCCATGCCAAGAAGCACCCCGCTCGCCGCCAGGGTGCCCGGGGTTTCTCGGGTTTCGATGCTTTTGCCATGAAGCGTGACGTTCCCACACCAAAATCCCATGGACGTCCTGAGGTCTCAGGGTTGGGCTTCTTGTGGGAGGTCTCTTGTGGACTGGCCTCCGCTGTACGGAAGGCGGGGGCGCGCACGGCAGCTCGTGGCGGTGGCGAGGAGGAGGAGGAGGAGGAGGAGGAGGAGGGGGAGGATGGGGGATGATGAGGGGGCGGGGCAGGAGAGGGCGGGGAGGAGAAGGAAGGGGGGGCAGGAGGAGGAGGACGGGGGGGAGGGGGGTCAGGGGAAGCGAGACGGGACCAGGACAAGACGGGAGAGAGGAGGAGGAGGAGGAGGAGGAGGAGGAGGAGGAGGAGGGACAAGACAGGAGGAGGAGAGGGAGGACAGGGTGAGGAGGAGGAGGAGGAGGAGGAAGAGGAGGAGGAGGAGGAGGACCCCCGGGACTCTGCGCAGGCGCCCCGCGCCGCGCCCCCAAAGAGAGCGCCGCCAGGCCAGCTGGCCATGGGCGTCCGCTTCCTTGACCTGCGCGTGCGCCCCGACGGCCGCGCGCCCCGGGGGCCGAAGGGGGGGAGGAGGGCGGGGGCGCACGCCGAGCAGTGAAGCCAGGCGGCCCGAGCGGGTCAGCACACACGCACACACGCACACGCACACGCACGCGCACACGTACACGCACACGCACACGCACACGCACACGCACACAGACACACAGACACACAGACACACACACACACACAAACACACACACACACGCACACACACACACACGCACACACACACACACACACACACGCACACACACACACACAAACACACACACACACGCAAACAGGCACACCCGCACGCACGCACGCACGCACGCACGCAAACAGGCACACACACGCACACACACACACAGAGCGCACAGAAAGCATGCATACACACAGCCTGTCATTGTCTTCACACCGCAGGGGTTGCGCAGGGGGTTGGTCCCTTACCGCGATCCGTCTCAGACTCGCGGGGCCAGGATGTGCATTTCCTCCACACCACAGGGGATGCGCAAGGGGGGGTCCCCACCGCGGTCTCTATCCGTCCAAGTGTTTCGGGGCGCGG
>CAUYUJ010008791.1:152500-182500 GCA_963575745.1 Prorocentrum cordatum | reverse complement strand
CCCTATCGGTCCACGAAGCGCTGTACTGGGTGGGTGAAACGCAAGGAAAAATTGCTGTACTGGGCGGTGGCGGACGCATACGGGCGGTGCCACTGGGACCTTCGGTGGAGTTCCCTATGGGGCCACGAAACGCTGTACTAGGTGGGTGAAACGCAGGGAGCAAGGGCTGTGCCGGGTGGTGGCGGACGCATGCGGGCGGTGCCACTGGGAGCCACCGGGACCTCTGGTGGAGCCCCCTATGGGGCCACGAAGCGTTGTATTGGGGTGGGTGAAACGCAGGGGGCAAGGGCTGTGCTGGGTGGTGGCGGACGCATGCGGGCGGTGCCACTGGGACCTTCGGTGGAGCTCCCTATGGGGCCACGAAGCGCTGTTCTGGGTGGGTGAAACGCAGGGAGCAAGGGCTGTGCTGGGTGGTGGCGGACGCATGCGGGCGGTGCCACTGGGACCTTCGGTGGAGCTCCCTATCGGGCCACGAAACGTTGTGCTGGGTGGGTGAAACGCAGGGACGAGGGAGGAGGGAGGAGGAGGGGGAAGAGGAGGAGAGGAGAGGAACGCGGGGCACCGCTTTTTTTTCCTCTCAAAACGAGGGCCCAACACCACAGGACGGTTGGGAAAAAAAAATACGGCGTGTGGGGGGGGGGGAGGGGGGGCAGTCCTGGGGGGTCGGGGGGCCGCGGTCTGGCGAGCGACCGCGGGAGGGAGGGTGGGAGGCGTCTGAGAAAGGGCGCCGATGAAGCTTCCTATGGCGCCCCTTCTTCTCCTCATCCTCCTCCTCCTCCTCCTCCTCCTCCTCATCCTTCTCTCTCCTCCTTCCTCCTCCTCTCCCTTCTGTTCCCCTTTTCTCCTCCTCCTCCTCCTCCTCCTCCTCCTCCTCCTCGTCCTCCTCCTGTGGTGTGTGTGTGTGTGTGTTTGTTTTTTCATGTGTGTGGATACCGTCGGGCCGAGGTATAGGATCGAGGTCGGATCGGCGGGGGGGCCCTAATGATCTTCGTGTTTGGTGGCTGTTCTTGTGCATCCTGGGGGAGGTTACCAGCCTGGAGCATATCCCTATCCCTATGCTGGGCATCTCCTCTTGACGATGCCAAGTTTAGGGATTCCCTTGTTTTCTGAGGGCGCACCCCTGAGATTGCCATCGCCTTTTGGCGTGTCAATCTCAGGGATAGGGACAAGCTCGAGGCTGGCAAGGAGGGCACCCTCGAAGACTCGTCAGGCTGGGCCGGCGGAGGGCCTCATATCTTTTTTGAAGGGTGCTTTCCTGCTCTAGGGCGGACCGTCTGCTGGCCGGGGCCATGCTACCTCCTGGACGTCGTGGCCCTGTCTCCACCTCATGGCCAGAGGCACCAGGCGAAACCCGTAACCCGAAACCCTGAACCCGAAACCCGAAACACGAAACCCTGAACTCGAAACCCGAAGCCCGAAACCCGAAACCCGAAACCCGAAACGGTGCCTCTGGCCATGGTGCGCCGCCCCCTCCTTCCAGGTCCCCGTTTCTCGGCCGGGCGGGGCCTGGACGAGGGATTTTCCGTCCCAGAGCGTTTCGGAGGAACGCCCTCGCAGCGTTCCATGAGCGCCCTGCGAAGGCCGCGGCGCCCGAGACATCCTCCAGAGCTTCTGTTGCATCTTCGGGGGACCCCGCCTGTCCCCAAAATTAATGTCTTTTTGGGGGCCCGACGCGTGCTCGATGCGGACTCGACGCGGATTTGGCGCGGGTTCGACGCGGATTCGACACGGATTCGACACGGATCCGACGCGTCCGACATGGGTTCGACACGGATTCGACGCGGACAGGGCCGCGACGGGACAGACAAGGCCCCCCCCGAGGATGCAACATCACAGAGCCGCCGGCTCCCAGAGGTGCTCGATCGATCCTCACCCGACGCCCTCCTCGTCCACTGGCCTCGTCTCGCCCCTCTGCCAGGCCCGTCTTCGGCGCGCCCGAGAGGGGGGGGGGGCCGACGGCGGGAGGGGCAGGGAGAAGGCGCCGAGCAGCCACCGCCTGCGCTGAGCCTGGCAAGGGGCGGTGCTGGGCACGGGGTCGGCAGGCAAACCCTCCCTGGCGAGCCGCCTGCCGGGGTCGGTGTGAGCGTCGGGCCGAACGAAAGGCCGGGGGGGGGGGGAGGGAACGGGGGGGAGGGTACGACATCTGCTGCATGCCGCCGGCTTCGGCCCCGCCGCGGGGCCCACTCCTCGAGTGGGCGGTCGGGGTGGGGGTCATGAGGACTTCGACCCAGGATGGTCACGACATGCCGGCCGGCGTGCGGCGACTCTGTTTTCGCTGCGGCTTCTCCAGGCACGGCCATGTTGCAAGGCTTCCTCGAGTGGAAGGCAAGTCTTGCCACATATGTTACATGTTGTTCAGCTCGAACCCACAGACCTCATCGGTTACACCGTTTCCGCTTATGTCAAACGGACACATCGGTTGTTACAGATGGACCTGGAGGAGAAACATAACGAGGAAACGTGGAGGGATCAGAAGAGGGGGATTCAGACGATGAGCAATGAGGAAGAGAAAGAGAGCATGAGCAGGGGTGGTGGCAGGAGGAAGAGAAGGAGGAGGAAGGAGGAGCGAGGAGAAGCAAGGAGAAGGGGGAGATCCGCGAGGACGACGGACCACGACGACGACCCGACGACGGACGACGACGGACGACGGACGGCAGACGATGGACGACGATGGACGGTTGGCGGCGGACTGGGCCGACGGCGCATGACGCTAGACTGTTGACCCTGAATCGGACGTCGACGCCGCCAACGACGACGCTGACGATGACGACCCTGACGACGGGGACGACGACGACCCAGACGACGACGCTGACGACGACGACTATGAGTTTAATGTTGACACATACGACAAGAATTCTTGCTATGCGAAATCTTAGGACGCAGTCCTCATCGATTTGGAAGGGTTCTAAGGTCTCCCAGTGTTTCTGTTGGTCCCTCGGGCCTTCGGGGGACAAGGAATTTCCGTGAGGCACCTGCTGACAGGCTGGTTTCTTATTCGATGTGCCTGCTGTACGACGACGACGACGACGACGACGACGACGACGACGGTAGACCTCCGCCACTTCGGAGGCTTGCGGCGCCTTCCTGCGGGAGCACCCGGGCGAGGCGGGTTGTCTGCGCTGCCCCGGCAGCCTACCCTTGGCGAACGAACAGCAGGGGGGGGGGGCGGAGGGAGCGGAGGGAGAAGGACTGGCTATGGGTATGGGCGCGGGATATGTCGGACCCCGGGGGAGGTTCCCCGCCCGAGTGAGCACCCCCGTCCGACAGCACGCACCCCTAGCCCCATCCGTCCCCCAAGTGGGTCTCTGTGTGTGTGTGTGTGTTCGTTCGCCCCACTGCGTTCCCACTCGTCTTCACGTGCATCGGGGCCTGATTAGCATTTGTGTGCCCCGCAGTTGCTCCATCCGCCAGCGAAGTCGCTCTGCCCAGCCGCCGACGTACAAAAAGTTCGCTCGTCCCCCCCCCCGCGGCAGCTCGCCTCCTCGCAGGCTCGCCCCGCCGTGCCCGTGCCCGTGCCCCCGCCGGCCCCCCGTGCCCCCGCCGGCCAGCACTGGAGAGCGGCCCCTTCCCTTCCCCCAGCACATCTCCGAGGGCTGGCAGGAAGGAGGAGGAGGAGGAGGAGGAGGAGGAGGAGGAGGAGGAGGATGAGGAGGAGGAGAAAGGAGGAGGAGAGGAGGAGGAGGAGGAGGAGGAGGGGAGGGGAGGAGGAGGAGGAGGAGGAGGAGGAGGAGGAGGAGGAGGAGGAGGAGGAGGAGGAGGAGGAGGAGGAGGCAGGAGGAGGGAGGAGGAGGAGGAGGAGGAGGAGGAGGAGGAGGAGGAGGAGGAGGAGGAGGAGGAGGAGGAGGAGGAGGAGGAGGAGGGAGGAGGAGGAGCGAGGAGGAGGAGGAGGAGGAGGAGGAGGAGGAGGAGGAGGAGGAGAGGAGGAGGAGGAAGGAGGAGGAGGAGGAGGAGGAGGAGGAGGAGGAGGAGGGAGGAGGAGGAGGAGGAGGAGGCGGAGGAGGAGGAGGAGGAGGAGGGGAGGAGGAGGAGGAGGAGGGGAGGGAGGAGGAGGAGGAGGCGGAGGAGGAGGAGGAGGAGGAGGAGGAGGAGGAGGGAGGAGGAGGAGGAGGAGGAGGGAGGAGGAGGAGGAGGAGGAGGAGGATGAGGAGGCCGAGGAGGAGTAATTTGGAGGGGGAAATGCGGCGAGGGAGGGCGGCGCCGTGTTTCGCGCCGCGCCCTCGGCGGCCGCAGCTGGGAGCCCGGGGAGAGGGGTGGAGGCGAGCAGGGTCGAGACTCTCGGCTGTCACCTCCATCATCACTCAGGGGAGGAAAAGGAGCCCATACCGCTACCCTTGCCTCGTCTCCCCCTTTCTGGGCCTCTTGCGACGCCCTCGTCGCCACCGCTGCATTCGCCAATGGTCGGAACGTGCCCCGGGAGAGGTCCTGGGAGCAGCGGTATATCGGTGTACCTCGTGGCTTCCCCAATCACCTCTCCCTCACATCCATCCTCACCTCCATCCTCTCCCGACCGTCCATCCTCGCCTCTCCCTCCACCCCCCCCTGCCTCGACTTCGGGAGGCGAGGTGGTGGGGTGAGGACGGGCGGTCGGCCAGCGTGCCGCGCGGGTCGCGGGCTCGTCCCTCGAGGCCGCGGGCGCTTCCCTCGCCGCCCGGGCTCTCCCCCGACCCTCAAGACATCAGGAGGAAAAGAAACACACAGACACAATTGATCCTCGATTCCCTAGAACATATGGGAAGATATGGGAGGGGGGGGAAGACGGAAACCCAGAACATATTGGAAAATATGTGAATCGTGTTATTTGTGTGTATTTATTTGTGTGTCCCGGGGCCCCTTCAAAACAGGCGGCCCCACAGGCCCCATCATGGGGTGGGGGCGGGGGGGGGGGCGTTGCAGGCAGAGCCTCGAGGCGAATGCTGCCCTGGCAGCCCCGGGTGCCTCCCAGGCGTTCCGAGCTGGCCGAAGAGCGCCCGAGAGCCTCGAGCCCTCGAGTCTCGTTGGTCCTCTTTCCCCTTCCTTCTCTCCTCTTTCCTCTTCTCTCCTTACTCGAGCCCTCGAGTCTCGTTGATCCTCTTTCCCCTTCCTTCTCTCCTCTTTCCTCTTATCTCCTTACTCGAGCCCTCGAGTCTCGTTGGTCCTCTTTCCTCCTCCTGCTCTCCTCCGGGCTGGACCGCACTGGTCAAAGCTGGCCGTGGGCTGGTGCCAGCTCCCCCTCCTTCTGCTACCGTTGCCGGCGCCGCTCCGGATTCCTCCTCTTCCTCCTGCCCCTCCTGAAGAGGGGGATTCACATAACTGTGGGAACTACCAGCAGCTGGCAGGAGGAGGAGGAGAACGAGGAGCACGAGGAGGACCTTCTTATGCTTATCCTGTTACCCGTTGCTCCTGCGCCTGCGTCCTCTTTCCGCCATGCCTTGCTTGTCTTGGTGGCTTCGTTCCAGAGGTGCTGCTGGTCCGCATCAAGGACGAGGCCGGTGCAGCTCCATGCGAATGGGTGGCACGTTTGTGCTGTTTTGTTCCCCTTCCCTCTCGGGTTGGCGTCAGAGGTTGCGAGGTTTGAAGCGGGGTGGATGCGGGCGAGGAGGGTGGAAGAGCGGGTAAGCGAGGAAGGAGGGCGGCAGCAGAGCGGGACGAGGGACTCAGGGCTTGGTGCGAGGGATGGTGGATTTTGATGGAGTGATGTTTCTGCAGGGGCCCAAGAGGGAGAGGAGGGATATATTGAGGGAGGGGTCCTAGGACAAGTGCAGCATAGAGAGCGGGGGGGGACCAGCTGAGCAGGAGCGGAGCCGAGAGAGGATCACGAGGGCAGCAGCATCAGACTCAAGAGGGGTAGGCGGAGGAAGAGAGCGAAGCTGACGCACGTGAAGAGCTGAAGGTGGACGAGTGGTGTGCCTGGAGGAGTGCTAGGGGAACGAACAATGACATAAACAAAAAACTCGGAGGTCCGCGCGGACTTCTCGGATCGGCGCTAAACCCACTTGGCGGCGCCTCCGGCGCCGCCCCTGGCGCGCCAGGGAGGGGGGTCCAGCGCCGATCCGAGAAATCCGCGCGGACCTCCGAGTTTGTATGTTAATGTCATTGTTCGGTCCCCTAAAGCTGACGCGCGTGCGTGGCTGAAGATGGACGAGGGGTGTGCCCGGAGGAGTGCGCACTCAAAGCGTTCAGTTCTCATGTTTCGTCTGCGGAGCGCAGATGCTGCAGGCAGCCAGCCGGTGCCCCGCGAAAGTGTCTCATCACCCGATGGCCCCAGGGACCCACACAAGCTCGGGGGCACCTTAGGACCCCCAAGGTTTCTGACGGCGATCTGCCGTAAAGTGCATGTGCCTGCTGGATCCGCCCGTTTGCGGCAAGCCCTGGCACCATGCCAGCGCAGGAGACGTCTGCAGCACGGATCCACCAGGCTCCTGCGGGCAGACTTCGCAGATCCTAGAGTCCGCCGAGCTTCCGCGGGCCCCCCGTGGCGCTCTCTGGCCGTCCTGGGGCTCTACAGAGGCTCGGTGGTCCTGGGGCCGTCTGTCTGAGTGGTTGCTGGGACTGCTTTGGAGCCGCCTGGGGGCGGTCTTTGGCAATCTCGGAGGGTACGCATGACATCTCAGGGCACGTCTTGCGCCGCCTTGGTGCTCACTGCTTTCTGTTTTCCCTTGTCGGTCCTAGGGAGGAAGAAAGCGGTAAGTAAAACGAAAGATGGAGTGCATGCGGAGTTTCAATGTCTTCGGCTTGTCAGGGGCTCATTGGAAGCCTCTGGGAGGCTGCTTTTGGGGGTGGGCTCTTTTGAGCCGCGGAGAGCACCAGGGGCGAACATGATAGAGGAGTATGATTTCGCTGGGGGGAAAGCTTGCGGGGAGGGCTGGAAAGCTACATAAAACCACCAGATTTGCCAGCGAACATTGTAACATGCCTCAACTTGCCGTTGGCGCGGAGTCCCCTCCTCTTTGACTCCCGCTTCCCCCTCCTCCCCCTGCCCCATTCCTTCCCTCCAAGTCTCCTCCCTCCCTCCTCCACCCTCATCCTCCGAACTCCCCCCCATCCCCCTTTCCCCCCCGTCCTCCCCATACTTTCCTCATCCTCCTCGTCGCCTCCTCTGGCAGGCCAACGAGCCGTAAGTTGTGCCGAGTGGGCACGTGCATGGGCGGCTTCGCTGCAGGCGTCATCTTGGCTGCAGCCGTAATCCTCTTCAGAGATTCAGTTTTCAGTCTCCTCCTCGTCGTCGTCGTCCTCAGCCTTTCCTTTCGTCTTCTCCAAGCCCCTGCGGCCTCAACTGCGACCGTGCTCACCGCCTCCGCTCCTTGCCCGCTTCGGGCCCCGGCTCTCTCCCTGAGGAGCTCGCCGCCCCTCTCTCTCCAGAGAGCCATATCCGTTCTGCTCTCAGCCCTCCCTGCGTCCGGGCGAGGTAGGAGGAGGGGGGGAAGCTGAGGAATCTCACGGCGAGGGGAAGGATGATGATGATGATGATGATGATGATGATGATGATGATGATGATGATGATGTTGATGATGGTGATAATGATAATGATAATGATGGTGATGATGGTGATGATGCTGATGCTGCTGATGGTGATTCTGTCGTTGATGGTGATGATTATGGTGACGGTGATGGTGATGGTGATTGTGATGGTGATGTGTTGATGCTGATGAAGATACAGATGATTGGGACCGATGTTGTGGATGGTGATGATGCCGATAGTGATGATGATGGTGACGATGCTGATGCTGATGATGATGATGATGATGATGATGATGATGATGATGATGATGACGGTGGTGCTGCTGCTGTTGATGCTGATGATGATAATTATGATGATGTTGATGCTGATGATGATCAGGATGCTGCTGATGATGATGATGATGATGATGATGCAAGTCATGGTGATGTTGGTGTTGATGATGAATGATCATGGCTATGATGCTGGTGATGCTGATTATTATTTCGCTGGTGATGATGAGGATGCTGTTAATGATGATGACGATGCTGATGATGCTGCTGTAATGATGATTGTGGTGATGGTGACGGTGACGGTGATGACGATGATGGTGATGATGATGGTAGTGTTGGTGGTGAGGATGATGCGGTGGAGGAGAGGATTCAGAGGAGGGGGAAACGGAGGAGGAGGATGAGGAGGAGGAGGAGGAGGAGGAGGAGGAGGAGGGGGAGCAGGAGGAGGAGGAGGGAGGAGGAGGAGGAGGAGGAGGAGGAGGAGGAGGAGGAGGAGGAGGAGGAGGAGGAGGAGGGGGAGGAGGAGGAGGAGGAGGAGGAGGGGGAGGAGGAGGAGGAGGAGGATTCCTGCGATTCCTGCATTCGGGGGATTCACGAGTGCAAGCTCGGGCCCACGAGATCAATACAGTCAGGGAGCGGGGAAGGCCATGCCATACTTGGGGGGCTTGCCTTCAGCCAGCCGCTCAAGATTGCGCCTGCCAGTGGCGGACAGCTTCTGTCTGCCTGTCTCAGGAGACGCGGGTGGACAGGGCTTGGCCAACTTCTGAACAGTGTTGGCAGCAAAGCACCCGCAGCAACGACAGTACAATATACCTTTGAATTCAGCCAGGACGTGCGTCGGGTGCGCACGCGAGAAACATGGATGTCCGTTTGGGTTGCCCTGGGACGCGGGGCCAGGGGAAGTCGAAGGGCCCAACCTGCCAGACGACGAAGACCCCAACACCAGCGCACCAGGACACGGACCAGGCCAGAATTTGGCCAGCTCCCCTCGGACAGCAGGGAATCTACAGAGACACCGTGAGCACTTAAAGGATCCAGCCACTTTAAACACATCATGGCCCTGCTCACGCAATCTCGCTCTGCGGAGGTTGCTCGAACAGGGCCCTCGCTCTTTGTGGTGCTCCCTACCTAGACGATCCTCGCGCGTCCTCGGGCACGTGAGCGAAACGTGCCTGGAGACAGCGAGGAGTCGTTTAACAACACGTAAACAATTCTCATCTACGTTAGAAATTTCCCTGACCTTCTCAGCAGGGAGGGCCCCCCACCTGGCAGCTTCCCCCGCAAAGTGATCGGCAACGCCATTGGCGACTAATCCCTGGGGGGTCAGGCGGTGGGCGGAAACCTGCTTGAAGGTGGGGTGGCTCTTGCACCAGTGGACTTCCAGCCGGCCATCTCTGTCGCCAAGCTGGTCCCAGACCTGCTGCCACAGGTCCAGCATGCACGAGTGATCAACTTCAACGTCCTTCCGAGCAAACGCGCGTGCAATCGGCAGGAAGTCGGTGTACAGCACCGCATCACCGACAACCATTTGCAACAGCTTGATCACGGCATACAGTTCCGCTCGGGGAGAGCTTTGCTCGGCACCAGGAAGGGTTCCACACAACACGCCAGCCACCTGGAGGGTCCCTGGATAGAGGTGAACAACAGACCACCCGCATCTCCTCAACCTCCAATCCTTCGTATGATCTCCTCCAGAAGCGTCGCTCCCAAATATCCCCCCATGAATCAGAACACCTTCACGAAGCGCCTCATGAAAAAATCCCCAGGCCCAAACTTTAGTTTCCACGGGAGGCAACACTCCGACCGTCCATCCTATGGGAACCAGCCCACGAGTCCAGAAACACTCCGACTCAGGCACGCCGTCGAGGGAATCTTGATACATGTGGTTAGTGAGGTGTATGTGGACATCATCAATGTTCGCATTATCTTGACAGCCCCAGTATCTGTGCCACGGTGTTTCCTGGCGAACTCCACAACGAGGGCATACACCATTGCTGAGATAGCCACTGTCCTTGAGGCGCTGCTCAGGCCACTGGCCGCCAGAGGCGAGGTGATTCAATATAGCAACGCCGTCGAAATCGCCTTGCCGATAAAGCGATTTCCGCAGCTTTCGCAATCCAGTAAAATCAACTCCTTCATGCAGACCCTGCCCCCCGTAAGCCTCAGAGGCTTGGACCCAAAGCATACAGCCCACTTGTTTTTCAACCGTCTTCCACAAAAATACGGAAACTCACGTCGATCAACATGGAGGGTGACACCCGGGAATCTCCACGTGCAGGGCTCCAGTGGGTTCCCATTGAGCTCCAAGATACACATGATGACAGACGCGATCGGGCCCCGCACATGACGCCACCGATGAACTGGTGGAACACTTCGCAGCTTAGCTAACAGTTTGGGCCATACTTTGTTCACGCTACAGATCTGGCTAGGGTCAAGGGTCCTGTAAGTTCGGCTCCATTCCAAAAGATGTTCATAGCGAATCTCATACGCTGGGTCATCGGACATAGCATGATCAAGAGCAAGGAGGGTAGTGGTACAACAGCCAGCATGCCATCGTCCTGTCGCTTTAGCCGCCTGGGCACGAAGAGAACGCATGCGCGAGGGCGGAGTGCCAAGGACTTGATGGCTCCATGTGCCAACTGCAACCACACCTGGTTTAAACAACTTGCGAGCACGACGATTAACATGGGCCAGGAACGTGAGCCTCTTACTACGAAGCCTAGCCTCTTCCTTGCGCTGAGTCATTTTCCACATCGTCCTCCTCCTCCCAGCCGTGGTCCCGACTCCCAAGTCCTTCACAGAATCAACAACTTTAAGCGGAACGTTCAGCTCATCACAGAGAGCCTGAAAAGGGCGACCAACTTGCCGAGAAGAGGCGACGACGCACGACTTCGACGAGATCTTACACCCACGACGTTTCAATACATCACAAAGTTCTCGCGCAGCCGGCACCAGTTTAGCAATGATGTCCTGCACGGAGCCTTGGATGCACTGGGTAAGGTCGTCCACATACGCCGAAATCGGGACTCGGGGAACACGGCAATGCGCCGCCTCCAAGATGTCATAGAGATAACATTTGATCCATGGCAGGGACTGGGAACATCCAGCTAAAATAGACTGGCCTGCCTGCATAACACCCGACACCAGGGACTGGACCTCGAGGAGCCTGGGGGAGGTGTGGATCAGGAGGCCCAGGTAGAGGAGCAGGGAGGAATAGTCGACAGCCTGAGCCAAGCCGATGAGCTTACTTGGGTCGATGGTGTCAAAAAACTTCTCCATATCCCAGTGGCCAGAAACCGAAAAGACCCCCTCCTCCCGAGCACACTCGTGCAAAACCTCACGGAGCATGGCGGCACGCAAGGCCGACGATTTCTTCACAGCCGCATCCCAGAAGGCGACGTGGGAATCGGTCCAGTCCTGGATTTTGTCCCCGCGTATTCGGGTGTACAAACGGTAGAGGGTGGGGCACTTAGTGATGGGTCTTTCAGACGTCGCCGTTTTGGGCAGGAGGGCGACCAGACAGAGATACACTTGCTGGGGGAACCCAAGGGCATACTCAATGCCATTAAAAATGGTGGCCAAGTGATCCAGGGCTTCACCAGGAAGCCGCATCAAATCACGAGGGGACCACCCGTCCACGCCAAGGGCCGTGTCGGCCGAGAAACACTTACAAGCCGAGAGCACATCTTGGCCCTCAATGCCGCGAGCCTCAAGCGCCTCCAGCTCAGCAACAGGTCGGAGGCGCTGCATAGCGCACTCAAGATCACCGACCTGCCTACTCGTCGGCGTCCACCAGGACGCCCAAAACTGCTCGCGATACCTCATCAGCTCTTGGGGGGTTTGGGCAACAAAAGTGGGCGTAACAAACATCTCAACCTCCTTTTTGGCATCAGGCCGTAACCAACGGTGCACCACTTTCGCTCCCCCCGCGAGTCCCTTAGAGAGCCAGGCCTGGATACCGAGGCGATTAGCTTTCCGAGCCGCAGTCCACGCGCGACGAAGGACGGGGACGAGAGCTCCTTGGATGACCTCAAGCTTCCGAGGGTCACCTGGGATGTCTTGCAACCACCCTGTCCAGACAGCAGCTTGCCGTGCATCGGCAAGGCCTTCAAGGTGTAGCCCCACCTCATCACCGCGTGCTCGGAGGAGAGTCCTGAGAGCGGTGACCTGGGTGGTGCCTCCTCTCTTCAAGGCGACAGCAAAATCATACAGGCGGGGCGATATCAGCGTCCAAAAAGCCAGGCAGGGGTGGGAAAAACCTTGTTTCATCACTCCTCGTTTGGGAAGGGTCCGCTCCTGCACAACTACTGCTCTGCCCCTGCGCCCCCCCGGCGACGGCCAGGTGTGGAGGGGGCGGGAGCAAAACAGCATTTCCGCAGCAGTAGACCACTTTTGATAGGCTTCCGAGAGTCCTTGCGAGTGTCGCGGCCAGTGAAACTCGAGAAAAGCTCCACGGACTTCGCGAGGTATCTCCACAACTTGGTCACCAGCACGGTGGACAAAATCACTCCAACACTGATCAGGCCCAGGGTGGGCCCCGATTGGGACTGGTCGATCTCGTTTCATCGCGGTGTCGCGGAGAACCTCTAGCGACATCTGCACGTGCAAGCAGGCGTGTGTCTTAAAAGCGGAGCTCCAATCCGCATCAATCGTAAGGTATGGGCGGATGTCCCGCGAAACGACAGCATAATCGATCAGGCGGCCAGCGCCTTTGTCACAGGTAAAGTCAGTATTGCGGGGGTCCACCGCGACGCCGGAGACAACCTCACAGAATCCACACTGGTGCAACTCGAGGGGCTCCATGTTGAAATCTCCCAAGAGGATCCACGGGCACTCAAGCATCCCCAGGAACTCAACCACTTCATGGAGACGGTCGAGATTTATACCTGAAGCTCCAATCCCAGAGACCAGATAGATAACTCCCAGAGCGAGCGTACAATGCTGCGTCTTCATTTCCAGGAAAAACCAACTCTGCCCCTGGCCCACGTTCTCGACCCCAGCGGGGAGACTACGTAGGAATTTCTTACAGTAGACCGCCTTCTGCACGACAGCGCCGACACCACCATGCCATCCTCCGCCAGGCGAGGGAAGGGCTGCTTGGAAGTGCGGGCGCCATCCCATAGATGAGCAGTCTCTCTTGGCGGCCTGTAGCTTGTCGGGTCCCTGATGGTGCTCGGCAAAGAGGTAAACGTCAACATCCTCAACAGCTCTGGCAAGTTCAGACTTGGCCAGTTCAGACCAGCTGGAAACGTTGCAGAACTTGACATCGATCGTCGAGCTCACGTCGACCCTCTGCCATCGCTGCCCCAGGGACTCGTCAAACCAACGACGCGCCGTGCACAACTTGGGGGGCTGCCGAGTGGGCAAAAGCGTTGACCCACATATCGTTAGCATAAGTAGCCACCTTGAGCTTCTTATGCGCTTGCGCTTGGAATTTTTCGACCAGGAGGGTCTCCAACCTCTCGAGGTCCTCAGGCTTACATTCCTCCGCAGACCGCTTGCGAAGCTCAGAAAGCTCCTGCCGATCGGTTTCACCAAGAAGATCGTCATCAGCATCGACAGGAACAGCCTTATGTTCACCACCATCCTCGCCACCCGCACCGCCCATAGCAGCATCTGCACCCTCATCAGCGCCAGCCACTCCAGGAGCAGACGACGCAGACGCCGAGGAGCCAGGAGTGACCGAACTGAGGACGTTGTGAGCGGCAAGCTGGGCGGTGCGCAAGTTGCACCACTCGCTGAAAGGGACCTTGGTGCTGTCGGCGAGCTTCCGTAGGTCTTCATCTCCAAGGGTATGAAGTTTGCCAAGTACTTCGCGGGCTTCTTCAGGCGCAGGGCCCGCTCCAGAAACGCCATGAGCGCCTCCAGGTTCTCCACCAGGTGGGCCGTCTGCACCAGCAGAGGGGGGCCGCGCAGCAGCTTGAGCAGCCGCCGCAGCCTCCATCTTTTGCTTCTTGAACGCGGCCTCGTCGAACATGTCCTTCTTTTCCTTGGCGACGGTATGGGCAGACTGGGCTTCCTCAAGGTGCGAGGAAGCTTCGGCAAAGGCAGCCTCAGCCTGCTTGACCTTCTCACGGGCCTTGAGCAAAGCCTCTTGACGCTCAGAGCGACTCTGCCAGGCCAAGCGCTCAGCCTTGGCAGCCTCCTCCACGCCCTTCGCCAAGGCAGTCCGCTCTCCAGCCACCGCTGCGTCCAGTTGCGCATCGGACGGGACGTTCGGCGGTGGTGGAGGCGGCAGGTGGTTAGCGAGCACATCTCGTAGGCCAGGAAATTGAGCGACTGCAGCACTTGCTTGTCCTGACAGATCGAGGGGAACCTGTGAGCCGACCGCCGCACTCGACTCACCCGTAGCCTTCTTGTGCATGACATACGATCCGCCGCACCGGCTGCACGCAGCGTGACCATGGTAGAGGTACTCCCAGTGCTCGCACTTGCTGCAGACAGCGTAGGGTGAGGCATCACCATCACGGCGACGCTTGTGGCCACGGCGACCAGCATCACGGCGCTGCTGATCACCTTGCGCACGCCAGGGAGGGGGACGCTCAGTAGTCCACGTCCACGGCATGGCATGCACGCTCCGCCAGGAGCTCACAGCGCGAACAGGGGGTACCGAGCACCAAGTGCTGCTGCGCGTTGGGCCGCCAGAAGCCCCTGCGGTACTGGCTGAAAGATAGACTGTCGAGCGCAAGCGCTCTGGCACTGCCGCGGACTAGCGGTATCCACTTGTTCCACTGTGGAACTCAAAACCTTGAGCCAAAATGGCTACGGGGAGGAGGAGGAGGAGGAGGAGGAGGAGGAGGAGGAGGAGGAGGAGGAGGAGGAGGAGGAGGAGGGAGGAGGAGGAGGAGGAGGAGGGAGGAGGGGGAGGGGGAGGAGGAGGAGGAGGAGGAGGAGGAGGAGGAGGAGGAGGAGGAGGAGGAGGAGGAGGAGGAGGAGGAGGAGGAGGAGGAGGAGGAGGAGGAAGGAGGAGGAGGAGAGGAGGAGGAGG
The DNA here is from genome assembly GCA_963575745.1 of Prorocentrum cordatum. NCBI lineage: Eukaryota > Dinophyceae > Prorocentrales > Prorocentraceae > Prorocentrum > Prorocentrum cordatum. The sequence goes on along the minus strand of CAUYUJ010008791.1, from coordinate 167,805 downwards.
AGGAGGAGGAGAGGAGGAGGAGGAGGAGGAGGAGGAGAGGAGGAGGAGAGGAGGAGGAGGAGGAGGAGGAGGAGGAGAGGAGAGGAGGAGGAGGAGGAGGAGAAGGAGGAGGAGGAGGATGAGGCGGAATAGGACGAGGAAGAGGAGGAGGAGCAGGAGGAGAGTGAGGAGGAGTAGCAGCAGCAACAGAAGCAAGAGCAGCAGCAGCAGCAGCAGCCAGAACAGCAGCCAGAGGAGCAGCAGCAGCAGCACTGGGGGGCGCGGGAGGGCGAGCGGGAGCGGAGCAGGAACGCGAGGGGCAACGCAGCCGAGCCGGGCCCCCCCGGCCGCGCGGGGCGCCGCCGCGGGAGGCGCGCCCCGCCGCGGCGGCCCGAGAGCGAAGCCCGGGCCGCCCGCCATGCCGCCGGCGGAGGGCGCCAGCTGCTCCTCGGGGGCCGCGGGCGCCGCGCGCCCCGCGGGTGGAGGGCTCACTCCTCGCTCGGTTCTGGGCCTCACCCTCCTCCTCCTCCTCCTCCTCCTCCTCCTCCTCCTCCTCCTCGTCCTCGTCCTCGTCCCCGTCCTCGTCCTCGTCCTCGTCCTCGTGCTCGTCCCGGGAGGAGGAGGAGGAGGAGGAGGAGGAGGAGGAGGAGGAGGAGGAGGAGGAGGAGGAGGAGGGGGTCCGAGCAGGTGGGCTCGGAAGGTCGCGCCGCAGCGCCCGATGCATCGGCGCCGCGGCGCGGTGCGGAGCCCGACGTTCGCCACGCCGACGTCGCCGATGCACAGTCGGCGTCGCTGGTGCATCGAAAATGCACCGCCGGTTCATTTCATCGGCGATGCGGTGCCACCCTCCGACCCCATCTGCTCCAACCCCATCCAGGAGGCCTCTGTTCGAAGGATCGGGGAAACGTGGGACTCGAGCACGCCAGAACTCGGGCTTGCCGACGCTCTTTGACGAGGGCGTCCTGGGTTTTGGCGGTCCACTTGTCGTGAGACGTCTGCAGCGGGGGCTCGCGTCAAATTTTTCAGACCGGGTCTCGTCATTTTCATGATGGCCCCGACAGGCCAACCCGAGTCCCCCGAGTCCCAGTCTTATTGGCGATTTGGATCCGTCAAGTGATGCGAATCGGAGGAAGAGAAGGAGGAGGAGGAGGAGGAGGACATAGAGAAGAGGAAGAGGAGGGGGATTCGGTTGGGAGGGGGGAACTTCGCATCACGTGACGTAATCCCTCTGCCTATTTTACGCCTCCACGCAAGGATATTATTTTTGTTATTCATTGTGTTGCCGATCGGCGCGGGCCCTCGAACCCCCCTCCCCCCCATGGAGTAGATCTTGGCTGTCTTTTGGCGCCTGCATCGAGCAGGTGGAGAATCCCCTCATAGGACGCACTGTCGCAAACAGTCGCACTAAGCAGAGGTTCTGGCACCGCGTGCCTTCGCGGGTGGCTGCGGCGGGGGGGTTCGGACGATGTCTGAAAAAGGCCGCTTTCCTTCCGTTGTCTGATTACCTACCAGACCACCCCAACCCAACCCGAAGACCCGAATTTCGGGTTGGGGGGGGGGTATGGGCTCCACACGTGGTTGTTCGATGTTCCCCGACCCCCCACCACTGGAAATGGAGGGCAAATTGAGGCCTTCGGGTTGGGTTGGGGTGGTTTGGTAGGTGGCCGTTGTCAAGATTGGCGTGTTTCCCGCTCTGGGGGACTGGTTGGTTTTTCTCCCGTTCTGGGATTCTCGTTCGCGCCGTTTTCGGGTCGGATCCGTTCGATGTGTTCGGGTTTGGGGCTGCCGCCCTTTCTTCGGTGTGGCCGTACGAAAACCGTAAAGCTGAAAACTGGAACAAAAACGTCCCCAGCGTACCAACGAAGGGCGGGGGGTCAGGAACAACATTCCTGTCGAGTACTGGATTGAAGCGAGCTGAAAGTTGGCGACAGAGCCGCGCCTCAACACGCCATGTATGCGAAATTGTGATTGCGGTGATCTTGATTGTCGCGCATGTGGTGAACCATTCAATGCCCTCGGTGCGCTACGGAGATTTGGCAAGGGTCTGGCATAGTAATCGCTCCCCAGCGGAAGCACACTTATCGCATTCACTTATCGCATACACATGGCGCCGTAAACAACTGTGCGACGGAACAAACTAAGCAAAGCAAATGGAAGTAGTAAGCGGGGATAGGTCCATCGGGGGACGACTTTCTCGGAATCGAGGCTCAAGTCCTTCGGGCGGTGTCGCCAGTCCCCAGCGGTTTTCCAGCCTCGTGGTGCCTTCCAGCGGCTGCGCCTCGCCGAGGACGCTCGGGGTTGGCCAGATCGTCCCGAGCGGCCGCCGGATAGCCGAGTTTTGACCCGAAGGTCAGGGGGCCACGCCAGGTGGGCATAGGCTCATTGGGGGGGGGGGGGGCGCGTCTGATCGCCCACTCGACGAAGGCTCGGTAGCTCACCCCGCCCAGGAGCGCGCGGTTTCGCCATGGGGGGCCTGCCGTCGAGCTATCGGCGATGTGTCGCCGACAGACTGGGCTGGGCTGGCCTCGCGTCAACGAGCCTCTCACACGCGCCGACTGGGTCGGCGGATTTTGGGGAGTCAGGTGTCCTGGCACGAGCCGTTTGCTCGCCGCCAAGGTGGCGCGTGGAGGGAGCAAGGAAAAGCGGGCAAATGTGGCGCGTGGAAGCAGTGAACAGAAAAGCGTGCAGGATGGAAGGCTGAAGAAAGGATCAGCGAAGACGAAGTTGAGGAGGAGGGGAGCCATGGGAATGGGGAGGAGGGGGGAGCCGGGGGGGGGGGGGGGCGCGCTCTGGATGAGAGGGGGGACAAGAGGTGGGGAAGACCGACCAAAGGGGGCAGCGAAGGACAGAGGGTTGGATGGGAAGGGAGGTGGTGGAGCTGGCTGGGTAGCAAGGGGGAGCTGGTGCATCCTCACGGGTTGTGCTAAGGCGAGGGTGTGGGGTGAGGGGCTCTTTGGAGTACAGGTCCGGCAAGTTTTACAGTGAAAGTCGCCTTCGGCCCCCTGTCTTTTCGCGATGGTTAGGCTCTTGCTGTGCTTGTTACGGCTTGTGCCTTGTCTATCACCGAGTCCCAATACGCAGCCGTTTTGTGCTTGAATTTGCGAGCGCAGCTAATTTTTGCTGCCTGCGAATTCTCGTGGGCCTCGGCTTCAAGCTCGGGGCGACCACCACCGCCGGGCGGCTCTTCCGCCAGATGGTGCCTGCCCCGGCGGCGCCGCTGAAGGCGAATCACTCAGAAGACCCTGATCCCGGCGAGGCATCTCCTATCCTCACCCTCTTCAGGGACAACGTTCGGGAGGTAATGGGCTCGGGGGGAGACGATTGGAGAGGCCTGACGGCCGGTGCCGCCGACCCTGATCGAAAGGGCTAGGAGTGGGGGGAGGAAGGGGAGGAGGAGGAGGAGGAGGAGAGGAGGAGGAGGAGGAGGAGGAGGAGGAGGAGGAGGAGGAGGAGGAGGAGGAGGAGGAGGAGGAGGAGGGGGAGGAGGAGGAGGGGGAGGAGGAGGAGGAGGAGGAGGAGGAGGAGGAGGAGGAGGAGGAGGAGGAGGAGGCGGAGGAGGAGGAGGAGGAGGAGGAGGAGGAGGAGGAGGAGGAGGAGGGGGAGACGATTTTCTCGGAGTCGAGGTCCGAGGTTCTCGGGCGTGGTCGTCGGTCCTCGGCGGTCTGCTGGCCTCGGGGTGCCTTCCAGCAGCCGCGCGCGCCTCGCTCGCCGAGGGCGCTCCGGGGGGGTGTCCGGATCGTCCCGGGCGGCCGCTGGAGAGCCGAATTGTTACCCGAAGGTCAGGGGGGGCAACGTGAGGGGGAGGAGGAGGAGGAGGAGGAGGAGGAGGAGGAGGAGGAGGAGGAGGAGGAGGAGGAGGTCGGGGGCAGGGAGCAGCTCGAGCCTGGCCATGTCGAGAGCGACGACCTCGGCACCGCCGCGCCTCGGCTGCGCGGGCTCTTTCCCTCGGGCATAGGCTCATTGGGGGGGACGCGTCCACCTCTGATCGCCCACTCATCGCCGACGGAGGCTCGACAGCTCACCCCGCCCAGGGGCGTGCGGCTTCGCCATCGGGGGCCTCCCGTCGATCCATCGGCGACGTATCGCCGATTCAAGCTCGATGTTGTCATCCCTGAGCCGGCCCCCCGTGTCGCTCTCCATCACCAACCCCTTCGGGTTGCCCCCTCCCCCTCCCTCTCTCACACACACACACAGACCGCACACACACACACACATACACACACAACACACACCACACACCACACACACACACATACACACACAACACACAACACACAACACACAACACACAACACACAACACACAACACACAACACACAACACACAACACACAACACACAACACACAACACAACACACAACACACAACACACAACACACAACACACAACACACACACACACAACACACAACACACAACACACAACACACAACACACAACACACAACACACAACACACAACACACAAGACACAACACACAACACACACACACAACACACACAACACACAACACACACACACACACACAACACACACACACACACACAACACACAAACACACACAACACAACACACACACACACACACAACACACACACACACACAACACACACAACACACACAACACACACAACACACACAACACACACACAACACACACAACACACACACAACACACACAACACACACAACACACAACACACACACAACACACACACAAAAACACACACACACATGCACACATGCACACATGCACACACACACACACACATGCACACACACACACAACACACACACTGGGCGGTAGCGGGGGCAAGGAATGGAAACAGCTCCTTTCCTGAGAAGGCTTGGGTTCTCTGATCCACGCTTCTGTGCCTCCGAGCCTCTCGAAGAGTTTGGGCGGAAGCATTGGCATTCAGCGGACGAGCGGCACTATCGAAGACGCCTCCGGCGAATCACCGCCGCCCCCTGCCGTTTGGAAACGACGGTGCGGTTTCGAACGCGTTGCGTCAGCACGGTATTGCAAGCAGACCGCGTGGTTGCCCGAGCTGCTGGGGCCTCGGGGCCGTCTTGGGGCTGTCTTGGGGGGGCTTCTGTTCGGACCCCCTTGGGAGCTTCCTGGGCTTTCTCGGATCACCCTGGGGCCGGGCACGCTGGGCTGTCTTTGGGCGCCGCTGGGCGGTCCGTCGCCCCTGGAGGCCGTCCTGGCCCACCTTCGGCCACCTCCGGGCCATCATCTTGGCCGCCCTGGGAGCGCTGATGGTGCCATCCTGGCTCGTCTTCGCCGTCTCGGAGATCCTCCTGGTGGGAGAACCGCTGGGTCCCCTTGCATCGCTCGGACGTGTGCATTTTTTCTTCGGCGAGGACCATCGAGGAACATCCTTGACCATTTCGCGAACAAAAACCACGCACGAAACCGACAAAAAGCACAGGGAATGGACGTCCGAGCGATGGCCGGGTCCAACCTTTGTCCGATGGGGCCGGCGGGCCGCTGCCGCGGGCCACCAGACACCTTTTTTGTTGCGACCCCGGCGTCTGGCACGCCGGGCACCCCTCCGGCAGGCCGCGGGGGCGGCCGCGCTTGGACTGTGGGCCCGCGGAGCCTCGCGCAGGCCTCCGGGGGCCTGCAGGGGCGCACCTGGGGGGCCTCCCGGGGCCTTTGGGCGGTCTCGGGGGCCATCCTGGCGCTTCCCGCTCCGGGACCCGACATCGTGAGCACCAGAATGTGCGTTTCAGTGCCTGTTGGGTCTCCGGTGAAGGCTACGAGGCAGGCTCCCCACGAGCGCCCGCGAGTTGGTGGGTTTCTGGGTCACCTGCACAACTATTTGCCGTGCCAGGTGCACAGAACTCGAAGGGGCGTTTTCTTCTTCTCCCTCTCGTTTTCCTCCCGCACCCTGCCTGGTTCGCATGGTGAGCTGTCGATTCGCACTGCTGCCGCCAGATCGTTGAGTCGAGCAGGGATGGCTCTGCTCCGCACTCCTCCTCCTTTTCCTCCTCCTCCTCCTCCTCCTCCTCCTCCTCCTCCTCCTCCTCCTCCTCCTCCTCCTCCTCCAAGGGACCTGCTTACATTCCATTGGGTGCCTACGGCACGGCGGCGGGCTTCTCGGCTTCAACCTATACCGGGCGGTTGGAGGGTTTATGGGATATTTGTATATGATTATATATAATCATATACACAAATGGGATTTATATATATAAGTAAGATCATATATAAAAACATATTTGTGTATATATATATATAATCATATACACAAATGGGGAGATATGGGCGTATCACGATTCCAGCCGCCCTAGAGCGTGTGCCCACCACGGTCGAAAGCTGCATTTGCACGCTGGTGTTCGTCCGCCGATCTGATTACTGTGGACACGCCGATCGCACCTGGCCCTCGGATCTGAGCTCGATCACGGATCGTACAGTGCTGATCTGTCATGCCCCTGGGTCGGGGCCTGCTCTCACTGTCGTCGTCGTCCTCATCCTCCCTCACCTCCCGACTCCTCCCTCCTCCCTCCTCCGTCGCCCTTCGCGCCTGCCTCCTCCCTCCGCCCTCCGTCCTCCCTCACTCCTGCCTCCTGCTCTCCCTCCCGTCGCTCGCCGCCCCCTCTGTTCTCGCCGTTCACGTCGTTGTCGACGGCTCCTCCTGCTCGGCAGGTGTGGAGGGTGAGGCAAGATGCCGGCTCTCTCCCTCCTGCTCTCCCACCTGCTCCTGCTCCTCCCCCATCCTCCCCCTGGTGTCGAAGAGAGGCCGTTGAAGACACCGGGAGTCCAGAGTGCCCCCTGGCCACCTCCATATGAGTCTAGCGACTTCTGGGCCCTGGCTCTCATTCATTGTGCCCTGCGGCTGGAAGGAACCACTCCTCACCGTCGCCCCAGCAGAACCTGCCGGAGCGTAGCCCCCGCAGCACCCGCTGAGGCCGTACACGCCCACTGTATCACACCGCTTTTTTCTCCGATGCTCATCTTTCTCCCTCGCCTCCTGCTTCCAGGCTTGAGGCTGCTGCTGCCGCCGCTGCCCTGGCCTCTCCGAGATTGTATCGTTCTCCGTGTGATCTAGTCTAGGTCGACATTCACTGTGCGTCCCTCGTACCCCACACGTCGGTCCGACGGTTCCCCAGGGCCCGAGATGTGCCTGTTGGGGCCTGTCTGTGCCCCCTCGCCAGTCTCCTGGTTTATAACCCAGCTTCGGCTGGCAGCCGTGTAAGAATCCACGAGTTTTCCCCAGTGTCTTTACAGATGCCGCTTGCCAAGCGCTCACGTTCTAGTTCGCGTGCAGCGGCCTACGCTGGCCTCCTGCTCGCCTTGGACACCTGGCACGCTCCGAATGACGACGTGCCTCCATGCCGCGTCATTCTCATTACCCCTCCTCCTGCCCCTCCTCCTCGCCCCCCCCCCCGGGCCCCCGTCGGCGGGATGCCTCCGCGCACGCGGCTGGGGGCCCGCTGGGCCCGCGCCTGGCTCGAGCTGGGGCCTCGGAGCTGCCTGTCCAGAGCTGCGCAGGCCGGCCGGCTCGGCCACCGGGGTGCCCCGCGGCCGGGCGGTGGCTCGCAAGACCTCTCGGCGTGCAGTGGAAGCCCATGCCAAGAGACACGCGTCTCTCCTCCCTCCTCCTCCTCCTCCTCCTCCTCCTCCTCCTTCTCCTCCTCCTCCTCCTCCTCCTCCTCCTCCTCCTCTTTCCTCCGCCTCCGCCTCCGCCTCCTCCTCTTTCCTGATCGCCGCCTGTTCGCCCTGGCCCGAGAGCGCGACCGAGCCGTTCTCGACCCCCTGCCCAGGGCCATCGTCCCCCAATCCGTTTACAGTGGAAACCCATGCCAAGGCACGCCCTGCTTGCCTCCAGAGTGCCCTGGGTTTCTTGGGCTTGGATGGTTGTGCGATGGAAAGTGCAACGCTGCCACACCAAAAAACATTGGACGTCCTGGGGTCTCAGGGTTGGGTTTCTTGTGAAAGGTTTCTTGTGGTCGAGCTTCTCTTGCAACGACCAAGCGATGGCTCGTAAGAGTTTGACGTATCGGCTCATCGGTACAACCACCCCGAGGTGAAGAACACGTTCATATCCGTGGACGAGAGGTTCATCGAGGACGTATTCGAGAGCGACGACGAACAGACCGCGGCCCTGCGGACCAAGCGGCAGATGACAGAGCCTGCGGTGGCGCGCCACAGGCAGGTCAGCAGAGACAGCCAAGAGGCCCCCCCGACCGCGTCGGCCGCTGGGCGCCAGCCGCAGGAGAGCATCTGGCAGCCAAGCGGCAGCGAGACGACACGGCAGCTGACGGGCGACGACAGCTCTCTGGACGCCGCCTCGTTGTGGAACAGGTGCTGCGTCGGAGGAAGATCCAAGAAGGGAGAACGGCCTAACCATAAACGTTGGGCCCCGCGCGGCGTTCTTGGATCGGCGCTGGGCCCCCCTGGCGGCGCCTCCGGTGCCGTCTCTGACGCGCTTCGCGCGCCAGGGAAGGGGTTTAGCGCCGACCCAAGAGCTCCGCGCGGACCTACAGAAATTGATGCGCCTGCTGTCTCTCGTCCCTCTATAGAGACGGAGGCAGGAGAGCATCAGAAGCACGGTCGGGGTTTGAACCATTGCGTGCGATGTGGCGCAGCCGGCCCGCGACACGCTCCCCCCCCCCCCCCACCCTGGGGACAGAGCGTGCACAGAAGGAGCCCTGGCAGGGGGGCAGCGCGCACAGAAGGGGCCCTCGCAGGGGGGGGGAGATCGCCTCACGGGGGCAGCGTGCTTGCGGGAGAGAGGGGGGGGAAGCGGCACGCTGTTCCTCCATGACGAACCAACAACACACACCCATACCCATAGGGGGGTCGAAAAGGGCTATGGGTGCGTGTTGTCGGATGGGGGTCCCCGCTCGAACGGGAGCGTTCCCTAGGGTCCGACAACCCGCACCCATACCCATAGCCAGTCCTCCTCCCAACGACCCCCTTATGGGTATGGGTGTGTGTTGTTCGTTCGTCATGCCAGCTCCATCCGTGCAGCAGCGCGGTCAGGACATCGCGTGTATGCGCGCACGCGCACCTCTCCGGGAGCCCAGGGCCCCGAGGCGGTGTCTGGCGAAGCTCCACTGTTGTCATTTCGCGTGGCAGTGTCCCCCCCCCCGCCCACCGCAATTGTGCGTCGCCGATGCGACAGCCTCGCGACGCCACGATCCTAGCGCAACTGGGTGGAGGACCCTGAACCAAGAACTCGGCCGCATAGTTGTTCCCCCTCCGAAGTCCCAATTGAAGCACGATGTGGTTTATCCCAAATGGCTCTAGCCTGCCGGGAATTACAAACCGAGTAACTACCACAGTATGCTTTTAGTTGCGAGTTCTGTTTTAGAAGAGTTCGCATTGGAGACATTTTACCCGAGAGCGAGCCATTTCTTCGCTTCGAATTTCGACTGGTTTGTTCAGCAGTGCATCTACGACCGGTAGTTGTTGTTATTGTTGGCTGTTGTTCTCCATCTGAGGGCGAGCCGTGCTATCTTTGTGAGTTGTGTTGGGGCGCTCGGGACCCCACTACTATTTCACACCTATCGGCGCAAATCAGTGTTCAGCGCTACTGGTGGACAGACTCTGGACATCACCATGCTGTTCAGTGATTGAATGCCTGTGGCCCCCTCCGTCTTCCGTGCTCCTCCTTTCATCCGTTACCTTCCCTTCTCATCTTCGGATTCCGCTTCCTGCTCTTCCTCAGTCTCCCGCCGCCCTGTGCTGCAAGTGCATGTCATCTCTAGCCCCTGCTCCAGCTAGCAACGCTAGCTCCATCTTCAATAACCGTTCTGCATCATACCTCCAGGGCTACATGTCCCCTTCTCTTCATTGCGTTAGCCGCGGCACGCACGTGCCACTTGCACACACACACACACGATATATATATATATATATATACACACAAAAACATGTCCAGCTGCGAGCAGCAAGCCACGCCGCCGCGCCAGCGTAGCAGCGCAGCAGGAAGGAAGTTGAGTGTAGGACCCGTGCCAGTTCGGCGGCCTGCCTGAATCGGCGCGTGGTTTCAAGACGTCCTCCTTGTCCTCAGCCTCGGTCTGCGCCTCTTCCGTCGTCTTGGAGACTTCTTCGGGGCTTCTTCGGGGCCTCTGGGGGGGGGGGGGGCCTCTTGGGGCCCTCCTGGGGGATTTTTGGGGCGCGGTTGGGGGCCCGCCTTGTGTCCAGGTGCAGCTCTCCCTCGGCTGAACCACCTTGGGGACGTCTGAGCGGGTGCTGTGGCAATCTTGGAGCTATCGTGGGCCATCTAGAGAGATGATCAGGCCGTCTTGGGACCGTATCGAGGTCTTGGAGCTGTCTTGAGCGGTCTTTGGCGCTTGCCGTCGCAGGTACCGAAAAGAGCGCCGTGGAGCAATTCGAGGGGGAGCGGTGTTTGGAGGGCGCGTGCGATTTGGGGGGGAGTGGCCATGGAAAGATGCAGAAACAGTGCTAGCCAGCCCGCCATCTCTCTGGCACTCCACCGCCGTGCAGGCGCGGTGGCGGCTGTGCAGACAGACAGCAGGACACGAGCAATGAAGAGCCGATGCAGCACAGGTGCGTCACCGGGGGCTCTGCCTCCTGGCAAGATCCGCCCGGGCAAGACGGTGCAGAGACGGTCATGGTGCCCTACGCGTCGATGGAGGGCTGGGTGGCCGCCGACTTCGTGCCCTTCCAGCTGCCCATGCTCGGGTACGACACTGGCGCCATGCCCGCCCAGGAGCGGGGGTGGTCCAGATCGCGACAAAAGTGGGACTCGCCGACACCCAGGTGGGAGAAGAGCAGGGGGAACGAGGGGTCGCGGGCTGGACGCACGTGGGCGGCGGTCGAAATTTCAGCTGATATGTATAAGATCAGGTCGAGGTGCGGCGTTCGGATGCGTGCGGCATTTGGTGGAGCGCGCCGTTTTCGGCCAAACCTTATGCCCTGGATGGGGTCCCAAGCACTCGCGTTCCCCGCTTTCCAGTAAGACCGCTATCGGGTTGGAAGGATGGGGGGTGGGAGAAACGAGTAGATCTTTAACCGTACAATTCGGCGGCCGAAGGTGTCGTTCGTAATTGTACTGCTCATGCCTTTCATCCTCCCGACCCAGGGCTGGACCTAAACGGTGTTTAGCTGGACTTCGGCAGTGTTTTGTTTTGTCGTTTCGGCAGGGAGGCACAGGAACCCTGGGAGAGCAGAACGAAACACACAACGGACACAGGACGAACAACAGCAGAAAGGGTCCAGCCCTGTCCCAACCCCTTCCTTCCAACACGACACGCCAGGCTCACGCCGTGTCGACTGGTGGCGACCCCAGCGCATGCGCTCCAGGTGGAACGCCGCCCGTGGCCCAGAATCGGCCCGTCGTTGAACGATCTTCAGGAGGGAAAGAAACACACAGACACAATTGATCGTCGACTCCCAGTAAAATATTAGAACATATGGGAATCTTGCGGGAAGACAAAAACACAGGAAATACGGGAACATACGGGGAATCATTTTATTTGTGTGTACTTATTTGTGAGTCCCAGGGCCCCTTCAGACCTGGCGTTCACGGAGCACGGCCGATCGTTCAAGTCTGAACGATCCCCGCGGTGTCAGGCGCCAACGCCGGGGTCGACACGACGCGAACCTACCGTTTTTGTGCTCCTCAGCTTCTGCCTGGAGGGTTTCTCCGAAGGGCTTAGGCGACCCGTCCTCCCCCTCCTCCTCCTCTCCTCCTCCTCCTCCTCCTCCTCCTCCTCCTCCTCCTCCTCCTCCTCCTCCTCCTCCTCCTCCCCTTCCTCCTCCTCCTCCTGCCGTAGCCATTTTGGCTCAAGTCGTGTGTTCCGCCCGCTTTCGGCCGCGCGGGACCGCTTGGGATGGCTGCGGGAGGGGGCCTCGACGGCGGCGCTGCGCGGCGCCGCTGGAGCCCGTGCGGCGGCGGATCGCCTAGTCGCGCGGCTGCACAGGCAGTTGGGGGACGCTGACCGCAAGAGGAAGGAGGCGGAGGAGGCCCTCCAGGTGATCGTCGGGGACGCCGAGGTCGCCGCCCGAGTCCGCTGCCTGCTGCCAGCTCTGGCGGCGCTGCTGGCGGGACGCGCGCCGACGTGGCTGCAGAGGCTGAGGCGCAACGCCGGCCTACATGCAGCCACGCCAGGGGCGCAGCTGCTGTTCGCTGATGCGACGGCGCTCCGCGTGGCCCAGCGCGGGCCGCGTTTGGACGGCGCTGCGGCGAGCAAGCAAGTCACGGCCATGACCCACGACGCCGACGCGATCGAGAGCATCGTGGAGATATGTGTGGCCGAGGGGCTCAAGGGCGTTGTCAAGTCTGCAGCGCTCGTCCAAGGCCCCGCAGTGTGGAACACGGTGGCTCTGCCGTTCGTGCCTAGCGCTGCGAAGCATCCTGTTCGGCTGGGCGCTGATGTCGACGAGCTGTTGGCGGTGTTGGACCCGCTGGCGGTAGCCGAGGGCGTAGGCGACGGGAAGGACTACCACGCCGCCGCAGTGTACGAAGGCGTTTTGTGCGAGGATAGCGCGATCGAGCCGAAGGAAATCGAGCCGCGCGAGGAGTTCGACACGGTGGAGGATCACGAGAAGCCGAAGATCCCCGCGGAGACCGAGCATGCTCCCGGGCGTGCTTTTCGGCGGGCAGCCCTTGCCGTCCCGCCGCGTGGTGGCGCTTGGGGGCCTGAACTACCACATGGTCGAGGAGCCAGCTGACGGCCCGTGCGACGAGGCTGCTGTGCAGGCGGACGTGAGCTTCGCGGTTGACGAGGCCAGCGGCCGCCGCTGCATGGTCTTGGAGTGCGTGCCGATTGCGCGGTCCTGCGTGGTGCACGCCTCTGTCGGCGTGCCGCTGGCAGTGCGCAGCTGAGCTCGTTCCCGCTGTGCTTCTCCCTGAGTGGCACCCTGCTCCTGGTGGTGGAGGTGCTGCTGGGCGAGGTCTTCGCGGGGGCTGGGCGGGGGAGGAGCTCCCACAGCCTCGTGTCCTGAGGGCCTCCCCCAAGGCCAAAAGACGCAACGCTGTTGCTCCGCTTGAGTCCTACATGAGTCCTCCTCCTCCTCCTCCTCCTCCTCCTCCTCCTCCTCCTCCTCCTCCTCCTCCTCCCCTCCCCCCCCTCTCCTCCCTCCTCCTCCTCCTCCTCCCTCCTCCTCCTCCTCCCTCCTCATCCTCCTCTCCTCCTCCTCCTCCACCTCCTCCTCCTCCCTCCTCCTCCTCCTCCTCCTCCTCCTCCTCCTCCTCCTCCTCCTCCTCCGGCGGCCCCGGCCCCGCGGGCAGGGCGGCCTCGCTCCGCGCGGGGGCGCGGGCGTGGACAGCGTGCTCGTCGCTCGTGCTGTGGACGACGATAAAGAGAGGAAGCATGTTGCCAAATAGTTTCCAGGTGTCTGAAAGATGATCAAAACCTGTCCTACACACTGGTTCAAACATTGTTCTTATATTTTACTATTTGATTCACATGTTTCATTCAACGATCGGACTGTTATGGGTGTCCATTGTCATGGCACTCGTGGGGAGGAGTTCGGTAACAAATCGTGGGAGCCCCGTGTGCTCTCGCAGTATTGTCTTTAGCGTCGATTGGCGTCGAGTAGCGTCGGGGAGTGGACGAGATAGCGCCAATCTAGCGTCGGTCAGCGTCGATTTAGCGTCGACGAGCGTCGATTCGCAAGAGACGACAAGATGGTATGGGAAGCTTCCACGGGTTGCCACCGAAAGAGGGCCAGCCCAGAATCCGTGCGGCCGCAATCACAGGGGATCGCGAGGCTCCCCTCCCAGGAGCAGGAGGAGGAGGAGGAGGAGGAGGAGGAGGAGGAGGAGGAAGCTGCTCTGAGGGTGCGCAGGAGTGTGCGCAGGAGGAGCGGCCAGGCCTTCTCGGGGCTGCGTGCGGGGGCCAACCCTGGAGGCAGTCCCGCCTGGCCTGCGCAGGCAGGCCCTCCCGCGGCAGCCCGGGGGCAAGCCTGACGCCCCGACCCCCAACCCCATGGCGCGGGGCGCCTCTGGAAGCGGAGGAGGGGGAGGAGGAGGAGGAGGAGGAGGAGGAGGAGGAGGAAGAAGAAGAGGAAGAAGAGGAAGAAGAGGAGGAGGAGGAGGAGGAGGAGGAGGAGGAGGAGGGCAGGCCGCGGGCCTCACGATGTGTCGCCCTCGGGCGCTCGGCGCGCCGCTCGTGCCCCCCCCCACCCCGGGCAGGAGTGGGAGTGCGGCGCCGTCGAGGCGCAGGACCTCAGGGGCGGCCAAGAGAGGGGCGACGACCAGGGCTGAGTCGGGCCTGCCCCCCTGCAGGAGGAGGGTCCAAGAATAGTGCAAGCAGAGTCTGGATGTTGCGACTCTTGTTGACTGTGTTTGAACACTTTGTTGGCTCGGGGGCGGTCAAGAGGGGGGCGGCGACCAGGGCTGAGTCGGGCCTGTCCCTCTGCAGGAGGAGGGTCCAAGAATGGTGCAAGCAGAGTCTGGATGCTTCGACTCTTTCTTGGCTATGCTTGAGCACTTTGTTGGCTCGGGGGCGGCCAAGAGGGGGGCGGCGACCAGGGCTGAGTCGGGCCTGTCCCCCTGCAGGAGGAAGGTCCAAGGATAGTGCAAGCAGAGTCTCGATGGTTCGATTCTTTTTCCCCATATCCTAAGGATTGGGGTTCTTGTTATTACTCTGACGCCTCCCACTCCTCCTCCTTCTTCCTCCCGCCTCCCGCCTCCCTCCTCCCAATGATAATCACTAGATAAGACAAGACAAGATAAGATACTACAAGATAAGATAAGATAGCACAATATATGATAAGGTAAGATAAGATATTTGGCAAGGTAGGATAATAGATAAGATAAGACAGCCTATGGAGTAATAATATAAGACAAGATATGATGCGATAAGATGAGTTGATATAAGATAAGCTAAGACAAGATACGAGATTTCAAGATAAGATAAGATAGAGGGTAATAAAGGTAAGATAAGATAGGACTCGATAAGATAAGATGAGACTCACTCTCACTCAGACTCCCTCACAGTCACATTCACTCACACTCACACTCTCTCATGAACACAAAACGCTGCCAGGGGCATCACTTGGGAGCCCCAAGGGGGAGCCACCCTGGCTGATCTCACGAGCCCGTTCGCGCCGATTTTGGTGGGACGCCTCAGCTAGAATTGCCGTTTGGCGTCCCCAACATGTATCTCTTGAGAGCCTCATGGTCGCAAAACGCTGCCAGGGGCATCATTTGGGAGCCCCAAGGGGGAGCCACCCTGGCTGATCTCACGAGCCCGTTCGCGCCGATTTTGGTGGGACGCCTCAGCTAGAATTGCCGTTTGGCCTCCCCAACATGTATCTCTTGAGAGCCTCATGGTCACAAAACGCTGCCAGGGGCATCATTTGGGAGCCCCAAGGGGGAGCCACCCTGGCTGATCTCACGAGCC
>CAUYUJ010008791.1:75000-150000 GCA_963575745.1 Prorocentrum cordatum | reverse complement strand
AGGAATCTGCAACAATAGTCAAACAATAATCGGGGGACGACGTTTTTCGTATGTTTTTTGCTTTTTTTTGGGGGGGGGGGGGGGGGGGCGTACGTTTTTACCTTTCGTCCGACATCCGCCTGTAGGAGGACATGCCCGAATCCCAGAGCTTGCGCCGCGCCTCGGGCGGTGCCCCCCCGAGGCCGCGCACCTCAGGGGTAACTCTCTTGGCCGGGGCGCCGCCCCCGCGTGCAGTGTGCAGCCGACAGGGGGTTGGGGGGGGGGCAGACCGTGGCCGGGAGCGTGCTTTCTCTCCCGAGATTCGGGCCGGACGGAAGGGGGGGGATTGGGAACGGGGGAGTTACGAAAGTTGCTGCCTGCAGCTGGTTTCGGCCCCACCGAGGGGCCCATTCCTCGATACAGAGTCGCCTCCGGCGCCGGGAGGCGCCGGGAAAATCAGTTACGTGAGCTGATTCTCAAACCCCCCCTTTGCTATCCCCCCCTTTCGCCCGACCCGAGAGATCTCCCGGCGCCTCTCCTCGGCTCCGTGCGCCCCTTCTGCCCCCCCCCCCCCACTGGGCCGAGCGCGTGCCTCGGGCCATGGCTCGCGAGCCCCCCCCCCGCCCGCCGCCCTTGGACGCCCCCCCCCCCTCCCTCCTGGACTTGCCCCGCAGGACGGCGTCCCCGCCGACTGGGGCGATACCCTGACCGTCATGATGCGCAACCTGCCGAACAAGTTCTCGCAGCAGATGCTCCTGGAGGACCTGGGCCGGTGCACTCTGGCCCTCGGCGGGGAGGGCGGTGCGAGGCTCGAGGGTCGCGGTCCTCGGGCGTTTGTTTTGCTTTTTCTCTCTCTCTCTCTCTCTGGGCCTCAGGACGAGGACGAGGCGGAGGACGAGGAGGAGGGAGAGGAGGAGGAAGGGGAGGAGGAGGTGGAGGGGGAGCAAGGGGCCGTCTCGTCGCCGCGGCGAAGTCCGCTTGGAAGTCCGTGTCGCAACGCACATGTTCTAGGCCTCGGACTTTTGTCTACTCGGAGGAGGAAAGAGACACCCGTACCTCTTCCCTCCCCTCGTGTTCCCCTTTTTGGGCCTCCCAGGCTGCCGTCGTCGCCACCGCTGGATTCGCCTCGAAATCCTGATCAGAACGCACACAAGGATAGGTCTGGGGAGTAGCGGTACCCATCGGTCGTTGAAAGTATGGATTTTCTGGAGTCCCAGATTCCAATCTTCTCTAAGCGTCTTCCTACTTCAATGATCGAGTGGCTTCACCTTTTCCGTCCTCTTTCGGGGGCGGGCGGATACCCAATCTACTTCCAATGCCGTCCTACTTCATGCTTCTACTGACTTCTTCCGAGCGATGAGTATCCTGGCCCAGGATGCGGTCTGCGGCCGACACTTCTTGACACCTTCCCCTTCTCTGCTTCCGCCTTCCTCCCTTGGCTCTGTAGTCCTTTTGCACCTCGCTTCGCGCTCCCAGCGTCCCTTCGCTGCGTGCATAGAGTGACGGGTGGCTGTTCGGCTTGGTGGTTGCGCCCTCTTCTGTCGTCCTTCCCGTCCTCTCCGGAATTGCTTTGGACAGACATTATCCCTGCAGAGCGCACAAATGGCAGCGAGGCGGGACGAGGATTAGGGAGGATGGCGAATAAATCGCTTGCATACTGACGTAGTCCCACTTCTTCTTAGGAACCGCACGCAGTGCAGTACGGTCTTCACTTTTGAGTCAGAAGCTTTCGCGGGAGTGGTGTGATAGCAACACGAACAGCCGGAAGTTTGTGTCCAAGAATCGTATGCGGGATTGGAAAGACAAAGAGCAGGAAGAACACAGAGATCACGGACAGGTGCACTTGAGTGCATTTTTGCAGGAAGTCGTGTCTGGAGCGCGTCGCTCTTTAGATTCAGGCAGATTTGCTTGCATGGCGTTTCAGACCCCCCCTTCGCCGGATGGTCCTCACAGTAGTCCAGATCCTCCCCTCGCCTCATTTCCAGATGCCGCAGCTAGAAGGCATTGAGAAGAAGGCATTGAGAAAGAAGGCATTGAAAAGGATTGAGAGAAGAAAGAGAGGCAGTGAGAAGAGGAGGGCACGATTCTGGAGTAAGTTGTGAGGAAGTCTCGAGCGAAACCGCCGCCGGACCGAGCCGGCGGGCTCCCCGTCCCCATCGTGGTGCTCTCTTGTTTGGGTTGAACTACGCGTATGCGTATACATCTGTGCATCTATATATTTATGTATATTATAGATACATATTCGATCAGCGAAGCCCAGCCAGGACAGGGTTGAGAACACAGCCACGTACAAGTCAGCGTGTTGTTAACAGGGGATCGTGGCCGAATGGAACATGTCGCCAGCATTGAGGCCAGAGCACGATTCCCAAATACATTGTGAGGACGTCTAATGCGGAACTGCCGCCAGGCCGTGCTGGATATGGCGTCCTCAGCCTGTCCGTCCGGCCTGTGGGGGTCTTCTGTTTTTTTTCCCTACCTAGGCTCTGCCTAGAAGGGTTCTTACCCTGTGTGCTTAAAGGGCCGGGCAGTGGATCTCGCCCCGGGCGGTTCCCCCGGCATCCGCCCCGCGGTTCCCCGGTTCCCCCAGTTACGTCCCTGGGTGCCAAGCAAAAGCAACAGTGAAGGTAAAAGCTAACGCGCGGTTCCCCCAGTTGCGCTCCCTGGGTGCCAAGCAAAAGCAGAAGTGCAGGTAAACGTGAAGGCAAAAGCGAATGCAAAGCAAAAGCATAGCATAGCATAGCATAGCATAGCGCAGCATAGCATAGCGCAGCATCGCATAGCATAGCATAGCCTAGCCTAGCCTAGCCCAGCATAGCATTGCGCAGCATAGCATAGCATAGCAGAGCATAGCATAGCATAGCATAGCTTCGCACAGCATCCACTCATGTTGCTTTCCCAGAGACTCCACCTCCTAGGTAGGGTCGCACTGGGATAATTTCTCTTTCCAGGAACGCTATTCAGGAAGGGCCACTCCAGGAAAGCACGCTAATAGCAACAAAGGGCGTCTGGGAACCGTTTGGCCTGTGGGACCTCTGGGGCCTTTGCAACCTATGGGACTTGTTGGGTTTGTGGAGCCAGTCTGACTTGTGGGACTTCTAGGGCCTGTACGGCCTGTGGGGCCTGTGGGGCATGTGGGTCCTTTTGGGACCCGTGGGACCTGTGGGATTTATGAGACCCGTGGGACCTGTGAGACGTGTGTGACCTGTGGTGTGGGACCTATGAGACTTGTGCAGCCTTTATCACCTGCGGGACCTGTGGGGCCCGTGGGACTTGTGGGTCCTGTGGGACCTAGGGCACTTGTTAGGCCTGTGGGACCTGTGCGGCCTGCGGGACCCGTCGGAACCGCGAGACCTGTGGGACCTGGAGGGACCTGGAGGGACCCGTGTAACATGTGGGACCTTAGTGCCCGCTTATCGGGCCTGTGGGACCTGGGGGGGCTTGTGGCGTCGTACGACACGTAGGACCCGCTGCACACATGGGACCGCTGGCACCTGTGGCACCTGTGGGACCTGCGTGATCTGTGGGACTCGTAGGGCAGATGGGGACCACAGGACCTGTGCTACCTGTGGGGCCGTGCGACCTGGGGGACCTTTGTGACCTGTGGGGCCTGTGAGACTTGGAGGACACGTCGGACTGGTTGGGCACATCGTTATTGTGAACTTGTGCGGCCTGTGGGACGTCACCGGAGGAATCTGTGGTGCCAGTAGGAACTGTGCTGCCTGCGAGACCTGTGGGACCTGTGGAACATGTGGCACCTTCGTGCCTGTGGGACCCGTGGGACCTGTGGCCTGCGGCCTGCACGACCTGAGGAACCTGTGGGACCTGTGGGATGTGTGGCACCTACGGGGCCTGTCGGGCAAGTGGATCCTGTGGGACCTGCGGGACTTGTGCTGGACATGTGGGACTTGGGGGCACTGTGACATCTGGGACCTGTGAGACCTGCGAGACCTGTGGGACTTTTGGGGCAGGTGGGATTTGTGGACTTGTGCGACCGTTGAGATCTTCGAAACCTGTCGCACCGTTGGAGCCTGTGGGGCATCTGGGACCTGTGGGACCTGTGGGACCTGCTAGAGCTGTGGGGCTTATGGGACCTGTGAGACTTGGAGGACCTGTGGGACACTTGTGGGAGCTGTGGAACCTGTGGGACTTTTGGAACTTCTGGGGCCTTAGTACCTGTGCGACCTGTGGGACTTGTGGGATGTGTGGCACCTGGGCGGCATGTGAGTCCTGTGGGACCTGCGGTGCCTGTGGGACCGCGAGACCTGTGCGACCTGGACGACCTGCGGGACTTGCGGGACCTGCCGGACCTGTGGGACTTGTGGGACCTCTGGGACCTGCGGAAATTGTAGCACCTGGCGGGCTTTCGGACCTGTGGGGTCTGGGGAGACGTGTGGCATCTGTGGGGCGTGTGGGGCAGGCGGGACCTGTGGGTCTTGTGCAACCTGTGGGCCCCGCGGGGCCTGGACCTCTGCGACTCCTGGGACCTGCGAGACCCGTGGGATCCGTGGGGGAGGTGGGAACTGTGGACCTGTGCGACTCGTGGGCGGGACCCGGGGGACGGGCGGGCGGGCCCTGCGAGACCCCCCGGGGACCCGAGAGGCCCGTGGGATCTGTGGGACCCGCGGGGCCGTGGCCGTCCGGCCCAAGCATGCAGCGAGCACGGACGGGGAGGGCACGACGCCTGAGGGAGTCGTGGTGAGGTCTCGGGGGCCGCTGTTTTCCTGGAGCGCCCTCTCCCTCTCCTTCTCCTCCTTCTCCTTCCCCCGCCTCCCTACCCTACCATACCATACGTACCATTCCATACCAACCATACCGCTCCTACCACACATCCGATCTGCCATACCATGCCAATACCAAACCTGCCATACCATACCAACCATACCACACCATCGACCATACTAATACCACTACTACAATACCAAAGCTGCCATACCATACCTACCATTCCAGGGAGGCCCCGCCTGAGCGAGGAGAGTATCGGGATACCATACCATTTACAAGGTTTCGTGCCCCTCCCACTCCTCCAGGGAGGCCCCTCCTGAGCGAGGAGGGTCTTCGAAAACCATGCTATTTGTCAGGTTTCGTGCCCCTCCCACTCCTTCAGGGAGGCCTCGCCTGAGCGAGGAGGGTATTCGAAAGCCATGTTACTCACGCAGGCTGAAAGATTTTGCTCGTGAGACCCAAATGTCGGAAGTGACGTGCCTTTCAGGT
This sequence comes from Prorocentrum cordatum, assembly GCA_963575745.1. Lineage (NCBI taxonomy): Eukaryota > Dinophyceae > Prorocentrales > Prorocentraceae > Prorocentrum > Prorocentrum cordatum. Next base: position 144,810 of record CAUYUJ010008791.1, on the reverse strand, counting down.
GAGCGGATACATGTACCCCTCTCCTCGTGCTTCCGCCCTCCTCCTTCCCCTCTCCGTCCTGGGAAGACCCCCCATCCCCCGCATAATCATAGCGTTGGTCAGCAGATCCACAGTTCCGTGGATAACATGATGCTTCACGTGCGGTGCCCCGCGGATCCCATTTCCTCTGGGTCCAGGATGTTAAGTATTCTTAGTTTTTATTATTAACATGTATGTATGTATGTATGTATGTATGTATGCATGCATGCATGCATGCATGCATGCATGTATGTATGTATGTATGTATGTATGTATGTATATATATATATATATATGCATCTATTCCCATGCCAGGACAATGAATTGATCTATTGGTTGTTCACACACGGGAAATTTGACCCGCGCAAGGCAGAACTAGGATCCACGACACTGTCGCACACCCGAAAATGGATCCACTTGGATCCATCGGTGTTCCCATATTTTGAGTCCGAGAGGAAAGAATTTTCGGCCTGGGGATGCATTTATCAGGTTTCGTGCCCCTCCCACTCCTCCAGGGAGGCCCCGCCTGAGCGAGGTGGGTTTTCGAAAACCATATTATTTTTCAGGTGTCGTGCCCCTCCCACTCTTCCAGAGAGGCCCTGCCTGAGCGAGGAGGTATTCGAAAACCATGTTATGTATTAAGTTTTGTGCCCCTCCCACTCCTCCAGAGAGGCCACTCCTGAGCGAGGAGAGTATTCGAAAACCCTATTATTTATCAGGTGCCGTGCGCCCCGCCTGAGCGAGGATGGTATTCGAAAGCAATTTTATGTATCGGGTTGCGTGCCCCTCCCACTCCAAGGAGGCCCCGCCTGAGCGAGGAGGATATTCGAAAACCATTCTATGTACCAGGTTTTGTGCCCCTCCCACTCCTCCAGGGAGGCCCCGCTTGATCGTGGATGGTATTCGAAACCCATGTTATCTATCAGGTTTCGTGCCCCTCCCACTCCTCCAAGGAGGCCCCGCCTGAGCGAGGAGAGTATTCGAAAACCATGTTATTTATCAGGTTTCGTGCCCCTCCCATTCCTCCAGTTGAGGCCCCGCCTGAGTGAGGAGGGTCTTTGAAAACCATGTTATTTATCAGGTGTCGTGCCCCTCCCACTCCTCCAGGGAGGCCCTGTCTTACAGAGGAGGGTATTCGAGAACCATGCTATTCATAAGGTTTCGTGCCCCTCCCACTCCTCCAGGGAGGCCCCGCCTGAGCGAGGAGAATATTCGAAAACCATGTTATTTATCAGGTGCCGTGCCCCTCCCACTCCTCCAAGGAGGCCCCGCCTGAGCGAGGAGGGTATTCGAAAACCATGCTATTTATCAGATTGCGTGCCCCTCCCACCGAGATCACGGCCGCTAGAAGAACGGGGCAATTTCGCAAGAGTCTTGTATGCCGTTCGATAGCGTCGCTCTCGTTGTCCCCCTCTATCCATCTTCCTACACCTTCTGCGCCCCCCCTGTAAGTCCACGCCCCAATTAAAAACCTCATGTGGGGAACTCCGTTAGCATAATCTTAGATAGGTTTTAGGAGACGATTTGTTTTTCATTCCCTGTTTCACCCAGGGTCGTGGCCGTCTGGATCAAGCGTGTAGCCAGCATTGAGGCGGGAGCACGATGCCGACATGCAATGTGCCCGTGCTGAACCGAACGTGTTCGGCCTCCCCGTGCTCCCTGTGGGACTCCTGTGCTTCTCTTTGATTTGCCACCGGGAGGTTCCCAGTATGAACGGAACGCGGTCCAGGAATCCTCCGGGTCGAAACGCACCCCAGGACAGGTCCAGGGGCAGATTTTTGCCAGCGGGGTCCGTGGGGCGCGGGGGGGGGGGGGGCGATCCCAGCGGGTGCCCTGGGGCCCTCGCCCTCCCCCGCGCTGCCGGGGCCGCACTGCCGGGTCCCGCCAGGCGCCCGCTGTCCCGCGCGCCCTCTCGCGCGCTCGTCCGTCCAGCAGCCTCGCAGCGGGGGTGCATTTTCCTCCCTTGGCTTGTCCCCAGTAGGAGGAGAGCCCGGGAGGGGAAAACACACACACACACACTCACACACACACACACACACTCACACTCGCACTCACACACACTCACACTCACACTCACACTCACACTCACACTCACACTCACACTCACGCACGCACGCACGCACGCACGCGCGCGCGCACGCACGCACGCACAGACACACACAGACACACACACACACACACACCACACCACACCACACCACACCACACCACACCACACCACACCACACCACACCACACCACACCACACCACACCACACCACACCACACCACACCACACCACACCACACATACACACACAGACACACACACATACCTACACACACATACATACACACACCACACACAGACACAGCTCATCCTCGATTCCCATGCACATGCGGGAATCTTCGTGCGCGCCCCGGTCCCCCTCGAACGGCGGGTCCCGAGGTGTCTCGCCGTGCTGGTTTCCGGGGGACGGGTCGCGGGCCTGCTGGTCGCAGAGGCGGCGGCCGACAGAGGCTTCCGAAGATGGGCTGCCCGCTGGGAGACGCTCGCCCTGCCCCGAGGATGGCCTGAAGCGGGCGAGCGGACAGCACACACGCACACACACACACGCACACGCACACGCACACGCACACGCACACCCACACACACACACACACACACACACACACACACACACACACACACGCACGCACGCACGCACGCACGCACGCACGCACGCACGCACGCACGCACGCACGCACGCACGCACGCACGCACACAGGGTGGGGCGGAGGAGGTTATGGGCGCGTGTTGTCAAACGGGGGTCCCCGCTCGAAGGGCAGCCTCCCCGGGGGTCCGACAACCCGCACCCGTACCCATAGCCAGTCCTCCTCCTTCCGACCCCCCTGTGGATATGGGTGTGTGCTGTTCGTTCGTCGTGAGGGTGGCCTGAAACTGCATGTGCCCATGCTGCACTTAGTGACGGGATTGGAGTCATTGCGGCCGCCCCAGAGACAGCCGCTTGCCACGATGGAGCGCCTCGGTGGAGCTGCATCCACGCAGGCTTGCTTGTAGTTTTGTTGTGGAGCTCCCGGCTGCAGCTCGAAGGGAGTAGGACAAGTAGCCTAGCCTGCGCCCCACCATATTCTGCCCTCGTGCGATGCTGGCTACGCCCGCGGATTCCTTGAGAAGTGCATGCGGCTGCGCCTGGGACTGCCGGCAGAGTGGAGTGGAGCGGAGGAGGCGGGAGAAGGTCATATCCTCAGGCCGGCAGGCACATGCCGTCGCGCCGCTGGCTCAGACGCGAGGCCTCCCGTCTTGGGGAGGGTGCCTCGGCCACCAGGGCAGCGGCCGCCGCGGACGCGGTGGGCGCGCCGTGGCTCTGCTGCGGTGCCGGCCTCGCCTGCCCGGGGCGCGGGGCGCAGGGCCCGCCGTGGGTCTGCCGTGGTGCCGGCGCCGTCCTCCTTGGGCGCGGCGAGAGCAGGTGGCGCGGCGGCACGTGGGCTTGCCGACGGGCTCGACACAGTGAATGGAAAAAGCACGCAGACACAGTGAATCGTCGATTCCCACGAGAATATGGGAACATATGGGAAGTGGGGGGGAAGACAAACATCCAGCAAATATGGTCATTTGTGTGTCCTTGGGCCCCTTCAAAGTGTGTCGCAACGCGTCTTGCAGAGGAATGCTCGCGCGTCCTCGCCTCCACGCCCCTGCTGCACGGCCCCTGCTGATGCTACAGCCTTCGGCCTTGTGGCCTCCGACCCCTGGGGGTTGGGGGTCACAGGACTGGTTGCCTCGTGGTTCAAGAGAACCGAGCTCGGTTGCCTCCTGGCTTAAGGGAGCCAGTGTTGGTCGCCTGCCAATCCAGGAGGCAAGCAACCTTGGACGCCTCCTGGTTTAAGAGAAGGGCCGAGCCTGCCTGGTTCGGAGCTCCGAACCATCAGGGCTGATCAGGGGAAGCTACAGATTCACGTCCTGGGGGGCCCAAGCCGGAGCTACCCCAGGCCGCAATTGTCTCGGATATTTGGGGCGTCCCACCCTCCCGAATCATCAGGGCTGGGGGCGGTCAGGGGCTTTGTGGGCCCCGGAAACGGCAGGGCCGTTTTTTCACTGTTTTCAAAAAATGCCCCTTGAAAATGGAAACGGCAAAAAAACGGCGACCGGAAACGGCAAAAAAACGGCTCGAGGATTGGAACCGGAGCCGGAACCGGTCAAAAAACGGCGACGGAACCGGTAAAAAAACGGCGTCGGAACCGGCAAAAAAACGGCAAAACGGAACCGGTAAAAAAACGGCCCTGTCGTTTCCAGGGCCCACTAAGGTCAGGGGTAGCCACGGATGCCTCGGGGATCCAAACCGGAGTTTCCGCGCACCGCAGTTATGCCAGGTAAGTCGGGCGCCCAACTAGCTGCGGAACGCGATCATTCCGACACATCCTCCTAATCGTAGAGCTTGACGCGCCTTCGGGACTACCTGGGGCCATAGCGGAAGTGAGCGCGCGCGTAAATTCAGCGGCCAGTCCATGAGGTGGCTGAAGTGCAGCGGTCAGTCTATGCGCAAGGCCGCGCAAGAAAGTGAATATCAATTTCGCGACGCCCCTTGCCATTGACGATGTCATCCAAGAATTGGCTTAACAAGGAGGGTAGTTCTCATAGAGGACAGAGGCTAAGTGTTAATAGCCTGGACACGCATTAACCGAGTAGAGTACGTGGCGAGGTCGCTTGCATGCCATCAGACATTGTTTTGATGCACAGCAACTCCCTGTCTGGAGTCAGCGCTGGCAGATGTCCGGTCACAGGAGATCAATCTGGCGGGCTTCGCTGGCACGTACGACTTCCTCTACCTCCCCATCGATCCCGACACAAAGGCGAATCGGGGATACGCATTCATTAACTTTGTCGGCCCGGCGCAGTCGTGGATGTTCAGGAGTTATTTCGAGGGTCGGCGGATAGGCAACTTCAACTCTGGCAAGGTGATCACCGTGATGCCCGCCACGCTCCAGGCTGGGACAGAGGGAGCGTACATTCGGGTTGACCCAAAAGGGGGTCCAGCGACAAGGGGGTGGTGCAATAGATTTGGTGCAATAGATTTGTGGGGTTGCAATGCGTTTGGGGCGTGCAATACATTCTGGGGCGCAGATGTATTGCTGGATTTTCGCGTGCAGTACACTCCTTGCAATACAATGCAATACAATTCTCCGGCGCAATGCATTTGCAATACAATTGCCCCAATGCTATTGCACCACCCCCTTGCAGCTGGACCCCCTCTTGGGTCGCCCAGATACGGCCACCGCCGCCAGGCCTCCTTGGGCCAGGCTCTCTGTCTGCCCAGACCTCGGCGGACGTCTTGGGGCCGTACCCACCGAGATCCTCCAACACTGTTCCGTTGTGTATACACGCGTTTTTTTTGGCCGGCCAGGAGAAGAGGAGAAGGAGGAGGAGGAGGAGGAGGAGGAGGAGGAGGAGGAGGAGCCCGGCGCCAAGGAGCACGGGCCGGGCAGCGGGGGGGGGGTCTGCACAGACCGAGCCCCCCGGGCGACCGGGCGCCTCGGCGTGTGCGTCGGGCCCCTTCCCCCCAGGTTTTGGGCCCGGAGGGGGCCCTGGCGGCGGCGGGTAGTGCCCCGCCGGAAGGCGAAAAATCGCAGGCCTAGAGGTTGACACCAACACCAATATCGGCGGTGTGCCTCCATCGAGGGAAGAGGATCCGATCTCGGTGATGGTGGTAATCTTATGGCTTCCAAGGTGGCCAAAATATTACCACCCACACCGAAATCTAGGATCACCTTCCCCCTGTGGAGGCAACCCCCCGTGTTGGTGTTGGTGCCCATTTCCAGGCCTCCAAAAAAAGAAGCAGCGGCACGGGCGCAAACTTTCGGAGGGTCGCGCGGAGTCCTGGGATCGGCACTGAGCGCGCGGAGCGCGCCGGGGGCGGAGCCAGAGGCGCCGCCATGGGTGCCCAGCGTTGGTCCAAGGACTCCGCGCGGAGCTCCGAAAGCTTTTGTAAATATGAAGTCGTCCTTCCTCGGGCATGCGCGGGGTGCGCACGAACCACCCACCAGCCAGGCATCCCAGGCAAGCCGCTTGCTGACACACGCTTAGAGACCGATCGGCACTTTGTGGAATAGCTGGCGGCGCCAAGGAGCCACGCAGAACTCGACCTGGTGACATTCCCTCCGCCAATTCGCATGTGATTCCAATAGGGAGGAGAAGCGATACCAGCACTACCAGGGGCCCACCTCCAGCGAGGAGGTCCACGATGCCTCCCCGAGCTGGAGGCCGGGGATGTCTCGAGCGAGAGGGGGGGGACCACACCACCAGGGAGACCCCTCCTGCCTCCTCGCATCTCCCCGCCCTGGTTGTGTTGGTGTCGCCTTTCCAGACATGCGACGTCCTGATTTTTTCAGGACGGCGTCCCTGGAAGTCCCGACCCGTTCCCCGGGGCCGGTTTTTCGTCCTGAGTCGTTTTTTGACGGTCCGGAGGGTCGGTAAGGGCCCAACCGGGGCTGAAAATGACCACCAAAAACTGGCAGTGCTGATTCTTTTTGCGACGCGATCATGTCTGAGTTTCCTCGTTCCTATATTGAGTCGAGTTTCCTTCTCCCTGCCAGGGCTTCGACGCCAACCACGCGCACTACGCCAGCGCGCGCGTGAGCCGGGGCGACCCAAGCCTGCGGCCGCTGTTCCTGCGCCAACCCTCGAGGGCGAGCGGGGCGGGCGCCGCCAAGCAGGCCAGGGGTGCGGGGGGGGGGGGCGAAGGAAGCACAGGGCCCAAAGATGTACACCACCACCACCACCTCCCTCACCTCAGAGGGGCACAAGGTACCCATACCTCTACCCTAGGCCCTGCGCCCGTGTTCCCCTTTTCGGGCCTCCTCGGCGGCCCTCGTCGCCGCCGCTGGATTCGCTTCGAAATCCTGGTCAGAACGCGCCCCGGGAGAGGTCCGGGGAGTAGCGGTATGGGGACCCTTGGGGGTTTCCCCACACCACCACCACCACCTCCCCCACCCTCTCCCCCCCTCCCTCCCCCAGGAGGGAGGACAGGAGCAGGAGGGCAGAGGAGGGAGGAGGAGTCGACGTGGTGGTGGTGGTGCCTCTATGCTCGGGGCCCGCAGGAAGGGGCCGGGGCAGAGGCGGGCAGGCAGGCGGGCCCTGGGGGCACCCGTGTCCGGGATTGTGCTGGAAGAGAGAGCCGGCGGGGCTGCGCGGCCGCACGGGCTTTCCTGGTGGCGTCCGAGGCGCAGCCGCCCTCCGCCGAGCACGCACGGCTCGCGGGGATGCCGCCCGTGGCCCTCCGAGCCGCTCGGGCAGCGGGGGGTGGTGACCACACCGCGTGGTGAGCCGGTGGGGATTCGGGGACTCACCGCACGGTTTTGGGACCCGGGTCGTTCTCCGAGGACGTCTCGGGCGGCTGGGGCATCCGAGGTCCCAAGGCCGTGCGTTGACGGACCGTGCGGTGAGGCCTTGGGGGATCTCGAGGTCACCGCGCGGTCTTTCACCGCACCGTTTCGGGACTTCAGAGGGAGGCAGGGCTGGACCTGAACGCCGTCTTGCTGGGTTTCGGACTTCGCCTTGGCTGTCGCCTGGGCGGAGGGGCCCAGTGGCACAGCAACGACGCGAGCAGCACCCTCTAGGCCCAGCCCTGGCGGAAGGGGGCCGATGGCAGTGTCACGTTAGAGGCGGGGGACCCGGGAGGCTGCATGCCCGGCGTGCACACGCACGCCTCGAGAGGCCCTCGAGCTCCCGGCCGTCGATGTTGGGCACGCTTGAAAAGCCAAGACGGGCCGGGATGGCGACGGGGAGAGAGGCAGGGGGAGGGCGAGGAACACATGCATGGAGGAGGAGGAGGAGGAGGAGGAGGAGGAGGAGGAGGAGGAGGAGGAGGGGAGGAGGAGGAGGAGGAGGAAGTAGGCGGAGGAGGGCAACGTTTCGACGACCTTTTTGATTTGAGGACTAAGGAGGAGGAGGAGGGGAGAGGAGAAGGGAAGGAGGAGGAGGAGGAGGAGGAGGAGAGGAGGAGGAGGAGGAGGAGGAGGAGGAGGAGGAGGAGGAGGAGGAGGAGGAGAGAGTGGAGAGGAGGAGAGGAGGGGAGAGGAGAGGGGGAGAGGAGAGAGGAGAGAGAGGAGCGGAGGAGAGAGGAGAGAGAGGGGTGGGAGGGGAGGCGAACGAGAGGGATGAGGAGAAGCAGAAAGATGGAGGGGCAGCTGGCGCAGGGGGGGCCTGAGGAAAGGGCACAGGAGGAAGACGAGGCAGGGACAGCCCGAGAACGGAGAAGGAGAAGAGAAGAAGGAGAGCGGGGAGGAGGGGGGAAGGGTAGCAAGAGGAGGGAAAGGCAGACGGGGAGGGGAATGCGGCGGAGGAGGCGGCGGTGGCTGCGGAGGAGGAGGAGGAGGAGGAGGAGGAGGAGGAGGAGGAGGAGGAGGAGGAGGAGGAAGAGGAAGCGGCTGCGACGGAGGAGGATGATGCAGATGTCTATGCGGGGAGGAGGCGGAGGCCGGGATGAGGCAGAGGCGAAGGCACGGGGGGGGCCGCCAATCAGGCGTCGGGCTCGGGGCAAACCCAGCGGCGCCGACGCGGCCGCATGAGCCTCATCGACGCAGCGGCGCAGCTTCCGGTCGCGGACGCCGGTGCCCGGCCGCTGGGGCGCCCAGAGGCGACTGTGGTTGCTCCTGCTTGTTCGGGTGTGACCCAAAATGGGGTCCAGCTGAAAGCGGGTGGTGCAACAGATTTGGGACAATCGTATTGCAAACGTACTGCGCCGGAGAATTGTACTGCATAGTATTGCAAGGGATAGACTGCACGCGAGAATCCAGCCATACATTTTGCGCCGCGGAAGGTATTGCACGCCCCGAGTGTGTAGCACCCCCACAAATCTGTTGCACCAGATCTATGGCACCACCCTCCTGCCTCTGGGCCCCCTTTTGGGGTCCGCCCGACTTGTGCACGCCCCTTCGCCTGCACGTCCGCCTCCCCCACGGTACAGTCGGGGCCCTGAAGAAGGAACCCTTTTCGTTGGGGAGGGGCTCCGTGTTCCTTGATTGTTTCGCAGCTTGCCTCGGATTTTCCCTAGGTTTCCGATACGAGATCGAAGTTCAACTTGTGGAAAATAGGGGCCCCGTTCCTTATTTGGGTTCCTTGGGTCAACGCCTCGACTGCAGAGACCAAGGGGCAGCTTCCCCCTCCAGCTTCTCCAGCTCGTCCTCCGCCCCCCCCCCCGCTGCGATCCGCCAGGAGGACCTCCAGTCGGGGGCTGCTGAGGCCGACCCCGCCGCCGGCACGAGCCACGGCCCGCGGCTCAACGTGTGCTTCTGCCCGTACTGCGGCGGCAAGGCTTTCTGGAGGGACCCTTCGAGAGAGCAAGCGGGTTACCCTCCTCGTCTGGGGCCCGTCGTCGCGTCGCTCTCGGCCCTCTACCTCCTCGAGGGGCGAGGCGCAGGAGGAGGAGGAGGAGGAGGAGGAGGAGGAGGAGGAGGAGGAGGAGGAGGAGGAGGAGGAGGAGGAGGAGGAGGGCGGCGAGGAGGGGCGAGGGGGAGGGGGGGTGGAGAAGGGGAAATGGCGGAGAGGAGGCGGAGGAGCAGAGGAGGAGGCGGAGGAGGAGGGCGGAGGTGGCGGAGGAAGGCGGAGGAGGGCGGAGGAGGCGGAGGAGGAGGAGGGAGGAGGCAGAGGAGAGGAGGAGGGAGGAGGAGCAGGAGGGAGGAGGAGGAGGAGGAGGGGAGGAGGAGGAGAGGAGGAGGAGGAGGAGGAGGAGGAGGAGGAGGAGGAGGAGGAGGCGGAAGGAGGAGGCGGAGGAGGAGGAGGAGGAGGAGGAGGGGAGGAGGGCGGAGGAGGAGGAGGAGGAGGAGGAGGCGGAAGGGAGGAGGAGGAGGAGGAGGAGGAGGAGGAGGAGGAGGAGGATGGGGGGGGGGGGGAGGAGGAGGAGGAGGAGTAGGAGGAGGAGGGAGAGGAGGAGGAGGTGGAGGAGGAGGAGGAGGAGGAGGAGGAGGAGGAGGAGGAGGAGGAGGAGGAGGAGGAGGAGGAGGAGGAGGAGGAGGAGGAGGAGGAGGAGGAGGGGAAGGGGAGGAGGAGGAGGAGGAGGAGGAGGGCGGCGAGGAGGGCGAGGGGGAGGGGGGGTGGAGAAGGGGAATGGCGGAAGGAGAGGGGGAAGGATGGAGAGGAGGCGAGGGTGGTGAGGAGCAGGACAAGCTGTAGGAGGAGGAAGATAACCGAAGAGAGGAGCGGACAGGAGGAGGAGGAGGAGGAGGACGAGGAGGAGGAGGAGGAAGAGGAGGAGGAGAAGGAGAGGGAGAAAGAGGAGGAGCAGGAGGACGAGGAAGAGGAAGGGAAGGAGGAGTAGGAGGAAGAGGGAGAGGGGGCGAGGGAGGATGAGTAATCAGGAGGAGATGGATGAGCAGGAGGAAGCACGAGAGTAGCACAGTAATGTGTATAAGCGATGCTGCAATGCACCCTCACGTCCCAAGTCACCTCCCCAGTTGTGCGGACAAGCATCCTCATTCACTGCGCCCCCCCCTGAAAATCTGTGCCTTCGCCACATTGGCCCGAAATGCATGCGGCAGCTCCATTTCGAAGAAGGCCGTCCTCCAGCCTTCGAGCAACAAGATCTGCAGCAAGGCGGGGGTTTTAGGTTCAAGGGAGTACCCAGCGACAGCCACGCGAGCCCCGTTCCGGAAAGGAACCGCCCTCCATCCATGTACCTATTGCAACATGTTGCGACTGTGGTAATGTGTGTTGAAGAACTCCGAGGCGAGAGCCATCTTTTAACAGCGTGTCGGTCTCCAGCAGTGCGCAAGTGCTGCAGAGCTCCCGACCGTGGCGCTATTCGTGAAGGAGGCATGAGGCGAGAGTCTCGTGCTGTCAATGTGCTGGTCTCCACCTTTGTGGGCCCCAGAAACGGCAGGGCCGTTTTTTCACCGTTTCCCAAAAATTGTCCCTTGAAAATGGAAACGGCAAAGAAACGGCGACCCGAAACGGCAAAAAATGGCTCCGGGATTGGAACCAGAGCCGGAACCGGTAACAATAACGGCGACGGAACCAGTAACAACAACGGCGTCGGAACCGGCAACAAAAACGGCAGAACGGAACCGGTAAAAAAACGGCCTTGTCGTTTCCAGGGCCCGCTAAGGTCTCCACCCGCGCAATTGTTGGGAACGTCTGACCTCAATGTGTGCGTGGCGCGATGGCGAACGCCACGCTCTCTGCACACGACCGGCCCTCCGTCCGTGCAACTGCCGGTGATCTCACGCTTCGGTGTAGCATGGCCTGCCAGGGGCTGCAGGCAGGCGAGACGCCCGTCCACCTCCTCCTCCTCTTCCTCCTCCTCCTCCTCCTCCTCATCCTCCTCCTTCTCCCCCTCCTCCTCCTCCTCCTCCTCCTCCTCCTCCTCCTCCTCCTTTTCCTCCTCCTCCTCCTCCTCCTTTTCCTCCTCCTCCTCCTCCTCTCCTCCTCCTCCGGGCCTACGAGTACGCCTGGTGGCCCTCCACGGCGGCGGGAGGCCAAAGGTGCAGCGTCAGGGATCACGCGTCGGACCCCCCGCCCGCTCCTGGATCGCAGAGAGAGTGGGCCCGACAGAGCCCCGCCTCGCCGAAGAGCGTGCGGATTCGCTACCGGGGCCCAGCGCCGATCCGCCGGCGATCCGTCTCGCCGCTGGCGGCCCGTCGTCGTCCCCCCCCCCCCCGTCGGCCGGAGGAGCTTCTGCGCGCCGGCCTTCGCGGCTCGCCTCGGCTCCCGCCTCGGCTCCTCTTTGCCCCCCCCCCCCCCCTTCTGGGCAGAGAAGGGGGGGCAGCGAAGAGATCTGCGCCTCCCAGGTGGGGGGTCAGGGCAGATGGGATCGGAGGATCGCGCCGCATCGCCGATGCGGCTCGGTGCTGAGCCAGAGTTCATCGGCACGGAAGTCGCCGATGTGTGGCCGACGTCACCGAGGCATCGTCGATGCATCGGTGATGCATCGTCGATGGTACGGCGCGATCGTCCGATCCCATTTGGTCCCATGCCATTGGGGAGGCCCCTGAGAGCGGCGTGACGGGTAGTGGTGCCGAGGCTGGGGTTTGTCCAGTTCCACCGCCCAGAGCGCCGATCTTTGTTTGTGGACATTTATCTATTTGCCCCCCGAAGCATATCAAGATATATAGTCTCTCTCTCTCTTTCTTTGTCTGTTCCTTTGTTCTCTTTGTTGTGTATGTGTGTGTGTGTGTTTGTTTTGTGCCTCTTTATTAATTTCTCCCTTTCCCTCTACACGCACGTGCACATATATATATATATATAGATATGTGTATGTATGCGTACATATATGTATATACACATCCACCAACTGCCCTCTAGGGTCCTGGGAGATTTGTTCCCTGGGCGGTGGATATGCATGAATCCCAGCCCCTCGCAGAGGTGGTAAATGCCTTCCTGGTCACCTCCGCGGTGGCTGCTGCATACTTGTAATTATCCCAGATCCACAGATTCTGCCCCCCGCGGGTGGTGGTGGTGATGACGAGTTCTAGTCTGCCCGTCCCCCGTTCCCCTCCCCTCCCTCCTGCTACTTCTTCCTGCTTCCCTCGCCGCCCCCGTCTGTCCCCAGCTCAGGGCGGGGGACACGAGAGCAGTGGAGGGGGACGGGGGGGGGCTGGAACGGTTGGCGCAAGGAGGGGCCCCCTCCAGAGGCGGAGAAGGACTTCCGCTTCTGCAAGTTTTGCGGCAAGGCCCTGCCGGCTTCTTCCTGAGGGCCCAGGCTCGGGGGCGACAGTTGGAACACCACCGCTCCTCTGGGGGCGGGGGATGAGGAGGAGGAGGGGGGAGGAGGACTGAGCCGACCGAGTGGGCCTGCGCGCGGGAGCGACAGATGTCGAAGACTCAGGTGCGCCTCGCCGACCAGGGTCGCCCTCACCTCACAGAGGCCAGGATGCCCTCGCCGTTGGGTTGCTCCCCGCCCGCCCGTTGGAGTAGTCTTCGTGCTCGTGCAGTGGCGGCTGCGCCGCTCGCACATGCCCCTGCCGCCTTCGTGGCTTTGGCCTCCATCATCCTCCTCGTCCTCCTCCTCCTCCTCCTCCTCCTCCTCCTCCTCCTCCTCTTCCTCCTCCCCTTGGCCGTTGAGCGCACTGCTGAGGCCTCTGGCGGGGCCGGTGCGCTGACTGCGCGCACGCTGGCGCCAACGGCGGCGCTGGCGGCTGCACCGGCGGCGGGACCAAGGGCCCAGTCGCCCGCGGCGCGCCCCTCCCGGGGCCGTCGCCTGCGCTCGTGGACGCGCCCCCCTCGGTATATGTGCACTCCTCCTCCTCCCTCCTCCTCCTCCTCCTCCTCCTCCTCCTCCTCCTCCTCCTCCTCCTCCCCTTCCTGTTAATGTAGCCTCGGCGCTGTCCGCAAGAGAGATTCTTCTCGTGGCGCGCGTGGTCCAGCGCCTCCTGCACGCTCGGTTCAGGATATGATAGATTCTGCGCCGCCCGGTGGGAGGCATTCGGCTGCCCGCTCGCATCCCGGCCGCTCACTGGCTGCGGCAACCAGTGTATTCTTATCAGGTTGTCAAACTTCCTCTTCTGATTGTCCAGGTTGGTGCGCTCCGCGCGAGTTTGGTCTGGACTGTCTGCGCGTCTTTGGTCGAGCTTCGCAAAACCTGCGCGTTTGGTGCCCCGTGCCCCTTTCAGGGCGCTCCAATCTAGCACCACCTGGGCACTCCGAAAAGCAGCACAGGCCCTGACTTTCTGTTTTGTCTGGAGTTGTTTGACGCTTGACGTTCAGCATTACGATGGCGACCGCGTCCGTTAAGAGCTCGCCCGTCACTAGGCCTTCTGCGAGCGGCCGTAGATGAAACCGGTTTGACGTATGCCTGGTGAGCTCCTGGGTCTTGGTTGACCCCTGCTCTCTAGAGAAGAGGGCCAACGGCGTCGGCGCATGCGCTCTCATGTCGAGCTGTGCGTCTGGCAATGAGCAGCTAGGAAACTCCGAGTGGGCACCGAGCGATGCTCCGTTGCCCACAGGAGTGCGAGACCGACATCCTGCCCCGCCTGGAGGCCGCTGCGGCAAGGTCCCGCAGCGCACCGAAACACGGGAGTCGGGCGGCGCCGTCCTGCCGGGTCACGGGGCATAGGATGGCCACGGCCGGTTGCCACAAGGAGTTGCGCTCGGACTTGCGCGCCCTGGGGGCGGCCGTGACGAGGCTCACGCGGACGGCGTCTGGGCCGCCGGTTGCACCGCGCCTTCCTAGCACACGTGCCTTGGGCCCGCCGCCCGGGGCTCCCTGGCTATGTGTGGGGTCTCTCGCGCACGGCCTGGGTCCCATGTTGAGAAGGCTTCGGCCGACGGCAGCAGAAGTCATGGAGGTGATCCGCGTTGGTTTGCCGGCCCGGCTGTGTCCAGACGGCACGAGGGCGCACTCGCATTCTCTCGCGACGAGGAGCCCGCTGGGCTTCCGACAGGAGTGCATATTAAAGCCAGCTGCGAGGCAGCCTAGTCCTGTGCCGTGGCGGTCCTTGGCAACGTCCTCAGAGTCAGACGTGGCGGCTGCTGCGTCCTTACTGGCTACCTTGGCGCCGCGCTTGCCAAGCCGACCATTGGGTGCCTGGCAGCGCCAAGCACTGTTTGGTTCCCTCCCTTCGCTGTCTTGATACGCTCGTTTCGATACGCAACACGTACCGTGCTCAGAACGTACGTGTCAATAAGTTGCGTGTTGGCTCAACGTATTGGCACGCGTTTCGGCGAACGTATCGCGCGAGGCCTACGTTTTCAGTCTACGTGTTGAGCTCCGTGTCAACACGCTGCGGCTTGCGTGTTGCGTATCGGAGCAGCTAAGTTCCTTCCAGATCATGGTGTGGTGCTGCACTTCCTGCGCGATCACTGTCTGCGGCTTTGGGCGCCGCCGCGTCAACAGAGTAGCCCTCGTTGGCCTCGTCCAAGCAGAGGGAGGCTTGGGCGTGAAGCTGCGGAGAAAGAGGAGGACAGGGAGGGGGAGGAGCTGGAGGAGGAATTGGAGAAGCAGGAGCAGCAACAGGAAAAGAGCTGGTCAGGCGCACGGACCCCTGGCGTCGCAGGACTCCAGAGTCTGCGCGCCTCTTCCAGGCAGGAGGGATGAGGAGCAGGACGAGGGGGAGGAGGACCAGTGTAAACACAATATTCATCAACGATAACCGAGTGCCCCGGATAAAAATGTACCCCCCCTGCCCTTTTTTTTGTAATCCCGGTTCAATCGAATTTAATTGTGGAGAGGGGCGCGGAGGCCGAACTTGATAATCCACGGGGAAAGTTGCGAATCGAAGTTGCTATCATCTCATGTTGGCTAGCAACAGCATGAAAAACTGCTGAGCGTGGCCATGGTGGTCTCACCATATCAGCTTCCGCAATCACGAGCGTCTGGCAGGGCTGTGGGATTCTCACCAGTTCAGTTTGCCCAAATCACGAACGTGCGGCAGGGCTAGGGGATGCGCCAAGTGCCTCCCGTGCAGGGACGGCTCCAAAGGGTGCCGAGCCTGCATGGGCGTGCGCAAGAGAGGCTTCTTGGCCAGAATCGCCAAGGACCTCTCTTGCGCAGGCGAGTTGTATCCACGAGTGCCAAGATCTACAAGGTCAGTCTACACGAGCGCCCAGGATCACCATCATCATCATCATCATCACCATCATCATCGCCATCACCATCACAAAGTATAACTAGCATCGCTTCCCCGGGAAAATCGTTGATTATCCCCGCCAGACCCCCGGACTTTCGTTTTCCCTGAGTGATTCGTATCCAGGGCACAGGGTAAGTCGGTAAGCCCATCCTCCGAGCTCCTTTTTCGTAGACCCCAAAAGGGAATAATTTTCACTGAGGGAATGCCTCTTTGGACGGCAACCGATTGAAAAACCTTAAGCGCTCATGGGCACTATTCTTGGGACTGCGACGCCACGAATCAATCTTACAGATTCGCCTTGAAGATCTTGATTCGTGCCAGAACCGTGTTCCCTGGATTTCAACACCGCGAATTTACGAAGCTGCTGCGCCTTGACAGTCCTAGATCGTTCCAACACACCTTTTCTACGACGCGAACCATGAACATATTTGAATGTGCTGCAAGCTCTTAAGACGAACGCGCGCGGCGCTCAGGCGAGGGTCACATGTGTCCTGCCCTCCATTATTGAAGCTTTTGTAGACTTGTAAGACGAAAGTGCACGGCGCTCAGGCGAGAGCCATATGTGGGAAAGGAGCCGCCCGTCCATTCGTGAAACGGGTCAACACGAATGTGCGCGGCGCCAAAGCGAGAGACACAGTTCGAACACGGCCCGCCCTCTATCCGTGAAGCTCTTGCAAAGTTTGAAGGCGAATGCGCGCGGCGCTACGGCGAAACAAAGCTTCGTTTTGAAAGCGGCTGTCGCTCCTTCCGTGAAGCTGTAGCAGGTTCCGGGCTGAATTATCAGAAATGGTGCAGAAGCCTCGGGCGAGACGCCCGGACCGGCCTACCGACACACGTCTCAGCGTGCGACAAGGAGGCGTGATTTATAAGGAAAAGGAATGGAACTGGATTGTGATGAGGACGATGAGGATGTGATGATGATGATGATGATGATGATGATGATGATGATGATGATGATGATGATGATGATGATGATGATGATGATGATGATGATGATGATGATGATGATGATGATGATGATGATGATGATGATGATGATGATGATGATGATGATGATGATGATGATGATGATGATGATGATGATGATGATGATGATGATGATGCTGATGATGATGATGATGATGATGATGATGATGATGATGACGAATCGAGGAGGAGGAGGACGAGGAGGAGGAGGAGGAGGAGGAGAAAGAGGAGGAGAAGGATGACGCGCATTAGGCTCCAGCCTCGTGAGCTCGATGTTTTTTGTCGGATGCCCCGCGCGGAACGTAACCGTGCGAGCGCGTATCCGCGGGGTCGCACCCCAGAATCCAGCTTCTCATCCCGCACCGTTGCTTGACGGCCCCGAGGCCCGCAACCGGCCCCCAGGGGCCAGAAGCGGCGGCAGTCGGGCGATCGGTAGCGGGGGGAGAAACAGGCGGCAAACCGGGGGGGAATATGGAGGATTGCAGGAAGGTGGCCCCAGGGGGGGCCCAAACGGTTCCTAAACTGCTTCCGCCAATCCAACAGATGTCGGCAAGGTATACGCTTGTTCCTTCACCCACCGTGTCCCCCACCTCCCCATTTCGGCCGCGCTGCCCTTCCTTTTCCCTCCCCCCTGCATGCTGGCCAATTCGCTTTGTAGTGACACTGCATCGCTGCCACGCTGGAGCGCATGGCCCCGCCTCGCTGCCGACAAGGAAAAAATGCCCCCTCCCCGTGACGCCCGAGTTAGACCGGCCGCCCCCCACCCCCCGTGACGACCGAGACAGACCGGCCGCACCCCCCCCCTCCCCGTGACCCGTGTGACGCCCGAGACAGGCCGCCCCGCCTTTGTTCCAGACCCCAGATGTTCTTCGCCATGAAAACGGGAGGGTCCTGATAGACACGGGCCCGGACAGAGTCTGCGCCCTGGGCTCCGATCGGGGCCCTTTCCCGGGGACCTCCCGGGGACCGTCGTGAACTGCCGTCAGGGGAGGCCCCAGGGTCCGGGACCCATTTTCGCGCCAGGGCCCGTCCCAGGCGTCCGATTTTTTGTTTCCCCCCCTACGGATTCCCTGCAAGCCCCGACCTTTTCCCCAAGGCCAGCGTTTTCGTCCCGAGTCTTTGATGGGCAGATTTTCCCGCCACCGCTATCATATATGAAGGACGGGGGAGAAGGGGGGATGAGGAGGTCCTCTTCCTCCTTTTCCTCCTCCTCCTCCTCCTCCTCCTTTTCCTCCTCCTCCTCCTCCTCCTCCTCCTCCTCCTCCTCCTCTCCTCCCTCTCCTACCTATGGTGGTGGTGGTGGTGGTGGACAACGGGCCCATCCGTTTTTATCTGATGGCCCTGGGGCCCGGCCAGGGCCCCCCGAGGCCGAGAACGGCCAAAAGTTTTGGGCCGGCCCCAAATTTCCGTAACGACGACGCGAGCAGGCGGTCTCTTCCAGCGCGTCACGGTCGTTACCCCCGCCGTGCGTGTGTGTGTGTGTGTGTGTGTGTGTGTGTGTGCGTGTGCGTGTGCGTGTGCGTGTGCGTGTGCGTGTGCGTGTGCGTGTGCGTGTGCGTGTGGTGTGTGTGTGTGTGTGTGTGTGTGTGCGTGCGTGCGTGCGTGCGTGCGGCGTGCGTGCGTGCGTGCGTGCGTGCGTGCGTGCGTGTGTGTGTCTGTGTGTCTGTGTGTGTGTGTGTCTGTGTGTGTGTGTGTGTGTTGTGTGTGTGTGTGTGTGTGTGTGTCTGTGTGTGTGTCTGTGTGTGTGTGTGTGTGTTGGGGGGGGGGGCGCTTGGAACACCACATGCTGGGACACCACATGCTGGCGATCGCAGCGCGCCCCCGCCCCGACGTGCCGCACCCCGCCCGAGCGTCACCATCCTACCCGCACGGTGCGGATGGGCAACCTTCCCCAGGGTACCCCTCGCATCCTTACCTCCTCGGTCCATGCTTGGCCAATTTCGTTGGCCGCGCCCCTCTCGAGATGCTTCGGAATGGGCGTCCAAGGCCCCTGCATCCTCATCGCGGGCCGACTGTACCGTCACCCGGGCCCCAACCCCGCGCCGCCCCCCCCCCCTCCTGGTAAGTGGATGCTGCCGGACGTGGTGAAACAATTTCTCTTGGGTTTGCCTCTAGGCAAGCTCTTGGGTGAGGAGGTGCAGCGCCAGAGGCCCCTCTGTTCCCCGAGCGCGCTCCACTACTCGCAAAGTGCCTACTCGCAAACGTCTGAAACAAAAATACATGTCAGCATCGATTTAATGTATCGTACATCCCCATGGCGGACCCAGGCCATTTGCGAGTAGTTACTTTGCGAGTCGTGGAACGCGCTTGTCTATCCGTGCCCTCCCCAGGCGCCGCTGGCTGCACGCTTTGGTCAATTACCGTGGGAGCGCATCCCCGTGTGCAGCAGGCGCCTCTTGGCGCGAGCCCTGTTCCCTGAGGGCTGGGCGACTTTTCGCCGATCAACTTTCAGGAAGAACATAATCGGGTCGGGAGGATGGGGTTAGGAGACATGAGGAGATCCTTACCCGTAGGCAGCCGAAGGTATCGGTCATTGCATTTGGATGCTCTTGCTCATGCCCTTCATCCTCCAAATCGCTTTCTCCCAACACTGGAATTGTTCCCCTCGAGCTTGCCCTCAGATCCGCGCGCTGCAATGTTTTCACACCAGGCGTTCTCGCCGGATGTCGGGCCCCGGGACCCTCACAGATCGGTTCGTTTCGAAGAACGATGCCGGAAGACATGGTCTGAGGCTCCGGCCGTCATGTTCCTCGATCTTGTTTTGATTCCATATGCTACGATCGGGTTTTCGTTATTCTTAGGACGCCTCTGCCTCAGACACTCCTTCTCCTTCTCCTCCTCTCCCTCCTTCCTCCCCGCTGCGTTGTTCATCGCACTCAGACGCTCACTCTTCCGATCACTCGCATTTAGATTTACTCACACTTCGGCCAACTCATACTCAGATCCACTCTTACTCAGACTCACTCACACTCAGACTCACTGACACTCCGACTCACTCATACCCAGACTCACTAACAGTTAGGCTCACCCGTTCTGTTCAGATTCATTCATACACAGGCCCACTGACACTCAGACATGCTCATACAGAGACTCTGATACTCATATTTACTGTCGCTCGTACTCAGGCTCACTCACATGTAGGCTTATCCATTATGAGACTCACGTTCACTCATACTCAATCGTTCGCACTCAGACTCGCAAGTTGTAAAGAGGTCTCAGGCGAGGCGCTGGTTTGAGCACCCTGATTCAAAGCAGATTGTAAGGATCTCTCAGGCGAGGCGCTGGCTTCAGAACCCAAAGAGGGGGTGGGGCGCCAGGGGTTGTTTCACTCCCCCGTTCGCGGCCAGATTGTGGGGATCTATCAGGCGGTGTGCGTGTTTGGTGGCCTAGGCGCCTTTGTTTTCACAGCATATTGTGAGGATATCTCAGCCGAGTTGTTGGTCTCAGCACCCCATGGGGGAGCCGCCAAGGGTGATTTCGCCCCCCCGTTCGTGCAGGCCCCTTTGTTTTCCGAGCAGGTTGTGAGGACGTCTCAGCCGATTTGTTGGTTTCAGCACACTTGAGAGGGTTGGGTGGGGGGCGCCAGGAGTGGTTTTACTCCATCGTTCGCCCCTTTGATTTGGGGGGATGTCCCAGGCAGCTTGCCTGTTTTGTTTCTCAGACTCTCCTGCTTTCAGGGCATGTGGTTTTGGGCACCCCAAGGAGCATTCATTTGCCAGGGGTTGTCTCACTCCCCCGCTCGCTGCCAGGCTGTGAGGATGTAAGACGCTCGCCAGTTCGCTGAACCAGGTTGTGGGAGTGACCCGCACGAGGCGAGCGTTTTGCACTCCAGACTCCTGTCCCGTCAGAGCCCCATGCTCACCTAGAGGCGGGAAAACAGGACGGCCGCCGGGGAGGGGCAGCGGGGACGGAGGAGGAACCGAGAGGACGTAGGGGGAGGGAGAAGAGAGGAGGAAGGAAGAGAATTGAGGAGCTACGGCGAGGAGTAGGAGGAGAAGGAGGAGGACTGAGGCGGAGGCGGAGGAGGAGGAGAAGGAGGAGGAGGAGGAGGAGGAGGAGGAAGGAGAGGGGAGGGGCCGCCAGGAAGGGGGGCATTTGCCAGGGAGGAGGAGGAGGAGGAGGAGGAGGAGAATGCAGGCCAGGCGGAGGGGGCAGGACAGCCGCCATAGAGGGCGAGAGAGGGCGGAGGAGACCCGGGAGGAGGGCAAGGGGAGGAAGGAGGAATATCAGGGAGGAGGTACGACGAGGAGGAAGAGGAAGGCGAGAAGAGAGGGACCTGTTCACTGTTTGTTCGTTAGCTATTGTCGTCGTCATCGCGGTCCCTCTTCTTCGCCAGCGTCGTCGTCATTGTCGTCCTCGTACCCGTCGTCCATGTGGACTCGATCTCACACCCAGACACTCACAGCTAGGCGGGACGTGCCAAGACATGGAATGCCCACCTGGGGGGTTCTGCGTCGAGTAAGTTTGCAACGTCGGATCTGAGGGTGCGGGCATCAATCCAGACGAGTCGAGTCAAGTCCAGACAGATCGAGCAACAGCCCCGCCAAATCCGGACACCTCCAATCACATCTCCAAGGGAGCTTGGAGCAAGTCTTGGGCGCTACAGTGAACCCTGATAATAAGGATGATCCACTTCCTAAGGGTACCCCTGCATCCTTGCCTCCTCGGCCATCTCCGGTCCATCCTCAACCACTGTCGATGGCCAGCCCCGCTCGAAGGGAGCCTCGGCATGGGCCTCCAAGGCCCGTTGCACCCTCGCCGCGCCTCCCTGCCAGAGATGGGTTGACTGCACAGCGCGACCCGAGGGGCCGCAGAAGCCGCCGAGCCCTCCGCGGCCCTTCCCTCCGCGGTGCCCGCTCTGTACCAGCCTCGAACGTATCCCTATCCCTAAGATGGACACGCCAAAAGGCGATGACAACCGTAGGGATCCGCCCTCAAAAAAGAAGGGAATCCCTGAGATTGGCATCGTGACGCGGAGATGCCCAGCATAGGGATAGGGATATGTTCCAGGCTGGTAAGTTCCTGAGCCTTTCTGCGGCCTCCCGGTGGCCACGATGCTTTCAGCGTCACGTGATGGGGGGATCATAAATGGGGGGGTGGCGAGGGTGGTCCGAAAAGGTACCCAAACAGTACCTAAACGAGCCCCCTGGGGCTCCGGAGGGGCCCGAAAGGGGCAGGAAACGGGACCGTTTCTGACCCCCCCATCTATGACCCCCCCATTAAGCCACGGCCAAATGCTCGTTGCACCCTGTCGTTCCACCTGGGGCCACTGGCCTGCCGCGGCCGAGGGGGGCAGCGGTCACGGGCGGGGGAGGGCGTCGAGCGCAAGGAGCAGGCGCATACGGTTGAGCCGGGCACGCCCCCCTGCAGGAGGAGTCTTCCAAGATGGGCAAACCACAGTCTGGGGACGATGTTGCTCATCTGTTGTGGTTAGTCTGGAATATGTGTCTGGCGTGTTTTTACATGTTTCTTCGACCGGAAGAGGTGCGCTCTCGACCCGCGGATCAAAAAGTGTTTTTGTTTATGTTTCTTCCAAAAGCCGCCTGTAGGGGGACAATGCCCGACCTAAGCATACAGGCGCGGCCAGGAACTTTGGGCTTGCAGCCAAGACGCGCTATGGGCTCAGGAGGGGTTCGGGTTTCTGGGCCGTTCCTCGCTCGCATGTTTAGGTCGGGGGCCTGGTCGTGGCTGAGGCTCGACGTGGCCCAGAAAGCCCCTGCGTCTCTTATTCAGCCTTCCTTCTGGCTGCACGAGGGCTGTATACACTCGGGCCGAGGTATAAGATCGAGGTCGGTTCGGGGAGGGCACCCTAATGTTCTTCGTGTTTGTTGGATGCTCTTGTGTTTCCTGGGGATGGTACCCTTGGATGTTCTGTGTGTGTGTGTTTTGTTTTGGCCGGCGGAGATGTTCTTGGAGGGCGTTCTTCTGTCCTAGGTGTGATTGTAGCGTGTCTCGCCGCCGGTTCTGGCCTACCACGCTTCGTCGGCGCGACACGCTACTCGCGCCCCTGGTCCGAAGCGGCAACGTCCCGAGCTCTTCCGAGCCTCCCGCCCCGCGGAGCAGAGCGGCACGCTACCCGCTCGCAGTGCGTCGCGTGTCGCCGGGGCCGCCGCCGCGACACGCCAAGCAAGAACTCCCGACCGTCAATCTCCGGAGCTCCGCGCGGATATCTTCGATCGGCGCCGGGCCCCCCTGGCCACGCGCGCCAGGGAGGGGGGTCCAGCGCCGATCCAAGAGATCCGCGCGGCGCTCCGAGAGGTTATGTTTGTGCAGTCTCTTGCTTCTGCAAGGAAGTCATCGGTGCGATCCAGGCGGGGGCGGGCAGGGAGGGTCGAAGGCCGCCAGCAGTCCTTGCCCGTGCGGCACAGGACGCCATGCCGGTATGGCCGCGGGCGCTGCCCCACTTGGGACAAGAGTCGCCTGCCCGCAAGCGGCCGCGGTCGGTTTTGGATATCATTTGCTGTTGGGGCATCGTCCCCATTGTTTCGTACCCCTTCCGGTCGTGTCTGTCAGGCGTAGAATCTTCGGTCGCAAATCATGGGATCCTTGTGTACCCTCGCAATTCTGTCTTTCGCGTCGATTAGCGTCTGGGAATCGATGAGATAGCGCCGATTTAGCGTCGGTTAGCGTCGATCAGCGTCGATTTAGCGTCGTGTAGCGTCGATTTTGCGTCGATCAGCGTCGATTCGCAAGAGCCGACAAGATGCTACGGGAGGCTCCCATGAATTGCCACCGAAAGAATGGGGAGGCAAGGGGATGCGGAGATGGAGGGGCCTGAGGGGATTGGCAAGCTGCCTCGTGAGGCGGGAAGCGGTGGAGCCCCATCTTGCCCGCACGCATGCCATTTAGCATGCTGAGCTGGGGTCGCCTGGGCTGCTTGGCAGCATGACGCAGTAAATATATGCGTCACTGCGAGGACACTCCGATCGTGCGTGCTATTATTCTACATTCTACAGTATTGAGCTCAGTGCCTCAGGGCTCTCACCAGGATGGTGATATTGGGCCTCAATTGCATCAGTTTTTCCGTCTTCGTGTCGAACCATTTGGACGCTTGGCTCGTCGGCGCGCGTTGCAAAAGCTCCTCTCCTTGTTCTTCCAGGCCGACTGCCCTTGAACATGCGAAGCCCTCGTTTCGTCTTCCGTGTCGCATCTGCATGGCCACAGTTTTGGAAGCCCCAAGGCTCTATTCGGTATTCTATGTTGGCATGTGTATGGTGAGGGTCCGCTTTCTTACAGGTATGCCCTGACATGTCTTGTGGCAACTGAAGGGTCAGCATCCATCTCTGAGGGCTTCGCAGGACGATGGTCCGAGTTACTCGGGTCCTCCCAGTTGGATCAGTGAGCTTTGAGGGTGATGTGCACGCGTTTGTACCGTCTGGCTGCCTCTCGGACATCGCGTGGCTCGGCATCGCTCGGACGTGTGCATTTTTTTCTCGGCGGGAGCCGTCGAGGACCATCCTGGACCATCGAGCAAAAAAAACACGCACGAAACCGAAAAATGCACAGGAAATGGACGTCCGAGCGATGGCAAGGTGGGTGGTGCGCGTGCTGCCTGTGCGGGCCTTGAACTCTGCCTTCGGCCAGACCGTCGTGCGTCTTGCTTCTGCCGTCGGGCGCGAGTCTGGGGCCCGGCCTGCCGCCGCGCTGCACCGCTGTTTGAGACGGCGGAAGGCTTCGCCTCGGGCGTTGATAGAGGGAGTCGTTGCCTGTTTGTGTGTGTGCGTTGTGTACTCTGGGCCTTGAGACGGTGTGTCCCTATCCATGCAGCGTCTGCGCGTTGTCGTCTTCCCTTCGCCGTCTGTCGGTCCACCGGGTGCCTCTCTTGCTGCTCAGTGCGTACCTTCTCCGCGTTCGCATCTACGCTCGACGCCCAGTCACCATCGGAGGAGTTCTCCGCCTTGCTTCCGCGCCCCTCATCTGGGCGCAGCCACATGCGTTCGTGCTCGGTGGTGCGCCGAGGAGCCTAAATGTCGTACTTGACGTGCCTGGGCCCTTCCTGTGTGTCCGCGCCGCGCGGCGCGCGCCTTTGAACATCAGCCACCCTGCCGTTATATTCGTCAAAGGTCTGCGCGTCCGTGGCTGCGTGTTGTTTGCGCGCATGTGCGCGCGTGTCTGTGTATTGCATGCTTGTGTTCGAGCAGGTGCCAGGCACGCCTCGCACCACCTCAGCACTGCGGCCGCCGTCCACCCCTCGGGCTCGGCGTGCTGCTTGGCCTCTCGACGGGGCTGGGCCTTGCCGACGCTTCCCGCGCTGTTTGCGTTGTTTCGTCCCCCCTCCCTTCTCTCAGACACTCCCCCCCCTGTCTAAGGGTTGAGGCATCGGTACCGCCACCGTTCGCTCGCCGCCTCGGTTGGATTCGCCTCGAGGTCTCGAGGTCCTGGTCGGAAGGCCACCGGGGATAGGGCCAGGGGGGCAGCCGCATCGGTACAGTGGAAACCCATGCCAAGAAGCACCTGGGTGTCTTGGGTTTAGATGGTTCTCCTATGGCAAGCGTGATACTCCCACACCAGACATCAATGGGCGCCCTGGGCCTGCAGCCGTGGCTTCAGCCCCTGGGTGTGGTCGTGACGCCGCCCCGCGTCCACTGCCAGGTCGCCTCAGCTGATGCCGGTGAACTGGTACGCCGCGCGTCCCCGGTTACTAGAGCAGTCGCGTACGGATCGCCCCTGCCGCACGGCGACGGACAAGTGTTTGTGTGTGTGAATGAGCGCGTACGTCAGCCCGTGGGTTCTCGGTGCGCTTGCGTGCGCGCGCTCAAACGGCGGCAAACGTTGTATATCATACTTCTTCTTCTTCACGCAGGCGCGGTAGCGCCATTCCGCCATTCCTCTGAGACCTTAGCGTACGGCCCGCGCAGCGGAGCCCCGCGCCGAGTGTATACGACCACCTCTGCAGAAGCGCCGTGCAGCAGCATGGCACCTGCACGGACGACCGCACCCGCAGTAGTTTCGCATCCACTGTTGCCGTCTCGCCTGTTCGCGAGCAGAGTGCACCAGCAACGCGATTTCTTCTGGGAACCGCGTTGCACGTACCCGACGGCGTCGTGGTCGGGGGGGGCAGAGCACACAGTCAATCCAGCAGGTCAATCTGCGGTTTTCGGGTGTGTCAGTTCGCACACAGCGGAAAAGTCTGCAAGCTGGGCACCCACTGGCTCGCCAGGACAGCCTTCCGTTTTTGTGCATCGCCGTGCGCCGCTGTCGGCGTCGATTTTGCCTCAGGCGCCATGTGTGCCTGTGTTGCAGGGGGGGGGCCTCAGACTTTCAGACGTCTAGGCGAAAGCAGATGCGCTTCGCGGTTGCGCGGTACAGATCCTCCATGTTTTTCTGGTGAGTTTATCCCCAGTAGACCCTCCCTCTGTCCACTTCAGGTGTGCGCAGCACAGAAGCGACGGATCCGCAACGCCGCCCGGACGACACCCCTTTCTGTGACTGCCGAGCGTGGCTTGACCACGATGCCACCGTGCCTCTTTACTTGGCCGAAGGTCCCAGGATTTCCCACACTCCCCAGATTTTCTGTTGCATCTTCGGGGGACCTCGCCTGTCCCAAAAATGGGTGTCTTTTTGGGGGCCCGACGCGTGCTCGATGCGGACTCGACGCGGATTTGGCGTGGATTCGACGCGGCTTCGACACGGATTCGACACGGATCCGACGCGTCCGACATGGATTCGACACGGATTCGACGCGGACAGGGCCGCGACGGGACAGACAAGGTCCCCCGAGGATGCAACATAACGCAGATCATCTGCGAGCGCTCCACACGCCACACGGGCTGCAGCAGCGAGGGTGTCACTAGATGCCTTGGGGGAAATCCTGCAACATGTTTCTCTGGGCCTCCCAGATGGTGTCCGAGTAGCTGGGGTCGGAGGATGGCGCCGCATCGCCGATGCGGCTCGATTTGGAGCCCGATCTCCTTCACGTCGACGTCGCTGATGCATCGCCCACGTCGACGATGCATCGCGGATGCATCGCGGATGCAGTGCCGATGCATCGCCGATGAATCGGCGATGTATCGGCGATGCGGCGCGATCGCCCAGCCCCATCTGCTCCGACCTCGTTTGAGAGGCCTCTGATTTTGAGCCAACCCCGTCACGGCATCGTGCTCGTCCTGCTGCGACGACGGCGACATCTCATGCACCCCCCACGCACCCGGCCTGCCCCTCAGCCTTCGAAACCCCACCCCCCCCTTCGGGGGTACGCTTTTCTTCGTCCCAGATATCCGTGCTTGGTGGTCCCGGGGCCCCGACCGCTGGCCCCAGAGGCCGAGAAGTCTAGGATTACGTCGGGCCTGTCCCCCTACATGGGGATGTTCGACGAAAAATTAAAAATACCCCAAATGGAATCAAACATTGCTCCAAAAATAGTCTGGGGACTATTTTTTGATTATCTTGTTGACCTTCTTGGAGTATTTTGGTTGTTTTATTTTTCGCCCTGTAGGGGGACACGCCCGACTTAAATCTAGGAAACACACCCCTGGAGTGCGAGCAGCAGATCGTCGGAGACTCAGACCTCCAAGACGCCCCGAGAGACTCGAGGCGGAGTCTGTCGTCGTAGGTTTCGACTTCTGGGGGGGTCCTCGCCGGGCCCTGCCGGGACCGTCCACAGGACGACTCGGGAGGAAGAGCCGCCCCTCGCAGGAGGCAGGGCTCTGCCCAAGAGGTGTCTTGACGATCTCGTAGACCGTTTTTGTTTCGGTGCCGCTTTGCAGCAAAGGCGGAACGAAGGCAGAACTATCTCACACGAAAACATAACGAAAACGGAAAACATTGTTCAGGCCGAGCCACCCCAGAACAGCCCACGGACGGCTCCGACAAGGAAGAGGAGGAGGAGGAGGAGGAGGAGGAGGAGGAGGAGGAGGAGGAGGAGGAGGGAGGAGGAGGAGGGGAGGAGGAGGAGGTAGGAGGAGGAGGAGGAGGAGGAGGAGAAGGAGGAGGAGGAGGAGGAGAGGAGGAGGAGGAGGTAGGAGGAGGGGGAGGGGGAGGGGGGAGGAGGAGGAGGAGGAGGAGGAGGAGGAGGAGGAGGAGGAGGAGGAGGAGGAGGGATGCGGGAGCCCTGGCAGAAGGTCCAGCCCTCGGGGGACCCCGCCTTGAGAGGCTCGAGGCGTCGGAAGACTGGGGCTCCGGGCGCGTCGCCCAGCCAGTGGGCTGCGCGCCAGGCGAAGCGCGCGCCCTGCGCCGTCCGCAGCGTCGCGCGCTCCCAGTCTGAAGTCGGGCGTGGCCCTCCACAGGAGGAGTATGCAAACATAGCTTTAAAACGTCAGGGGGCGATTTTTGTTTAGCATGTTTGAGCATGTGTTGAACATGTTTCCTATCGCTTCCGTTTTTCGTTCAAGACCCGCCTGTAGGGGAACATGCTCGACGAACCCCAGTCCGTGGCCAGCGTGGCCGCCGGTGACCGCCTTCCTTGCCCCGCTCGTGCTCGTCCGTTGCGTGCCGTGCACGCCTGGTTTCTTCCCTATGGGCCTCCCAGATGCCCAGATGGTGTCGGAGCAGATGGGGTCAGAGGATCGGGCCGCATCGGCGATGCATCGCCGACGCGACTCGGTGTGGGGCCCGAGCTGATTCACATCGACGTCGCTGATGCATCGCCAACGTCGACCATGCATCACCGATGCACCGCCGATGCATCGCCGATGTATCGGCGATGTGTCGGCGATGCGGCGCGATCCCCCAACTCCACCTACTCACCTACTCGGACCCCATCTAGGAGGCCTCTATTCCCACAGGCCAACTGAGTTGGGTCCTCGACGACGGCGATCGGCGAGTGACGATCGACGGTCGACGCCGTCAGTGTCGCCTCCTCGCGCGTGCCGCCAGCGCCGAGAGGTCGGGGGATGTCGGGGAAGGTATGAGGAGGAGGAGAAGGAGGAGGAGGAGGAGGAGGAGGCGGAGGAGGAGGAGGAGGAGGTAGGAGGTAGGAGGTAGGAGGTAAGAGGTAGGAGGTAGGAGGTAGGAGGGCGGAGGAGGAGGAGAAGGAGGAGGAGAGAAGGAGGTAGGAGGTAGGAGGTATGAGGTAGGAGGTAGGACGTATGAGGTAGGATATAGGAGGTGGGAGGTAGGAGGTAGGAGGGCGGAGGAGGAGGAGGAGGAGGAGGAGGGAGGAGGAGGAGGAGGAGGAGGAGGAGGGAGGAGGAGGAGGAGGAGGAGGAGGAGGGAGGAGGAGGAGGGGAGGCGGGGAGGAGAAGGAGGAGAAGGAGGAGGAGGAGGAGGAGGAGGAGGAGGAGGAGGAGGAGGAGGAGGAGGAGTAGGAGGAGGAGGATGAGGAGGAGGAGGAGGAGGGAGAGGAGGAGGAGGAGGAGGGAGGGGAGGAGGAGAGAGGAGGAGGAGGAGGAGCAGGAGGAGCAGGAGAGGAGCAGGAGGAGGAGGAGGACGTGGAGGTGGAGGAGGAGGAGGAGGAAGAGGTTAAGAAGGAGGAGGTGGAGGTGGAGGAGGAGGAGGAGGTGGAGGAGGAGGAGGAGGAGGAAGAGGTTAAGAAGGAGGAGGAGGAGGCGAGGGTGGGGGCAGCATGTAGAACGACGGCGAAAACGACGGCGTCGTGGTCGTCGTTGACGACGAGGACGACGACGACGATGACCACGACGACGACGACGACGACGACGACGACGACGACGACGACGACGACGACGTCCTCGCCACGCCGCGCGCGCCGAGAGACCGAGGCGGTCCTGCCGCGGAGGCCGCCGCCGGGGCGCCGGGCGGGGCGGCCGCGGCGCTGGCGAGGCGGCTGCGCGAGTGCGCCGTGAAGCGGCACGAGTTCCCCCTCGAGAGGGTGCGGGAGCGGCCTGCCCTCCTGGCGGCGAGGAGGAGGAGGAGGAGGAGGAGGAGGAGGAGGAGGAGGAGGGGGAGGAGGAGGAGAGGAGGAGGAAGGAGGAGGAGGAGGAGGAGGAGGAGGAGGAGGAGGAGGAGGAGGAGGAAGGAGGAGGAGGAGGAGGTAGGAGGAGGTAGGGGTAGGTGGTAGAGGTAGGAGGTAGGAGGTAGGAGGTAGGAGGAGGAGGAGGAGGAGGAGGAGGAGGAGAGGAGGAGGAGGAGGAGGAGGAGGAGGAGGAGGAGGAGGAGGAGGAGGAGGAGGAGGAGGAGGAGGAGGAGAGGAGGAGGAGGAGGAGGAGGAGGAGGAGGAGGAGGAGGAGGAGGTAGGAGGAACGAGTTCCCCCTCGAGAGGGTGCGGGGGCGGCCTGCCCTCAGCAGCGCCTACCCTCGAGGCCTCCCAGACGGGGGCAGAGGAGGACGAGGTATCCATACCGCCACCCTTCCTACGTTTTCCCATTTTTCGGCCTCCTGGGATGCTCTCGTCGCCACAGCTGGATTCGCCTTGAGATTCTGGTCTGAACGCGCACCGGGAGAGGTCTGGGGAGTAGTGGTATCGGTAGTTTTGGGTTTCCCCAGATGGGGTCGGAGCAGACAGGTCGGAGGAGCACCGATGCATCGGCGATGCTGCTCGATTCGGAGCCCAATTCTCTCCACGCCGACGTCGCCAACGCGTCGCCGACGCCGCCGGTGCATCGGCGATGTATCGGCGACGCATCGGCGATGCATCGACAATGCATCGCCGATGTGGCAAGATCCCCCGACCCCATCTACTCCGTCCCCGTCTACGAGGCCTCTACTAACCTCACCCTGGCTCCAGATCCGCATTACTGCTTCGTTACTTATGGGTCCCTGTGTGGCTTTGGGCTTCGGTTTTTCCTCGATCGGTCCCTTCGCTCGTGGTCTTTTCCCTGACCCTCGCTTCGCTTTGTCTTTCGGGTCCTCGTCGGTCCCCCTTCGTCATTTCTTCGTCGCCACTCCTGGCTGTTGTTGCCAGGGAGCTGGCGCTTGAGTCTTCCTCACGTCAAAGGAAAATCGACTGGCCTGCCCTCGGCATCGTGTAACCTCACCCTGACTCCGGATCCGCCGTACTTCGGTCCATTCTCAGAGTGAACGCTGTGCTGGGAATGCACCCCAAGCGGTGCGAAAAAGGAGGGCGGAAGTTGTTTCTGCCTCAGAAATGCCGGGCGGATACCGACATCAAAGAATCTCGAACAGCAGGCCGGACAATACTGCTGCCTTATTTGCGGAATCGCCCAAAGTACGGCGGATCAGGAGTGGGGGAAGAAGGGGGAACAGATACGGATACCGCTGCTCGTCCTGGAGATCCTTCGTCGCCACGGTTGGCTTATCCTCATGATTCTGGTCCGAGCACACCCCTGGAAAGGTGCATGGAGTAGCGACATCGCGTTTTTTGATCGTCTGCAGTCGGCAGGTCAAGTAAAAACTTGGCTGGCCAGCAGGTGCCCAACGGAGGCATCGCATCCCCATGATTGCCCTGGGACCCACAGGAGTCCTGGAGCACCTCAGGAAGCGCAGAGCTCGACGACACACGTGCTTTAGCAAGATATCTTATCGCATGTGTACGAATCCCAGAGTGGGCCAGCATACATCCCTTATCTGGGGTGTAAGTCAGCCGGCGGGGCCGAGGCCATGCCAGTGGGGATGGGGATCGGTTAAACGATGCCCATCCCCATCTGCAGGGGGGGGGGTGATGTTGGATTGTCGAAACATCTCGTGTTTTGAATGGCTCCATGGATGCGACCGTCCAGTTTCTGACCCTCTCGCGCTCGCGCTCTCGTTCGCCTCTTCCACCATCCGTCTCGCAATGTCAAACATGTGTCTGGCACGTGCGCATGTGCTTCATGTTTCCATGTTTGCAGACGCCAAATGGGGGTGCTGAACACGCAGCTGGCGGAGTCCTCACTCGTGCAATCCGCGGGGCTGCACGGTCTGACTTTGCCCCGTGCTATGCCGTTGCTCCCCTTTCCTGCTGTGCGAGGCCTGATTCCCGAGGGATCGGACAGACCGTGTGGGATGCTCACTCACTCCAGCAATATTTCTTCCTCCGCCTCCTCTTGTGCCTCCGCCTCGTCCCTCTTGCCTCCCTCGTGCCTCCCTCCTCCTCCTCCCTCGTGCCTCCCTCCTCCTCCTCACCTTCGTCGTGTCGTCCTGACGCTTTCTCTTTGGGATTGGCCCCCACGTGCGGGCCTCGCCACGTTCTGAGTTCTGAGTTCTGAGTCCTCCTCCCTCGTGCCTCCTCCTCCTCCCTCGTGCCCTTCTTCACTCCATCTTGGAGGAGTTGGGGCCAGAGGCGCGAGCTGAGTGGCCCAACCTCAACGTGTGGCCTGCTGGAGGCCACCCCATCTTGGAGGCATCGGCTTCTGACGCTTCGGGGGCTCCCCCAGGGTGCCCTTGCCTCCTGCACCACATGTGGCTCGGTCTGTGCCGTAGGTGGGCATGGTGGAAACACTGCCCTTTCTCAGAACTGCGTAGGACATCGTACGGCTGGACGGGAGAGGCAACTTGCCTGACCCCTGCATCACCACCTCCTTCAGGGCCACCCTTGTCGGCCGCCGGTTTGTCGCGGCAGAGGGGCACGGATCCTTTACCGCGGGAGTGATTCGGCCCCGTGCAGGGGGGGGTAAGGGGGAGGGAGGAAGGCTTCTTAGAAACACCCGTCCTTAGAAGGCGCGGGCCTTATCTATAGATGGGGCCGGCGCCTTCCAAGAAGCGACCTCCTAAGAAGCCCTCCCCCGCCCCCCTGCCACCTTGCGCGCGCCGCCAAGAAGTGTTTGGCCCACCCTGCCCGCCCGGCGCCCTGCGAGGCCCCCGTTGGGCGGACAGGCCCGGCGGCAGAGGCCAGGCCCGGTTGGCTGGCTCGGCGCCGACCCCCCCGCCTGGTCGAGTGCACGCCGCCACGAGCGGGCGGCCGGGGTGGTGCGGCGGCGGCGAGTGCGCACGGGGAAGCGAGCCCCGAGCAGAGCAGCGCGCACCGCGGCCACGACCCCGACGGCGACGGCCGCGAGGCGCGCGCCGACGATCCGCGCCGGGAGCCGGCGGCGGGCGGGCGCACGAGGGCTAGACGTTCCTCGAGCCTGGTGGCAGGGCGCCCTCGCCACGCCTGCTCTCCGGGGCCGCGTGGAGCGCGGCGCATCTTTTCTCGGGGCACGGCGCGGAGTCGGCATCCGAGACACGTCCCTCCTCCTCCTCCTCCTCCTCCTCCTCCTCCTCCTCCTCCTCCTCCTAGTCTTAGCTCCTCGCCGAGGCCGCGGGGGATCCAGGGGGGGGGGAAGGCCCGCCTCGGGGGGGGGGAGTGCAGCCCATCAGGGGGGCCTGCGGGCCTGGCCGTGGGGCGAGAGAGCACCCCGCGATGGGCTGCCCAGGGCCACGGTCCGCCCCCGCTGCTGGCCCTCGCGGTGCACACCTGGCAGCGCCGTGTGGCAGACTCCTCCCCCCGCTGCCCCTCCTTCCCCCCGATCCTCCCCGCCCTGCTCTGCCCGCTCCCGCTCGTCCTCCCCCTCTGCCCTGCGGTGGTGCTGCTGCTGCTGCCCGACATGTCCATCCCTGCCGCGGCTCCCCCCTCCTCCTCAGTGCCCCCCCCCCCCCCCCCCATTCCTCGCACTTCCCCGCGGCGCGGCTGCGCTGCCCCCCTCCTCGCGTCCTTGTCCTCTCCTCCCGCTCCTCCTCGTCCCACGTCCTCCCCCCCTCCCCTCTCCCCTCCAACGCCGCTCCGCCTCGCCCCGCGTCCCCACCCCGTCCCCCTCCTCCCGCTCCTCCTCGTCCCGCGTCCCCCCACCCGCCCTCGGCCACCCCTCGATCGAGCGATCCGCAGCACCGCTCAGGAGCTGGTGGAGCTGTGGCGCCAGGACCCGGGACTGGCCGCCGCTGGCTTTCTCAGCGGGCTCGGTCCCTGCTCTCGGGGCCGGGGCCGTTGGCTGCTCTCTGCTGCCCCCACTCCCTTCTCACTCCCCTTCCACTTTCCCACCCGTCCACCCCGTCCGCCTCCACCCTCCACCTCCCCATGCCTGTGGCGATGCCTGTCGCAGGTATCGTCACAGGCATGGGGAGCTACAGGATGGACGCGATGCTAGGAGAGGGATGGAGAGGGCCGGAGAGGCGTCGTCATAGGCGTGGAAAGGATCGATGTGCAGGGGGACGGCGCAGACTTTGCCGCCTTGCACATCGCCTCTGCACCCGTCTTTAACGAGTGAGCGCTGGGTAACTCTTGTCGTGTCGGTCATCGGAGCTTGGAGGCCCCAAAGCCTGATTGCCCCCTCCACTCTCCTCCCTTCTCCTCCCGCTGTAGTGAGTATCCGCAGATGAGTAAACTTATGCATGTTGGGGGCATCGGGTTGTCATCTACTTGAACGGCCTCCTTTCTTCAATAGTCGAACGGTGTTCACGTTTCCTTCCTAGTTTGGGTCTGTCACCCAACATTCCCTTTTCTATCTTTCTACAGTCTGGGACCCTGCGACCACCCCCCCTCCTACAACGGGACCCCCCGGATCCCTGGCCCCTGGGGCTCCCTGGACGCCCCTGTAGAGGGTTCCCCGGGGTTTAGGGAGCTTTTGAAAGCTCTTGCTTGGACCAGGCAGCGAACCCACATCGGTCAGGAGGGCGTCCGAAGAACGCCCCGAGGGCCCACAGAGGCCTCAAACACCCATCAGACGCCCGGAGAAGACCCGAAGAACACCCACAAGAAGCTTTCGAACTGCAGACGGACATTGATTTTGCATGATTTCGGGAATACTCAGTTCTTCGGTTTTCCAGGCGTCCGAGACCGCCCAAAGACCCGACAATCATGCCAAAATTCAAAGAAGGGTTTCAGGCAGTCCAAGAGACCCCCAAGATGGCCAACCAGGGTTCCAAGATGGCCCGAAGAGAGCCCCATGACGGTCCAAGATAGCCCCAAGATGCCCCCCGAAGCATTCCAAATCGTGACCTCGTCGTGTAGGGAGACCGCAGTTAGAATTAGGGTGGCCCCAGGAAGCCCCCAGAGGCCTTCAGAAGGCGCCCAGAAGACCTCCAGAAGGCTCCAGGAAGCTATGTAAAACTTTTGTGAGGCCCCCGAAGAAGCTCTCCGAGGAGGAGCCTCCGCAAAAAGAGCAGAGGAGAATGGGGCAGTATTCGCAGGGGAGGGCGAGACTGAGGAAGATGAAGAGGAAACATGATGGATGGATAACGAATGGCATTCTTATCACGATGATGTCGGGCAAGGCCCCGGGGAATTATCGCTGTTGTTTCTGCTTCATTTTCCTGCCCTTCCGCCGCGACTGTTGCCTGCATGCCAAACTTCAAGGACCAAGGTGCATCGCGCGAAGCGCACAGACAGTCTTGTTCATCGACATTCATATGTATGTATCTCAAGCGTACTCCATCACCACGCTTCGGCGCATATCCGCCGACCGACGTGTACTCTCCTCAACTCCCGAAGCCCTCCCGCCAACTCCCCTCCATCCTCCCTCCGCTATCCACCTCCCCTCTCCTCCCTCCTCCCCCATCCCACCTCACCACACGGCGGGGCCCTCTTCGGAGCTCCAGGTCCGCACAGACAACCCGCTGGCGGATGGAGAAGAGATCCATCCACGACCCTGTGCGGAGCGCCACGCCATCCGCCTGCAGGGCACAGCGTGTCGTCGGACCTGCCGCCACGATGCGCTATCCAAACGTTCCTGATCGTGGCTTGCCCCCCCCCCCTCTGCACAATTATCACCAGCCTCGAACCTATCCCTATCCCTAAGATTGACACGCTAAAAGGAGATGACAATCTTAGGGATACACCCTCAGAAACTGAGGAAATCCCTAAGATCGCCACCGTGATGAGGCGATTCCCAACATAGGGATAGGGATATGTTCCAGGCTGGTAAAATTACACCATATGAATACTACTCTCCTCTCTCCCCTGGTGGCGTCCGGGAGATCTTCGGAACCCCCTCCGCGTACTAGCTCTTTACACAAGACTCTCGGGAAGCAGGTTTTTTCGCCTGGATTTGTCTTCAAGATGCTGCTCTCGCTGAAGCGCTGGCCTCATGTTTCTGCTACCGCTCGTTCCGAGTAGTGCTCCCGCTGCAGCGCTGGCCTCATTTCCGCGCTTCCGCTCGTTCCGAATCGTGCTCCCGCTGCAGCGGTGGCGTCACTATTTCCAGCGCCATGCCACGGCATGTTTTTCGGTCCTTTCGAATAAGCCCCAACATCTAAAGAATGCCCCCGAAAAAACGAGCGGAAGTTATTACACGTTCGGTGCCGATTCGGTGATTTTTTTGGCCGCAGAAGCCCCGCCCTCACTTTGGGGCGTCGCCACTCCATGCCATGCCATGCTACGCGTTGATCTTCAACACCATGTGATGCCATGTAGTGCTATGCCCTGCTGCGACATCCGACTGCGCGAGCAGAGAGGAGACCTGCGCCATGGTGAGGGATGGCAGGGAGGGGTAGGACGTCAGATCTGACGCGAGTAGGGAGCCAGATGCGAACCCCACCCTCCCCCTCAGAACTCGTAGGGGCTAGGGTAGGGTTCGCATCTGGCCCCCTAGCGAGGGCATCTAGCTTGCCCCTTTCCCCCATCCCCTGCCCCTCCTCCTCCTCCTCCGCCCTCCTCCTCCTCCTCCTCCTCCGCCCTCCTCCGCCCTCCTCCTCCTCCTCTCTCCTCCCTCCTCCGTCCTCCTCCTCCCCCTCCGCCCTCCTCCGCCTCCTCTCCTCCTCCTCCTCCTCCTCCTCCTCCTCCTCCTCCTCCTCCTCCTCCTCCTCCTCCTCCTCCTCCTCCTCCTCCTCCTCCTCCTCCCCTGCTCCTAGCCACCCTTGGCGCCTCGCCTCCTCCGCCCCCCCCCTCGGGAGCTCGGGAAAGCCCCGGGGGGGCGGGGCCCAGCGGGCGCCGCTCGCCCCGCCCGGCTCCGCCCGCTCCGGTCAGAGCCGGGCCCTCCTCTGCCAGCTGCGCTGCTCCAGAGGGCAAGCAGAGGCGAAGCGTCCTCCTCCTCCTCCGCCCTCCTCCGCCCTCCTCCTCCTCCTCCTCCTCCCCTCCTCCTCCCTCCTCCTCCTCTTCCTTCTCCTCCTCCTCCTCCTCCTCCTCCTCCTCCTCCTCCTCCTCCTCCTCCTGCCAGCTGCGCTGCTCTGCCAGCTGCGCTGCTCCAAAGGGCAAGCAGAGGCGAAGCGTCCTCGCTCGCCTCCTTAGCCCTACCAAGCAATGTTCTAAAAACCTTTTGCCAGTGGCTTCAACGACACATTCCCAGAACAGTTCTGGCGGGGGCTGTCTCGTTGTAGCACATGAGGCTCAAGTTCTAAGAGCCTCGTTTTTGTTGTTTGAACATCTTCGGGTTCTAAAAACATGTCGTGGTAGGACTATAGAAATGCCGGGACGGTCGGTCCCTGCTCAAAAAGGGGTGAGACTTCCGCGGGGGAGTTCCTCCATCAGTATCGTTTAACCGACCCCTATCCGCAACCCCATCCATATCTCGAGCCCCACCGTGTCACCACCTCAGTTGGGGATATGCCCCTCGAAACACGAAGAGAGCAGCCTATATCCCCATCCAGGGGGGTACATCGGCCAGTGGGGCCCAGCCCACGCTGGTGAGGATTGGGATCAGTGAAACGATGCTCACTCCAGCAGCATGGTTGTGCCCTGGGGAGGAGGGCCGTGACGTCCCAAGCTGGCGGGATCTCCTCTCGGGCGTATCGCGCCACTGTCGAGCTCGTTGGTGATGTTGCGCTTCGGAGTCGTTTTATTTATGTCTTTTCACGGTGCCGCAGCAGGGTGAGCAGTTGGGGGAGGAGGAGGAAGAGGAGGAGGAGGAGGCGGAGGAGGAGGAGGAGGAGGAGGAAGAAGAAAGGAGAGAGGACAGAGGAGCAGATGCAGGGGGAGGATCGAGATTTGAGGCTCGAGCACCGAGATTCTGGCCGCTGTTCGCTCTCCCCGGGCCTCCAGCAGGCCTCCCGTCGGGGGGGCGGGGCCCGCCCCGAGATGCTGGCCAGAGCGCGCCCCATGAGAGGTGCGGGGGCCAGGCTCCTACCACACCTCCACCCCCTCCTGCTCCTCTCTGGGCCTCCGAGATGGGTCCGAGCAGATGGGAACAGAGGATCGCGCCGCATCGCCGATGCATCGGCGACGTGTCTCGATGTGGGGCCCGATATTCTCGACGCCGACGTCGCCGATGCATCGGCGATGCATCGGCGCTGCGGTGCGATCCTCTCCGTCTCCATCTAGCAGCACTTTGACCTCATCTGGAAGGCCTCTACTCTCCTCCCCGCACGCTGTGCCTGCGTTGTGGGCGCGACTCGCAAGGAATGCGCACGTTGTCCTCGATCTCGCCCTCCTTCACCCCCCTTCGCCCCCCCCCTCGCCGTCCTTCCCGCACTATCGTTGCCCTCGCCAGTCCTGCTGCCCTCGCCCCCCCCTCGCCATCGACCCCCCCCCGCCCCCCCGCCCTCCCCCCCCTCCTTTGCCCCCCTGCCCCCCCCTCGCCCTCCTTTGCCCCCCCCTCCCCCCCCCCCTCGCCCCCCCTTCGAATCTCCTTCCCCCTCCTCGCTCCCCCCCCGTTCAGGTTTGGCTCGAGCGGTTGCACAACCGGTTCCGCGCCGATCCCCGCCGCGACGCCCTATCGGGCCGCCATCTGCCAGGCGCGACGCCTGCCTACTCCCCTCCTTCCTATCCCCAGCGGCCTCGCGACGAGCCCGCTCCTCATCGCAGAGCGCGCAAGCAGCGCGCCAACGCCCGCATTCTTTTAAGGGTGCACAAAGCTGCGATGATGCTTTCGCAGCACCACTCCTTCCAGGGTATCCCCCAGCAAGGCGCTGTTCCTCCTACCCTTCCCTCCCCGCACGCGCCGCCTCTCTCGCCAACATCTGGGCTGCAGCAGCACGGTATGGCTACTTCTCCCACCCAGCGTTTGGCTGCTCCTCCCTCACCGTCTCTTTATGCCACGCGCCTTCCCATGGACTTTTTTCCTCCACCCCAGCAGCCAGTGCACCAGAAAGGCAGCGCCCCTCCCGAGTTCTGGTATTGCCTGCAATGTGGCCGGGCCAATACCACTATGGACGTCTCATGTCCCAACTGTTTTCCGACTCGGGCAGCAGGTCACCAACATGCGAAGGTCGGCCCAGCCAAAGGTCAGGGGCAGCACAGGCCCCTGCATGATGGGGGCGCGGGGCCGGGCCACAAGGGCCCTCGCTCCTTTTCCGGAAGCACGGGGGGGGTGCGCTTAGGCAAGGGCCACGCACCGACAGGGGCGCCGTCCTTCGATCAGGTGGCTGCATGGGCAGCGGAATACGGCCTGCTCCCTGCACCCCCAGGAGATCATGCGGTCCAAGAGGCTGGGATCTCCAGCAAGGAGCGCAAGAAGCGCGAGAAGGACGATGCTCGTAGAGATCGCGAGTACCAGCGCAGAGATGGGGAGCAGCCTCCATCGAAGGCTCCTGGCACCCCACACGGGGCTAGGGACGCAGGCATCATAGGACAGTCTCCCCAGACACAGCCTTCCCCTTTTGCGCCTCCTCACGACGGTGCGGCCACTCCCCCTACACTCTTCGGCCCAACATCTGTACAGCAGTCTCCTTTCCTCGCGGCCGAACAGGCCTCCGCCTCGCTCGGCGCGCTGGATCCTGTCACTGAGCTCTCAGAGGCGGAGCTCACAGCGCAGTGCCCTACCCTTACCCCAGACGAGGCGCACTCTCACTCAGCCTGGCTTTACCCCCCGCTCGAGCCCGACCGCCTGCTGGAGCACCGCAAGGCCCTTGCAATGAGCAAGGAGGCACTAATCCTGCAGCTTAGGGCCTCAACTCTCCTAGGACACTCCGATATGCGTATCACCGAGATCCGAAAGGAGATTTCACTAGTTGAATTGTCTCTGACTCGTTTTCCTAAGTGCGAGTGGCCTCGGGAGTTTCTGAGCAGTGGAGCCGCGTCCGTCTCGTTCGCTGCTCCTGCTGCTGCTCTCTCCCTCTGCTCCGAAACCGCTCCTGCTCAAGCTCTATCAATCGAGGGGCCCCCGGCAGTGCATGGGCGCGCCGTGGGCCGCAGCCGGCCCGTGGGCGGCCTCCATCGCGACTGCGTGGCTCTCGCGCTGCCCCGCCTGCCCAGAGGCCCGCGTGACGTGCGGGGCCTGCCCCGCGTGCCCTGCGGCGGCGGCCGCCGCCCCCTGCCCGGGCTGCCCGAGCTGCCCGGACTGCAGTCTGACCTGCGGGTCCGGGCCAGGCTGGTGGGCGGTCCTTGCCGCCTTGGTCGCCGGGCTCGCGGCTGGTGGCGGCCTCCGCGTGACGCTGGGCTGGGCTGCCCGAGTCGCCTCGCTCTTCGTCGGCGGGACCGACCCGCCGCCTGTGACCCTGCTCGTCGAGGACGACGGAGCTGGCCAAGACGGCGGTGCGCATCGCCGCTTTCGGGCGGTGCGGGCATAGCCTGATCGTCCGCCGTTGGCCAGATGGCGGCGATGCGGACGCTCGACGTGCCCGAGGCGCAGGTGTGCGTGAACTACGACGACGACGACAACTTTCGGTGGCACCACAGGGTGCTCCTCGAGCAGCTCAGCCCTGGCGTCTGGGTGGCGGCGACGCCCGACGGCGAGGTGCTGACGCTGGACCTCAGCAAGCACCTGGTCGTCCCGTTGCGTCGGGGGTCCGCGTTCCCGGTGCGGGTTCGTGGGCAGGTCTATGCGTTCGGCGACCAGTCGGACGAGGACATCGAGGCGCTGCGGGTGGAGGCGCGAGGCCTCGCCCTGGTCATGGGCGTCTCGGCCCCAGCTGGGATTGCTGGGGGCATCGTGCCGCGCTGGATCGTCTCGGACCCAGGCTCGCCCGAGTTTGGGCGCGAGCTGGACCTCCAGCTCATCGGCAACCCGGAGCGGTTGATCAGCCGCGACGCGGTGGGCATCGCGATGCTCAGCGAGGAGGAGGGCTGGGACTCGGTCGAGAACGTGCAGCAGGCCGACGAGGAGGACTGGCGCGCCGAGAAGCGCCGAGGCCCAGGACGCGACCCGCGGATCCTCCCGCTGGCGCGCCGGGGTCGGGGGGTCCAGGTGACGCTCGGGGAGGCGCTCGCGAAGATGAGCGCGGTCGACTTCGACGACTGGCCCTTCCGGGGGCCGAGGGCCCTGCCCGAGCTGCTGGCCGCCATCCTGGCCACCGGGCTGACCCTCACGTCCTACTGGGGGCACTGGGTCTCGGAGTCGGGGGTGTCCCGGAACGCCGCGGTGGCCCAGGAGGTGCGGCACGCGCTGAATCAGCTGCACCACGCCGTGACGCACGACCTCGTGGACCCGTCGAACTTGGCGTCTCTGGAGCTCCTGGGGCGCCGAGTGCTGCAGATCCAGCGTGCTGTGAAGAGGTGCCCGCGCCACCCGAGTTTCGAGGGCCTCGGCTTGATGTTGAGCAGCTCTCTGGACGAGAGCGGAGGCATCGTGACGTCGCGGTTCGACGCGTTCGTGGCCGAGGAGCAGAAGTCGCAGGGCATCATTCTGAAGCAGGAGCGGATGTACCGGGAGGAGCAGGAGTCGGAGGCGAAGAAGTACGAGAGGCAGGGCGACGACAGGGAGAGGGGCTCCAGGGCGGATCCGAAGGGCAAGGCGAAGCCGAAGCCCAAGGCCGCCGCGAAGGATCAGGGCTGACGGCGCCATGTCGGCGCCATCATGGCTGGGCCCTCCGCCCGGCCTCACTGGGCCTGGCCCTGACTCCGCAGCCGCGGATGCGAGTCGGGCCGGGCTGCTCTCCAAGGGGGTCTCCTCCGAGGGTCGGACTTCGTCCACAGTTTTGTTTCCTCTGCCGCAGGGTGACGAGTTCTATCGGCACCCTCATCGCGGAGAACGTGCCGCTCTGCCTCGGTATCTGGCCCAGCGTGCTGCTCGTGCTGACGACCGTGATCGCAGGTCTCTCGAGACTCTGGGCGCGCTCAACGCGCTGGCAGGCGCACGGGCTGGGGGGCGTCTCGAGCCTCGAGCGCCCGGCAAGCATCGGCCGACTACCGCCCAGGAGTCGGTCATCAAGCGAGTCCGACGTCGTATCCGCGGGTTCGGCGACCGGCCGAAGGACATGGACTGTGCTGGAGCCCTTCAGGAGCTCCTCAAGTGCAAGGATCTTTACTCGAACATGGGCGAGGCTTCTACTCGCCGCGACTATGATGCTGACAAGCTCAACGTGTTACGACGTGCGCCACAGGACCGGCCTCGTCAGCTTCGAGACGTTGCCCCTCGGCACGTCACCGAGGCGCTGGACCACTTCGACTCGGACGTCGTTCGCCCCGCGCCGAACATCCCCGAGGACGAGGTCATTGTCGAGCCGTACTGGGGCCCTCTCCTCAACCCGCGGGACCCCCAGAACCGGCCACGTCTGGTCGACTTCGTTCGACGACTCGCTGCACGGGGCCTGGTGGATGGCCGGGCGCGTCGGAAGGCGTGCGTCAGTACCTTCTTCGTCGCCAAGAAGAACGGCGACATCCGCATGGTCGTGGACGCTCGCCAGCCCAACCAGCTGCACAAGCTTCCCCCTCGGACTGTGCTCGCATCGGGCGAGGCGCTGGGCTCGATCAACTTGCTCGACGCCGTCGGCGCGAGCCCTGAGGACTTGGCGGATTTCGACGGCTGCTATGAGTCGCTCTGCGCAGGCTCCGTGGACCTCATGGACGGGTTCTACCAGTTCGCCGACCCTTCGTGGGGCAGCTGGATGTGCTTCGACGTGGAGGTCACCGCTGACGAGCTCGGGATCGACTCGATCTACGACGAGAAGCTCGGGCGCCGCGTGGCCGTATCAGGCGACGACGTCATCTGGCCCTGCTTCGCGGCGCTGCCCATGGGCTGGAGCTGGGCGCTCTGGATCTGCCACGAGGTTCTCGTCGATGCGATGGTCGAGGCGGGCCTCCCGAGCGACGGCTGGTGCCTTGACAAAGCCCGGGCGCCGACTCTCGTCGGACAGGCTGTCGTCAGGGCGCCGTACGTCGACAGTGGGAATCTTGTGTCGCTCAGCGCGCCGGCGCTCAACGACCGGCTGGACAAGCTCACCGCTGAACTGGACCGTCGTGGGCTTCGCTGGCACGAGCTCGAGCGCGCGCAGCCCGGCCTTGTCATCTTGGGGCTGGTGCTCGACGGGCGCGAGGGCCGACTTCGGCGCACCGCCAAGCGCGCCTGGAGGCTCTACCTGGCTCTGCACCACGTGCTTCGGATACCATGGCTCGCCCGCTGGCAGCTGCGACGGATCGTCGGCCATCTGGTGCACTACTTCTCCGTCGTGCGCCCCGGACTCAGCGTGCTGGGGGCCTGCTACACGTTCATCGGAGACGGCGACCTGTCCACTGTCGTGCGCTTGCCTGGAGATGTTCTCGGTGAGCTCGCAGTCGCTGCGGGGCTCGTCTTCCTCGGCGAAGTGGACTTGTGCCGCGTGCCGTCCGACATCGCCTTCACGACCGACAGCTCGCTGCGAGGCTACGCCGTCTGCGAAGCCCGGCTGGAGCCCTGGGAGGTGCTGGCGGCCACCAGATGGCGGGAGCGCCAGCGGTTCGTTGCCACCGAGCCCGAGGTTGCGCCTGACGACGAGCAGTACGAAGGACGGGCCGCCGGCTTCTGTGACATCTCCGAGCCACTGCCCGTCGAGCTGCCGCCCCGGCTGCGGCACGCCGTGGCCAAGAGGCGCCGGGTCGAGTTGGAGATCGGCGTCCCGCCCGAGCCGTTGGCGGACGCTCTGCTGGATGCTGGCCGCCGGGTGGAGCGCCGCCGTGGCGCGTGGCGCCGGCCAGGGCGTATCCACGCCCTCGAGGCGCGCGCCGCCGTCGCACCGCTATGGAGAGCGGCAGCCGATGTCAACTTCCACGGGAAGGAGATCCTCAGCCTGTGCGACAACATGTCGTCGGTCCTCGCCTTCGAGAAGGGCAGGGCCACCAATTTTGAGCTCCTGGCACAGTGTCGCCGGGCTGCGGCCGTCTGCTTCGGGTGCGAGATCCGCTGGCGCCCGAGGCACGTGCCTGGCATCTACAACGTCGCGGACCACGGGAGCCGGGCGGCTGACCGGGGTGAGCTCCTCCCCGGACGCTACCGCGGGCGTGGCGCCCTGTCGGCGCCCACCAGCGGCAGCCGCCGAATGCCCGTGGTCCCGCCAGCCGCGGGCAAGGCCGAGGCCTCGCCGACCACGGCTGTCGAGTTTGAGATCGGACGAGAGCAGGCCGAGCTGCTGGGGCCTGAAAACACCGAAAGAGACCGCTGCATTCCTTTACCTTTGTCACCTCAGCCCGTCTCTGACACGGATTCCCTTTCTTTCCAGAGTAGAAGGCATCAAGATGAAGTCTCGAAAGTACTCCCCAACGAGCGACCCCGACAAGATCGACACGAGCATGCTCAAAACCTACCTGTTGTACTCGAGCCTCCTGGAGTTCCTCTGCGGGGCCCACATGTACACCTTGGGGCACGCGAAGATCCTCAACAGGACCCTCCTGAGCGCCCTCGGCCTCTTGCGGTTCTACAACGGGGCCCACCTGTACGTCTTGGGCCACACGAAGAGCCTCAACGGGCACTGGCTAAGCGCCCTCGGCCTCCCGAAGTTCCTCGACGGGGTCCCCCTCGTAAAGCCTTCCTCGAGATCTTCGCGGGTACTGCAAATCTCAGTGGTGCGATGCATGAGCGAGGTTTCCGGATCATGCCCCCAATGGACTCCAAGTATGGGCCCCACTGTGACCTCACAAGCCGACGTGTCCAGCATCTCGTTGAACATTGGCTCAAATCGGGAGAAGTCTGGTGGGTCCACCTTGGCCTGCCCTGCACGAGGTGGGTGCCAGTCGGGGGCACGCGCGATCCAGCGCCGGCGGACCGCACGCTTGTGGCGTTCACAGTCCGTGTCGTGCGACTCTGCCGGTCCCTGGGGATCTTCGTCACTTTCGAGAACCCGCCTGCGAGCCGTGTCTGGAGGTGGCCCGCGTTGGAGCGAGAGCTGCAGCGCCTTGCCTGGC
Organism: Prorocentrum cordatum; assembly: GCA_963575745.1. Taxonomy (NCBI): domain Eukaryota; class Dinophyceae; order Prorocentrales; family Prorocentraceae; genus Prorocentrum; species Prorocentrum cordatum. Next base: position 100,578 of record CAUYUJ010008791.1, on the reverse strand, counting down.
CGAAGGTGCTGTTCGACTCGTGCAGGTTCGGCGCGCCCTTCAAGAAGCCAGGTGCGATCGCCGGGAGCCTTCCCAGGCTGGGCCATCTTGCACTGCGCTGCTGTTGCGCTTGCCGCCATAGGGTTGAGCTGCAAGGCAAGGTCCGGCATCCGACGCGGGGCTGGACGTGGCGGACGACTCTGGCCGGGGCTTGCCTACCCAGCTGGTGCCGCCTGCTGGTCTCGTTGGCCGGCCCAGACGCCCCTCAGAGTGCTTTCGGGCGCTCGACCCAGGATGACCTCCAGGCTCGGACTCACGCGCTGGCAAGCGCGGCCGGGGTCGCCGAGCTCCGCGGAGTCACGGCGCCGATCTGCCCGCAGCGCTTTCGGCTCCCCTGGAGGCCAGGGTGGGCCACCGCGCTCGACCCGCGCCCGTGCAGCCGCTGACGCGGCCGCTGCACCAGTGCCGGCGCAGCCGCGGTCGCGCTGGCAGCCGCGGGCAACGGCTGGCGTCGACGTCCGCGAGGCAGACGTCGATGCAGGCGCCGACTCAGCCGTGCTGACGCCCAGGCGGGCAGGCCGGAGCCAACGTGACCCTGTCCCTCGTCCAGTGGCCGTGGCCGCCCGGCGCCGCCGGGCGCAGGCTGCCGCGCGTGGAGACGTCGCTGCTGGTCAGCGGCAGGCCGCCCCCGGAGAGTACCTCCGCCTGGCCTCGCTGCGGCCAGCCACGGTCGACAGCTACACGTCCGCCGTGATCGAGCTGACCGACTACGCCAACCGCCGGGGCCTGCTGCTGACCACGCCGGAGCTGGCCGACGAGACGCTCAACTTGTACTTCGAAGACTTGTTCTTTGCAGGTGAGCCCCAGTACCTGGCTCGTAACGCGTTGCATGGGCTCTGCAAAGTTCGAGGATGGTCTGCTAGCCGACCTCGCTTCCATAAGGCCAAAGATGCTCTAACTGGTTGGTCGGCAAAACTGCCGACTACGCCGCGAGAGCCGCCGCCGTTCGAAGCCGTCCAGCTGACCTGTGCCGTGCTCGACAACGGGACCACGTCCGACCTACTGGCGTGCCTGGCCTCCGTGACTGGGTTTGACATGTACTTCCGGCCAGGCGAGCTGCTCGCCATCAAACCAGAGCACGTCTTCGGCTCTCGTACGTCGGGCAGGGCTTCTGACATCACCGTCGTCGTGGCACCGCTAGGCGACGACAAGCCAGCCAAGAACAAAGATTTTGACTGTACGGTGAAAGCCGGCACTGACTTGCCAGTTCGCCGAGTCGTTCCCGAGATTCTCTCTAGGCTGCGAGCCCGTGCCAGACGTCAGAAGCTGCCAACTCTGTTCCACCCTCTGTCCCTTCCTCTCTTTGAAAAGACTTTGAAGCAGGCCGCCCACTCAGCAGGAGTTGGTGATCTCCTGTCAGTTCCTCACCAGTTGCGCCACGGAGGGCCCTCGCACGACGCTCTGAACAAAATTCGACCGATCGAGGCCATCCAGCAGCGCGGGCGCTGGCGCGCCCGAGAGAGTGTTCGTATCTATGAAAAGCACGGGTCGGCCCTTCGTCAGAGGTCGAAGCTCACTGAACTGCAGATCTCGTCAGCCGCCCGTTTTACTGACTCGACAGTTCGCGACATCCTCAGGCGCGTGTGCGCCACCTAGTCTTGTCTCTTCGCCCCAGCCTCAGACCTAACAGTGATAATGATTTATACCCACCCGCCCTCCCGAAGGGCATTTGACGATGGGGATGGGACGCAAATGTACTGTGTGTGTGTGTGGCAATTTTTGGTGATTGCACTTAGCCGCTGAAGTTGTGCCACTTCCACGGCTCGTGTTTTTAGAGTACCACCGTGTGCCCCACGGCGCTTGCCTGATGAAAAAGGTTGATGACCCCTCGTCTCTCGGTTTAATCTGTGCGCTGTCGCTGTTTCCGCAGACCCCATGGGGTGGCCACGCCCTTATGATAGGAATGAATTGTCTCTGACTCGTTTTCCTAAGTGCGAGTGGCCTCGGGAGTTTCTGAGCAGTGGAGCCGCGTCCGTCTCGTTCGCTGCTCCTGCTGCTGCTCTCTCCCTCTGCTCCGAAACCGCTCCTGCTCAAGCTCCCACCCACCGTCCCCCACACACCACGCAAATGTACTGTGTGTGTGTGTGGCAATTTTTGGTGATTGCACTTAGCCGCTGAAGTTGTACCACTTCCACGGCTCGTGTTTTTAGAGTACCACCGTGTGCCCCACGGCGCTTGCCTGATGAAAAAGGTTGATGACCCCTCGTCTCTCGGTTTAATCTGTGCGCTGTCGCTGTTTCCGCAGACCCCATGGGGTGGCCACGCCCTTATGATAGGAATAACTTTCAATTGGCCAACGCGAGGGATCCGCTGGCCAAGATTAGTGAGCAAGAGCACGTGGTGGCCTCCCTGCAGGCCGATTGTGAGCAATTGGCAGCCAAGCAAGCGCAGGCGGAGGAGCACGTGCGCAACATTGCCCTGGCCATTCAGACCGCACAAGCGGACCTCAGCCAGGCTTCCATGCTTCTAGCTTATTTCAAGTCGCAAGCACCGCCAGCCGCCGCCATCACTGACTCGCTCATGATGGGGGACGCGGCGGAGGAGCCAGGTGCAGTACAGCGCACGGCGGCACTCTCTGCAACGCATACAGGCGAGGAGCAAGCCGACCCGCACGACCTGGGAACGGCCACGCCCCTCACGGCAGCGCCGGCCTCTCCCCCACTCCTCCACTGCCCTGCGCCCCTCCCAGGCATCCAAGGGTTGGAACAGCCTTACATCACATCACTCTCCGCGGCCATGCAAAGCAACGCCGAGGCCATGGCCAGGGAGGTTGCCACCATCAAGGCAAGTTTTGACTCCCAGGCCCAAGCCATGCGCAACTCAGTAGACACCCTAGTCTCACAGATCAAGGCCGGGCAACTAGTGCCAGCCGCCACTTCTAGCCACGGCGCTACGGTCCGGGGGGGGACCACAGCGCCGTTAGGATGTGAACAGGCCTGCGCTTCCCCCAAAGCAGGCCCGCTATTCCGCCTAGGTTTCGTGCCCAAACCCGGGCCAGCGCCAGTGCCCAAGTCGCCGACAGGGGAGGCGATCACCACTGCGCCCTCGTTTCAAGATAGCTCGGTTAGGGAGAAGGCTATCAACCAGCAAAGCCCGGCAGCAGCTTCCGTAGAGGATCCCAACGGCATGCCCCCGCCTACCCGCTCTGCCAGCCAGCTTGGGTGGGACCTCTCCGATGAAAAAGGGGAGCCAGTCTCCATGGCATCCCCCCGCCGCAGCGCAAGCGCGCAGGCCAGGGGCAGATCCGCACGCGCGGGTCAGGCCGAAGAGCGCGCGCTTTCAGGCATTAGCGAGGAAGAGTTTGTAGCTAGGAAGGCAGCACGCAGCAAGAGCCCTCGTGGTTCACGTCGCCCCAGGCCCGAGACAGCCGAGGCTGAGCCAAAGTCACGTGCAGGGACATCCGCCACGTCTACCCCACGCAGTCCTGCAGATGCAATGGCAGAAGCAGAGGCTGCGGACCTTCGCGCTGAAGCCGAGGCCCACGCGGCACAAGCTGCTCAGGACGATTTAGCCCAGGCGGCGCGCGACGGCACGGTTTTTCAGGTCGCTCCCCCGGACACTGCCCACGGGTGAACCTGGGGGGGCGGCAAGGCATACGCCGCAGCCCGCTTCCGCCCATGGGGTGGATGCTACCGGTGCTTACGGCTACCTCCATACAGTTGGTCAGGGACTTCGATGCCATTTTTCCAGCCCTCCACGCCTCCTCCATCCCCACCTGGCACAGCTTTGTCTTCGATACTCCCTACGCGGCTTTTGACTCCGCGGATATATATACTGACGCCAGCGGAGGGGCCTCCAAAGGAGATCTCGCTGGCCCACCAGCGTGGGCTTTTCTGGTCTTTGCATGGCTTAACGGCACTCGACACTTTCTAGGCTTCCTAGGGTGTCCCACCCCGGAGACAATGGGAGCAACTAGAGTCTCCGCTAAAGCGGAATTCGATGCCGCCACCTGGGCGGCGTTATGGGCTTTACAGCCCCCCTTCCCTCCCGCCGTTCCTCTCACCTTTCACTCAGACAACATGGACGTTGTCGCCACCGCCCAAGGCGGCACCGTGGCTGAGCCACTAATGGAACATAGAAGCCGCCTCGACAGTCTGTGCAAGGTACTTGGCCTGAAGCGTCGCTTTACATGGCAGCACGTGCACGGTCACCAAGCGGACCCGCTCAACGAAATGGTTGACACGGTCGCCAGACTATATTCCCTCGCACTGCTACCTCCTCCAGTGCTCCCGCCCCTCATGAGCTTTCTCCAAGACAATGCGCACATTTTGGAATGGCTCTGGCTTGAGTGCCTTCCTCAGCAACAGCGTGCGCTTTACCCGCCGAACCATCGAGTTAGTCTCAATCCTCCTCTCCCCCCGCGCACCTCGCTTGCTGATGTTTTTCCAGGTCTCTCCAAAGAGGCAGCCCCGATCGCAGACGCCACGGCGCCATGCTGTCTCAGGCTAGCCTCAGCCAGCATTCTCTCTCTCACGCCTGCTTCGCGCATCTCCCAAAGAGCCAGGCTTACAGGCGTGGCCGTCAAAGGACGCCTCCACCAACTGGCCGCCGCTTTTCAACGCAATGGGCTCGACGCTATCGGTATGCAAGAGACGCGAGTCACAGCCGCGGGCTGTGGCAAACGCCAGGTTCCCCCGTACGTAGTCTTTTTGTCAAAGTCTCAAGCTGGAACTCATGCTTGCGGCTGCGCGCTATGGGTCAACCTTACCACGCCCGTTTTTCCCAATGCCAAAGGCATTCCCACTTTCCCTATTAAGTCTCACAGCGTGCGTATTGCACACCAAGACCCGCGCATTATCGCGGCCGTCATCAGTCAGAACGGCCTACGTTTCAGCATCCTCGCGGCACATGCTCATCATTCCGGGCGTCCTCTCCACGAGCAGGCCGCATGGTGGCAGCACCTTAGACACGTGCACGACCATATTTTACCGCAGCCCACTCCTACTCTTGTCCTTATGGACTCCAATGCTGCAGTGGGCACGCAAACATCAGCGGCCATTGGCCCACAACACGCTGAGCAAGTTAACACGGCTGGCTTCTTTTTCCATCGATTCCTACTTGCATCTAAACTTTGGTTGCCGGCCACCTTTGTGCCACACCCTATGGGGGCGGGCACGTGGATCGCGCCAGCACGCGACCCCGCCTTCAAACAGCACTGGAAGCGCAGGGACTACATAGCTATACCCATAGGCGCCTCTGCCAATGAATGCGAAGTCAAGTATTCTCTTACTTTAGCACTCGCAGTGCTAGACCACGCTGCCCCGTGCTTATTATGCCGTTTCAAGTTACAGCTCCGACCTAATGAAGACCAGGGACGCCAGGTCATGCGTATTCCGCGCGATCCTACAGCATACCTCGACCCGTCGGCCAGACAGCTTTTTGAAGACACTTTCTCGCCTCCCCCTGAAGCTTTAACTTTCGACCTGCACGCCTCCGACCACGCGCTCATCCTGGACAGGGAAGCGCGCAATGCCATGCTACAGGCATTTCCCCAACCCCGCACGTCTACAGGTCGCGCACCTTCCAATTCCCGCGTCTCCATGGCCACCCTGAGGCTCATGGATGCCAGAGCTTTTATTATCAGCCAAGCCAACACGCTTCAACAGGAAGCAAGCAACCTTTTCCTGCTGGCAGCTATCGCGGCTTGGAAGCGATATGTGCGATCCAGGCAAGCATTTACACGTCCTAAAGCGGCCTTGCGACATCACGAAGAGCTCTCGCTGATGCCCGCAATTAATAATGCTTTTGCCAAACTCGCGGAGCTCGGCGCTGCTCTCCGCAGCATGCGTGCCAGCATGGCTGACCCTAATGCCTCCATTAAATGGAAGCCCAGAATTCGCATGGCCTGCTTGCATCAGTTTTTAGCATCCTCGCCTACACGCGTTGCTAAAACACGCTTCCCTCATGCTTGCTCTGCGCCTACCATAGGTACCGCACAAGCGGCTGCCATTCAATTACGCGCACGCGCAAGCACCATCAGGGCCATCGTCCTAGCTCAACTCACACAGGCAGTACGTTGCTCCGTCGACCTGGATGCCGCTTTTCACCTACAAGGCATTGCCGCCGAAGTTCACGAGGCATGGCAGACCTCACAACAACGCACTGCCTTTGCGCGCTTACGCACGTTGGGCGTGGGTTCCAAAAAGAAGCTACGCTCCTCTCCCCTACCTATCCTCTCCACGTGGATGTTCCCCCTCCATACTCCCTCTTCTCCCTAGCGCAAATCGAGCGCGCCTATGCCAGGACCCCAGACTCGGCAGCCAGCGTGGATGGCTTCAAAGGAGCCTTTGTCAAGTCGTTTCACCGTCTACTTGCGAAGCAGTACTACCCGGTCCACCTCAAGGCGCAGGTGCGCCTTGAGGAACCGCTGGCTTGGCGGGGAGGGTACAACTTCGACATTTTTAAAGGTAAAGGCAATCCGGCCATAATGGCCAACTCCCGCTCGGTAATGGCCTCCCCCCACTTCTCCAAGCGGCATCGTGCCCTATTGCGCAAATATCGCTCCGCCTTCCCTCGCTCCCAGAGCTCCTTACTAACCGTCCCCAAGGGACCAAGTGCACGCACCCACGGGGGTCACATCGTACACTTCTAGGCAAGGACGAGAATGACAGCTTTTTCACTGCCGACAAAAAGACCTATCCTTCTGCCCTCTGCGAATGTCTCGCCCAGGCTATATACGAGGACGTCATTTTACCATTTGTTGACGACCCACGGGATCCTCTTCCCCAGTCGGACCCCTCGGTTCTGGCTCCCCTCCTCCGCTTCTCCGCTTCCATGACCAGCGACTTTTGGCTAGGCCCCGACTTTGTTGATCCCTCCGCCCCTCGCACCCGTGCCAAAGTAGATGGGGAGCTGGACCGCTTCCGCAGGCTTTTGGCTCTCTCCAGGCCCCGCGAGCCGCGGCGCCATAGCGACCTCCCCTCAGACGCTCACGAGCAGCCTGATCCCGCCGATCAGGACTCGGAAGCGGAACAAGAGGCCATGCACTTTTTGGGCACAGCCCCCATTTTTCCCTCCACCCTCCCTCCGCCGCCACCCCCGCCCTCCCTAACTCTGGATCAGAAAAGGCGCATTCAGTGCAATAGGGAACGGGCCAGACAAATCAGGGCCGAGCGTTCCCGTCAAGCGGCACGACCCGTCCCGCTCACGGGCATTTCCCTCTCTCACATGTGGCACCCTGCTTCGCCCGCCCCGCGGGACTTCAACGCCGACATCTTCGACACTTAGCTGGCGTCTCATGTCCAGACGGCCATGGGTGCTGGTGCCGCGTGAAGCCAGGCCAAAGCATCCCCCACCGGGCCAATTTCGGTCCGCCTCAGCTCCTCCACCCCTACTTTCGCCTGCCCAATTCGCCCAGGTAGCCAAAGCGGTGCAGCGCTCTCTGTCCAGCACCCCACCAGCCTCAGATCCCCCGCGGCCGCCTGGCGATTTCAGCGGCCCCCCCATGGGGCGAGGCAGGCACATTTACGGGGCCACTTTTCATCCTCCGCCACCTCCGCCCGCCTTGCCTCCCTTGCCGCCCCCAGATCATCCCAGGGCGCCTGCCAAAGCAGCCATTCCGGAAGGCTGGATAGGCCAGGCAGCCTCTCCTTTTTCGCCACCCCTCTCAGCGTGCACCTCGCCTCCACCCCTGCGCGAGCCTCGCAAACAGTCTCGTAAAGCTGCGCCACACAGGAGCCAGCCGAGCAGGGCTTCTAGTCCCCCAGCATCGCCTAGAAGGCTGGATCAAGGGGACGACGCCTCATATTCCTCTGCCTCCTCACCATTTCCTCCGCATGACTCTCCAGAGCCGGCGGAACAGTCCGCTGCGCCCCGCGCCTCTGCAACTCGCAAGCGCAAACAGGTCTCATTTGCGGACGAATTCACGGCCAAGCCCCCCAAGGTGGCCAATAATTCGCGCTTGCGCACCGAGCCGCGCAAAAGCGCGCTCAAGCAGCCAGCGCAGATACGCAGGGAACCTGCTGAGGCACAAAGCAGCCCGCAGGAGTCCCTCGGCCCGCCGACACCTCCGGCCTCTCCCCCCCCTAGGCACCTTCGGGCTCGCAAGGCCAAGGCGCACCGCGCGGCCCATGCAGCTCAGCGCTCACGTTCGCCTGCCAAAGCGTCTGATGCAGCCTCGGACGAGCAGCCTGCGCCACAGCGCCAAGAACCAGTAGAGGCTCAAAGCAGCCCGCAGGACTCCCGCGGCCCGGCCTCGCCTCCAGCCTCTCCTCCTCCAAGGCACCATAAGGCTCGCAAGTCTCGCCATACTGCCCAGGTAGCTCCGCGCCTGCCGCCTACAGTCGCAGCTGCAGCTGCGTCAGCCGCAGCATCGGACGAGCAGCGCAGCTCATTTCTCAAGGAGCACGAGAATAGAATTGCCCAGCTCAAAGAGGAGCATAGGCAGGACCAGCTCCGCATCGACAGGATACACAGGGAGCGCCTCAGGCTGCAGTTGCGAGAAGGCGAAAGCCCCTCGCATTGCGGTCAGCGTCTTTCGCCCAGGAGGCCGCGTAAACCTCATGAAGGAGGTGATGCTGCCAGGCGCTAGCCTTTGCCAGACAGCTAACCCTCAGCCTAAACCTAACCTCTCCTTCTTTCCTCTTATCAGCTCCCTTTTCCGCCTCACCCCCTTCAGGCCATGAGGAGCGAGCCCAGTATCCTGGGCAACGCCGGTGCAGACGAGGACATGCCCGCTGCTGAGGCGTACCCGGGGCAACAATTAGAGCCGCGCAGCATCTCGCCACCAGCCTCTCGTTTGGCTTCCTCATGGAAGCATTTGGCTGAGCGGCTTCTTTTGGCTCACCAGCAAGTCTACCGCTTTCTCAGCGGCGGCGCGAGGCGCCACGCACTCATTCTGTCCCCCGCCGCGGTGTACCTGCATAATGCGGTACCCCAGTGGCAAGCCACATGGCAGCTCGAGAGCGGGCCGCCCGCATGGCCACACGCGCGCGCCTTAGTGGGCCCTGTGCTTCACCTAGATTTGCCCACGGCCGTTAATCGCACACTCGAGCGCTGGCATGGGCGCTGGCGCGAGGCAAACTCCCCTAACCTACTCCACATTTACCCTCAATGTGCTGCGGGGGGCGGCCCCTATGATGCACGTTTCTCACCCACCATAGGGCTAGTTTCTGTTTACGTGCCGGACCAGCTTTTTCTGGACCTGCTCCAAACGGGGGCCTGGGAGCAGTCCTCCCTCAGCCCTCATCGTCTTTTGCAGGATGCAGCGGCTGGCAGCCCCATCCTTAAAGATTTCCAGGCCATGATCATGGTTCGGCCAATCTGCCTCCCGTTGTCCCACCTCGCTCGCATCCTCCGTCTCCCCGAACCCTAATCCCTCAGGCCATGCCGACCCCAGAGGCGCAGCACCTGCCGCAGTTCGAGCACGGCGACTTCCGCTGCGCCCCCACTGAGGCAGTGCCACCACCGCCTACAGTAGTGCAGTGGATGGTAGTAATAACGACAGGCCACATTCCGCTTTGGTCCCCATTGCCCATCAATGTAGGGCTCCTAATGGAGCAATTCCATGGGCAGGAGACCAGGCTGCCATCCACTGCGGAAAGGCCGCGCTTTTTTCACCTCCCCATTCTTCAGGAGATGGATGCACGGCCCATCCTATTTGGCACGGGCATACCCTACCGCACCGGCCTTTCGCTGCGGGTCAACATGCGTAGCGGTAACATCCTCATCCCTATAGACTCCGCACCAGGCCAAGCATGCATCAGTCGGCCCGTCAGGAGGGTCCTCCTCACACAGATGCAAGCATAGGCCAGCTAGGTTTCACTCATATTTGGCCATTGGCTTATGGGCTACTTCTTTTTGTTCCCTTGGCACTCCCCCCTTCTCTCAGCGCGCCCCACGCCGCCATGGTGCCCATGCCTCCCGCGGGCGGTTCCGCAGCGGCAGCGGCGGAGGCGGGCGCGGCCGAGGCCAGCAGGGCGTCGCCCAACACGCGGGAGCTCTTCGGCCTCTCAGGAGACACGTATGCTGGTTCGGCATGGCAGGGCTCCCAATACACGGCCGCCACGCGTGAGTTCAAAAAGTGGTGGCCTTCCACATGCCCTGGCGAGTGGAAGATGCCCAACGGCATGCTCTACCCGTTCGTTTGGAAGCTCAAGTCGCTGGACGTCATCGACGGCCAGGTCGTCGAAACCTGGGACTGGGAGTGGATCGAGACCACAGGCCTGGCGACCATCTCAGAGGTGGAGGCCATGCTGAGGGACCACTACAACCAGCAGCAGGCTGCCGCGCAAGAGGCCCAGGCGCGAGCGGCGGCGACAGCGGCAGGTCTCTCGGCGCTCTCGGCTGCCGCCCGCGCTCTCAACCCGTCGCCCTTCGGTGCCTGAGCGAGCCACATTAGTGCTGCATCAGTCAGCGCCCTTCTAGGTCGTCCTAAGCGACCTCGGCGCAACTAGCAGCGCGCCCACTTAGGTGGTGGGCTCGCCTAATACTTTCCCTTTATTCATCTTTCCAGCGTTCTCTCCTTACCTCGGCAGCCCACCACCTAAACAGCTGGAGCCATGCCGCTCCAATTCTAGGTCGGTCGAGCCGTCCTGCATAGCTGAGTTGTAGGCCACGCGAGCCTAGCAGCATCCAGCCTATCCCGTCATAGTGCGGCTCAGCAACCTTGAGCAGCCCCGCTAACAGTGAGGCGGCTAAACGCCGCTCACACATCTCAATTCGCTGACTCGCCACGGCTGAGTCCTCACGCATAGGTGGTGGGCTAGCACATTGCTCGGATCCCGGTTTACCTGCAGCACACCACCTATACAGCCCTAGCCATCACACGAGTCAAAATCTACCAAGGAGACGCCGCGTCTCCAATTTAAGGTCGGCCGAGCCGACATGCAGTCCGCTGCAGTGGGTCCTTCAGGTACACACTCTCACTGCAACTCTTGCGGCGCCAGTCGGCACCATCTCCGGTCAACATGGGATGGGCGCCCATGGTGCAACCGCCAATGCGCCACACGGGGGCGGAGCCAGCTTAATACTTAACTCGGCAGCCCACCTAGTCACTCTTTTTTCCACCGGCCCCCCCTTGAGGGCCTGCGCAAGAGTCGTTGCCATTCATGGGCGCGGCTTCTCACTTTGCCGCACGAGTGCGGCCAATGCGGCACATTTTAGCAGCCTCGCTAAACAGCGATCGGCTAAGCTCACACAGCAATTCGCAGACTCGCCACGGCTGAGTCTCCTAGGTGGTGAGCTGGCCTAATACTCTTGGTTCGCCTTGGCAGCTCACTACCTAGACAGCCCTAGCCACAAGTGCCTCGTGAGAGGACCGTGGCACTTTGCCCCGGCTTGTCTCTTTGGCCCTCGTCCAGGTGTAGCAGGGTCCCCTTGGTCCCTGTGTGCCTGTGAGGGGCCACGCGGAGGTGGGTCTCTGCTGTCTGGTCTCGGCTAGCGCCCAGGCACGCCCACCTCCCCGCCGCGGCCGGCCCGTACAGGCCTTCCAGCTGCAGCGTCCGCCCTGCAGCACGGCAATGCCATTCTGGCCCCTCTTCTTCCCTCTCTCTATCTAGCCTCCTCCCTCCCCCAATGAGCTGCTCAGCAGCAACAAGGCGGTTCGACCGCCCACGGCCATTTTGGCCCTCCGTCCAGCTCCTTCTCTCTCCGCACGGTCTACTTAATTTGGGTAGGCATTCCCAGGCCAGATACTTCTTTTCTAGCCCTGCACTGCTCTCTGCCTCGAGGGCTGCCCTGCTATGGGCAACGAAGCAGGGCCCCGCTGATGTCTCTCTTCGCACGGCGCTGCAAACTCCTCCTCTCTCGCATATGATCCCTCTACTCCCCTCCCGCAGCGCCAATACCTCTCTCCCGACAGTTTTCGGGACGAGAGCGGAAGCAGCTCAGCGTCCATGCTCTCGGGCTTCTCGTGTGCAGCCTGTGCCAGTCCTGTTGGCCGCTGCGCTCAAGCTAACTTGCAACGAGCCTAGTTCAGTCAAAAAAAGCCCCCCCCGTTCCTCGACCTCCTGCCTCCCCTCGCTCAGCTCCCTCTCCCAGCCCATCGAGCTCGGCCCTGGGGGTGCATGCCCGAGCAGTCCCCACGGCCCCCGCCATGTTGTGGGGGGCCCGCCCCACCCTGGGCCGCGGGACGGACCTGCCCGCGGACTTTTCTTGTCGCTGCGTTCTCGGGCCGGGCACCTGGCGCGACCTCCTCCGCCTCCTCGTCCTCCTCCTCCTCCTCCTCCTCCTCCTCCTCCTCCTCCTCCTCCTCCTCCCCCTCCTCCTCAACCTCCTTCTCCCCCACCGTAGCCGTTTTGGTTCAAGTTGCTTGTTTCCCCTTGGAACAAAACGGATGCCGCTAGTCCGTGGCCAATTCCAACCAGTTCTTGCCAGGGCCTTATTCGCCTCAGGTCCCTGGGTACCTCCTGCTGCCCGCAAGTGAGCACGCGCGCGACGTTGCTTGTGGTTATGAGGCTGGCTTCGCTGTACCTCCCTGGTGGAGGCGAGGGACCGTGGCGCCTCGCGGCCGTGTCGAGGCCACGCCCGACTAGTACTGCAAGTTCTACAAGTATGAACGCGGGCCCAAGGTCGGGATGCCCGTGGTCACCTTCGGGGCGAAGAAGAAGTGCCGCTTCTGCGGGGTGGACAAGTCGGTGGCCTTCCTTGGCCGAGCCCGTGGTGACGAAGGCGTCTAACGCTGTCGCCCGCAGAGTGGACCAGGTACCGCAGGTGCTCCCAGCTATCTGCAGGTGGCCCAGTGACCGATGCAGAAGGAGTTGGCCAAGCTGCGGGATGAGGGCAAGGTGCTGCGGGCTGCGAGCAAGGCCAAGGGTCACCTGCCTGAGCTGGCGAAAGCCACTAAGGGGGGGGCCGCTGAGGATGCTGACGAGGTGCAGAAGATGGCCCTGGCTCAGCTGGGCGACGAGCTGCGTAGCCTCCGCGCTACCACTTCGCCGTCGGAGTTGTTCAAGGACACGATTGGCAAGCTGGAGGAGCAACGACACAAGCTGGTGGAGGAGGTCCGCTCGAAGAAGCCCGTCCTTACCCAGATGCTGACAATGCAGAAGAAGCCCAAGGCGAAGCAGGACGCGATCGCCAAACTGGAAGGGGCGGTCGCCAAGGCTGAGGAGGCGGCCGTCAAGGCCCAGCAGGCGCTCGAGGACGAGCGGGAGAGTGCCAATACGCTGTGGGTGGAGGAGCTCGAGTTCGAGCAAATATGCGGGAGCTCAATGCCGTGGTCCCCAAGCCGCCAGACGAGAAGGACACGCCCTTGGGCAGGGGCCCCGACATAAACCTGGCGGGCCTGGAGGAGCTGCGCAAGGAACTTGGCGCCTCGGGCAAAGTCGCGGAGCGAGTCCTGGGCCACCCGAAGCTGGCCGAGAAGGTGCTTTCCCAGCCAGGTGCTGCTGAGCGTGTTCGGCCTGCTCCTAAGGCGCTCCTGGCGAGGCTGACATACAGCCGCCCGACCTCGAGCGTCTCAAGGGCGCCGCTGACAAGGCGCCCATCGAGCTGTTGCGGGCCAGCCACTCCGACGCGGGGGCGGCCATGCCTGCCGAAGAAGATGCCACCAGGGCCGCGGCGCACAGGATGGCGGCGGCCTCCAGCGAGTGGGCCTGCAAGGCGTACTAAGGCAGGAAGCTTCAAGGTGGCGACGATCGGCATCCTTGTCAAGATGGCGGAACTTACATCAACAGGAACCACTGTGGACAGTTCGGGGGCTGCCAAAGGTGCGATGACCACGGTCAATGCTTCTTGAGGGGGAGGGCTGACGGAGTACCTCTCGGAAGTTCCTGAAGGCGACTTATTCGCGGTGCGGGGGCACAGGGCCTTCGGCGACAAGCTGAGCTCGCCGCAGGGCCAGGCGCGCGACCTGGGCTACCATGGCTTGTGGGCCCCAGGCCAGGCCACGGGAACTGGGGCGCTCGAGGTGTCGGGCGGTGCGGCGCTCCTCGTGCGCAACGTGATCTCGGTCACCGCGCCGCCCTTCGTGCCTTCGCCCATCCCGGAGGAGGCGCGGACGCTGGCAGGCCGCGTGCGCTCGGGAGCGAAGGGTGGCGTGATCATCGCCGTGGTGTACTTGAGGCTCACCGTCGGCATGGATGACGACAGCGGTGACACCGTCCATGAGCTGATGCCCCACCTTAGCGCATCCAACGCGCGCGGGCTCGACTGGGTGGCCATGGGCGACCGGCACATGGAGACTGACGACCTCCAGGGTCCGTGGCTCGAGGAGGTGCGAGGCGCCCCCATTGTGCCGCCCGAGCCGACCTGCTGGCAAGCGGCCGAAGGCTCCACCCTAGACAACGTCATCGCGGCGTCGAACCTCGACCCCAGGCTGCGCGAGGCGCCAGTCGCGACCAATGCGGCGCTGTGCCCGCACTACCCAGCCCGCGTGGGCATCTCCACGGTGGGCCCCGAAGACTGCGCGCGGGTTGCAGTCGAGCCGCGGGGGTTTGCAGCAGTGGCGCCAGTTGGGGCGGCGCCTTTTCGTCGTGAGCGCACGCGTGAGAAGGCGCTCCAGCTGGTCCTCAGCGCGTCCGAGCCCAGCTGCTTGGAGCAGGCGCGGGGCGCAGCTGTCAGCGCCGCGGAGGCCGAGCTACGTGACCGCTGGTGCCTGGTTGGCGAGGATAGGAGGCAGCGCGTGCATGGGCAGAGTGCGCGAGCCTGCCTTCATGCTGGCGCGGCACAAGTGGCAGCCACTCCGCAAGAGGAAGCGCCAAGACCCGAATGTGAGCGCCCACATGGTGGCGGCCCGATGGGCAAAGCACTTGGATGCCAGCCCCAGGCGTCTCATCAAGTTGCCGGCTGCCAGGAGCGCGGGGCCGGCTCCGGGCTTCGAGGTTGGCTCCATGGGCACCCCGCGCGAGGCGACGACCAGCTCGAGCGGGGCGGAGGCAGCGTGCGCGGTAGCCGACCTGATCGGCGTCTGTAGACGGCATGCCCCTAACCGCCGATCGCGAGCTCCAGGCCGATCTGGCCGCGAGGAGCGGGTCGGAAAACTTGAACGTCACTGCGACGGCGGCTGCGTGGGCGAGGTGGCCCCTGCGGGCGGGGGCGGAGGCCAACCTGTGCGCGCTGCTGGCTTGGGCGACCCAGAGGAGGACCCCTTCGGCGAGCTCGACAGGGAGGTGGACGGGGTGGACGGAGAGGTCGCCCTGGTCGGGGTCGTGGGCCGCGCTGGGCATCGCTCGAGCTCTGGCCCGCTCACCGGGGGGCTCGAGCACGGACCTGGCCCGCTCCTCGGGGGTCCTACTTCAGCGAGGGCGTGCGCGGAGTATGGCTCGAGCTCTGGCCCGCTCCTCGGGGGGCTCGAGCATGGGCCTGGCTCGCCCCTCGGGGGTCCTTCGGTGCTGGGCGAGGGCGCTGGCGTCAGACTGCAAAGTCCTGGTGTGCCATTGCGGCTACAAGGCTCCGTCGCTGCGGGTGTCAGAGCGCAAAGTCCTGGCTTGCCATTGCGGCTGCCAGGCTCGACGTCGCCACCGGTCTCCGTGGTGGATTTGGGTGCTGTTGAGTACTCCTCGAGCTCTGGGCCGCTCCTCGGGGAGCTCGAGCGCGGACTTGGCCTGCCCCCCCGGGTGCCCCACTGCACTGGGGGCGCGCGCTGGCCCGCTCCTCGGGGGTCTCGCTGAGCATCGCCCCAGCACTGGCCCGCTTCTCGGGGTGCTCGGGCAGGGAGCTGGCCCGCTCATCGGGGCTCCTACGGCACGGCCGACGTGCTCTGGCCCGCATCTCGGGGAGCGCGCGAGGGGGGCTGGCCCGCCCTCCCAGGCCGACTGTTACCAGGCCGCCGACGCCATGGTCGATGTGGAGGTCGTGATGCCCGTGGGCCCGCTGATTGCCGCGAACCCTCGTCTGGGGGCTGCCGCTGGCGCGAGGCGCGGGGGGCGCGCCGCTACTGGGGGCAGCGCGGGCGGGGTCCGACCGCTACGAGGGGCGGCGCGATGGCCAGAAGAGGGTAAGGGAGCAGCTCGCTGAGCACCCTAAGGCCCTAAGGCCCCCTTCCCGAGGCAGGCGCAGCCTCGCGACCGCCCCAGGTGGGTGAGTGACGACCAGGTGCTGATCAGCGAGTCTGCCTGGGGCGCCGGGGCGTGCTCGGCCCTGCTGGCTACTGCCGGCCGCGCAGGAGCTCGACGAGGTTGAGTTGACTGGCTCGACGTGAGCGCGTTGCCTGGCCAAGGGCGCGCTCCTCCTCTCGGGTCGCGGGCCAATTCCAGCGTGGAGGCCCAGGCCAACGTCGAGAAGGTGGTTGAGCTGCTCCTTGAGACCCACCGCTGCGATGCCAATGTGGGGAAGTCGAGACGCGCCAGGAGCCGGTTCCCCGTGAAGGTGGTCCAGTGGTCCGACGGTGGACTGGCGCAGATGGGCCATGGCCAGTGGGGCTTGCAGGTCCAGCAGCTCGCAGACGAAGCCCAGCGGCTCACTCACCGAGGGCTACACCAAGGAGCGCGAGAAGGAGTGGCGAAGCTGGGCTGCCAAGAGCCTCGAAGGGGGTGCTCGAGCGGCGCACGCTTTCACCAGGTTGCCTGCTGCGGCCGAGGCGAGGCGGGCCACCGCGCGGGGCAGCACGCGCCAGATGGCGGACCGCGAGCTCCAGGAGTAGACCGATGTCTGGACGTGCCGCGAGGAGCCAGCCTCGGCTTTGCCACCTGATTTCGACTGCTGGGACGAGCTGTCGAGGATGGGGGTCGACCACCTCCGAAAGGCCGCGCTCCGTTTCAAAGGGAAGGCTGCCGTCGGGGCCGTCGCCCCGAGGGCCGTGGCAGCTCAGCGACATGAGGATGTCTGTGTTGTCCGCGCGCTTCAGCCAGTGCGAGAAGCTTGGAGAGTGGCCGACGAACAGGTTGCGCACGGTTCTGGTGCGACCCCCCAAGGAGAGCGGGGGTCGCAGGCTGATTGCCCTGGCCAACTCCTTTTCTGCGGCCACTGGCCGAGGCGAGGCCTGCAGTTTCGAGAGAGTGGATGGCCGGCGCGGACGTGCCCAACCTTCAGGGCACACGAGGCGCGGGCAGGACGTCTTCGGCGGCGGCCTTCCACGACAACCTGGCGGCGGAGATCGCGAGTCTCAATAGGGGCCACAGCGTCACCGTGCTCCTCGACGCGCGGAAGGCGTTCGACAGCCTCACCGGGAGACAGGTGATGCAGGAGGCCAAGTGCATGGGCTTCCCTCACCGCCTCACGCGGGTGATCCTCAAGTACCACCACCCGCCGAGACGCTTGAAGGCGCGCGGCTCGCTCTCGAGAGCCTACGCGGCGCACCAGGGCATCCTCGCGGGTCGCGGGCTGCTCTCACTCGATTGCGGTGCTGATGGTGGCGACGGCCAGGGCGCTCGAGTGGCTTGCCAGGTTCGGCGTCACCCCGAGGACGCTGGCTGACGACACCTCCGCGCAGTGGGTCGGGTCGGCCAGGACTTGCAGGGGGTGCGGATGCTTTGGGGGCCGTCCAGCGCTATGAGCATGATAAGGACGTGGACCTGGTGCTGCAGGTGCCCAAGTCTGGTGGCGGCCGAGCCCTTCGCCAAGCGGGTCAAGATCGGCGCCTGTCGGCACGCGCGGAACCTGGGCCATGGCCTCAACGGAACCAGGGCGAGGAGGACCGTCGCCAGGGCCAGGCTCTGGAAGTTTCGCCCACGCGCGCGACGAGCGATGAAGCTGAGGCGTGCTGCGGGGGCCAGAGTGGCGTGCCTGTGGCAGACGGGCCTCCTGCCAGCTGCGGCCCACGGTGCTGCCGTGGGCTGCGTGGCCCCTCCTGAGCTGGCAGCGACGCGCACTGAGGCCGCGCGGCTGGCGGGAGCCAAAGGGTGTGGAGGCAGCATCACGCTTCAGTTGGCCAGCCAGAAGAACCCGTGCTATGACCCGATCTTCGCGGCGACGGTCGAGCCGCTCATGTATTGCGCGAGGCTGGTCTGGCAGCGGGAGATTGGGTTCGGCACGATGGGGCGCGCCCGGCGCGCGCTGCTGGACAGAGTTGAGGCTGGGGAGGACAAGCTCACGTGGGCGTCCGCCAAGGAAGGGCCCGCTGAAGGTAGTCACCCCCTCGCTCGAACGGATCGGCTGGGTCATGTGTTCGTCCTTCATGATCAAGCCAGATGAGGGGCCAGTGATCTCGCTCCTGGCCACACCGCCTCGGCTTTTTAGCGATCTCCTTCGCCGGGGGATCCAGCGCTGGCAGATGCGCCAGACTGCCGAGCGCCACTCTGCTGCGCCGCCCTGCCGTCCGCTCTGGCCGAGAGGCCTGCGCGCATGCGCGGGGGGATGGGCGGCGACGGTGACGGGGGGGGGGGCGGCTGGGGGCGCTGCGTAGCCTGTGGTTAGATTCTTTGTGGCCCAATGCTAAGCTTTCTATGCACCGTCTGTGTGATGATCAGAAGAGCAGGGCCTGTCCTGCGTTGGCCCAGCGGTTGCTGGAGGGCGAGGAGGAGTGCGGCCTCGATCCGGAGCTGGCCGCGGCTCGCGACACAATGTTGGAGCACGGGCCGATCGGTGAGGGTCGGCAGGAGCTTGGCTCGGTTGCGATTGCGCTTTGGATTCCTCGGTGTCCAACATTGGTGTGACGCAGCCGCCGAGCGACACACATTTTTTTGTTTGTTTTTCTCTCCGGGGCGGCGGGGACTCGCCCAAGGCAGACTGGAGCGATTGCGTGTTTACTGACGGCTCTGGATACCACGACGGTGTTCCAGAGTTGCGGCGCTGTGGCTGGTCAGCAGTCATGCTCAATGCCAGTGGCGCCCCCGTGCGCGCAGTGTACGGTGGGCTTGCAGCAGCAGACTGTTGGACGGGCCGAGAGAACAGCTGGTCTGAAGGCGTTACAATCTATGCCGTCGATGAGGCTGGTAGTTAGTGAATGGCTCGGCTTTGTGCAAGAAGGAAAGCTCTGGCGCCAGGGTGCAGTTGAAAAAGTGACTTGCGCCAGCGCCGCGAAACCAGGTGTATGGAGCCAGCTTGCGAGGCTGAAGCGTGAGCCTCTTGGTTTTGCCCGGGCCCCTGCCCACGTGACCGAGGATGAGGTTATCTTGCCTGCTCTTGAGGACACCCCGCCCCCTCCCTACCTCTGGTTTGTGGGAAACATGTGGGCAGATTGTTTCGCCGAGCTGGAGGCCCTGTCGATCATGGCCTCGGCGTGCGCGCGAGATTCTACAAGGAGAGTCTCTCAGCGGCCGCCCACTACGTCAAATATCTAGGCTGGGCGGTCCAGCGGAGCTGCCAGCTTGGGCCGAGGCTGCGGTGCTTACGGCTGGCCGTCGGAAGCCGACGCCTGCAGACAGAAATATATCCGCGCTGCTCCACGATCGCGATCTCGTGGAGATCGGGGACAAGCTGTTTTGCTGGAAGTGTAGGCGTTCGGCCAAACATTCCGAGGCGCGACGACAGTTGGCAGGGGGCACTGATCGAAGATGCCGCCCGTCTGTCATTCACACCCTGCAGGCCAGGATCCTGGAGGCTGCCGCCGCCAATCGCCTGCTCGGGGCGTCGGTGGGGTCTGTGGGCGCTGGGCTGTCTGGGGTGGGGTCGTCTGGCGAGGGGGCGGGGGGGCTGCATGTGGACGGGGCCTCGTCTGGCCTGGGCCCTGCTGGGTCGTCTGGGGGGGGGCGTGTGCCTGCCCGCGAGGGTGGGGTTGGGGCCCCCGGGGGTGTGGCCTCGGGCTCTGGGGATCCCGAGGCGGGGCCGCCGAGGTTCACCGCGCCTGGGGGACACGGCGTTACCGCCACGGGTACGGTCGTCTGGTGTCGGCGGTGCGGGGCCTACGGGTCCGTCGGGGTGGGGAAGGCGTTCGGGGCCCCCTGCCCTGACCCCCGAGACTTGGCCCCCAGCAGGCGGCGGGTCCCCAACCGCCTGCTGGGGGGCGACCGCCTGCTGGGGGGCGAGCATCCTAAGTCTGGCAGGCCCCTGGAGGGGGGTAACTGACTGGGCGAATGTATTTGTTTCTAGAGCTCTGTCTGTGAGCAGATGCTGCCTCTGTAGCTCGTTCCTCGTTCCTCCTATTCCTCATGCTCCTCCCTGTCCTCCTCCTCCTCCTCCTCCTCATCATCATCATCATGATCATCATCATGATCATCATCATCATCATCATCATCATCATCATCATCATCATCATCATCATCATCATCATCATCATCATCATCATCATCATGATCATCATCATCACCATCACCATCACCATCACCATCACCATCATCATCCTGGCCCTCCTCTTCCTCCTCCTTCTCCTCCTCCTCCTCCTCTTCCTCCTCCTCTTCCTCCTCCTCCTCATGCTTCTCATGCTCCTTCTCCTCCTCCTGCTCCTGCTCCTCATCCTCCTCCTCCTCCTTCTCCTCCTCCTCCTCCTCATCCTCCTCCTGTCATTTCTTGTCCTCCTCCTCCTCCTCCTGCTCCTGCTCCTGTTCCTCCTCCTCCTCCTCCTTCTCCTCCTCATGCTCCTCCTGGTCCTCCTCTTCCTCCTCATGCTCTTCCTGGTCCCTCTTCTCCTCCTCCTCCTCCTCCTCCTCCTCCTCTTCCTCCTGCACCTCCACCGTTGGAGAAGGCGGGGGTTCGGAAGTGAGGGCTGAGCGGAGAGACGAACCCAGAAGTCCGACGGCGTGAATCTTTCGCAGCGTCCACCCCTAATGGTCTGGACCTTTTCCCCGGCACCGATTTCTCCTCCCCAGTCGCGTTTGACAGTTCAACTTCCCGTCGCACTTCTTTTCACAACGCGCCCATTTCTTTGGTGCCCCGCGTGTATTTCCTGGGCCAGGGCTCACTGCACGAGTTTGCCTGTGGCAAGTCGGCTTGTGCGGAGTTCTGGATTTGCCGGTCGACTCTGAGCCGCACTGTGGTTTCGCATCGCCGACGTGTCGAGCCCTGGTGGTCGCTCTCCCGCCTTCCTCAAGCCAAGACGTCCTTCACGACGCGAGGAGGCCCTCAAAAGGTCGAGGAGTCGTCGAGGGCTGGGCCCCCGGCTGGGCATCGAGCCTGGCCGCATCGACGCCCTCCACCGCGCCCCACCCCAACCCGTCCAGTCGTCCAGCAGGGGGTCGACTACAGGATTGTTTTACGGCTTAGTTTAAAAGTATCGAAGAGGAACATGCGTTGTAAACATGAATGTTCGGCGATCCGCGTGGATTTGTTGGATCTGCGCCTGGGCCCCCCTGGCGGCGCCGCCCCTGGCGCGCTCCGCGCGCCAGGGAGGTGGGTCTGGCGCACATCCAAGAAATCCGCGCGGACAGTCAAACATGTATGTTGATGTTGTTTTTTGCTCCTCCAGATTAATTTCCCCCCCGAATCTACGACACCTACGTGGGAGGCTGCGAAGGTCTGCAGGGCATTCTACGTATGTGTCGTAGCTATCGAGAGGAGGAGGGGGAGAGGGGGAAGGGGAAAGGGACGAAGGGAGAGGGGAAGGAGGAGGGGGAGGAGGAGGGGGAGGAGGAGGGGGATGAGGACGGGAAGGGGAAGGAGGTGGTAACCCAATTCTGCAGTCGATAATTCTCTTCTGCGATAGTCTTGGGTAAAAATGCAATTCTGCAGTCGATCCCCCACTCGAGCCCCCTGCGTGGCAGGAGCCGGGCCTCGCGCCGGAGGCGCGGGCGCGAGCGCGCGCGCGAGGAGGGTTGTCGGTGGCGCGGCGGCGGGGGCCGCTCGAAGGAGGGCTCCCGAAGGCTGCCACAGACCTCGGGGGCTTCTGGGGACCTCCCCGGGAGTCAGGGGAGAAGATGTTCGGGGCTCAAGAGACCCAGGCCCCCTCGGGCAATGGAATAATCAGAACGGGAGGTTTTTCCGCGTTCTCTGCCTCTGGAGGCGCTTACTGGCCTTCGGGACCGTCAAAAAACGACTCAGGGTGAAAGGCCGGTCCAGGGGAATGGGTCGAGACCTCTGAGGGTCGGCGTTATGAACAAATCATGACGTCGGGGGTCTGGGGACGGCGGTCGATGCAAACGGGGGTCATTCAGAGCACCGATCTTGCAGGATCATACTTGGCCAAGGTGCTGTGACTCGGGCTTGGGCGTAGGATCCTGCAGGATCTTGCAGGACCCTGCAGGATCTTGGCAGGATTCTGCCAGGCCTGACTGACCCGGGTCTGGATGGGCCCAGGTCAGAAGATCCGCAGAGGTATTGATGCCGCCACTTTTTTTTGGTTAACCCCTGTTTGGACCTCCTGGGAGCCCCTCGTCGCCACCGCTGGGTTCGCCCCGAGATTCTGGCCAGAGCGCGCATCAGGAGAGGTCCAGGGAGTAGCGGTGTCGGTAATACTGTTGGTTTCCCCGGGGAGGCGCCCTGGTTGGTCTCGGCATGCTCCTGCTTCCTTAGAGCGCATTTTTGTGGAGAGATTGTGGCAAGTTGACTTGCACGGCACTTCGCCCCCCTCCCTCCCCCCGCCTCCGCCTCCGTTCCAGACCGCGCTGGGCCGCAAAGACGTGCGAGTGAGTCGTGCGTGGAGTGCAGATTTTTCCTTGCGGACCTCGGCTCGCCGCACCCATCCCCCCTCCATGCAACTAGGCATGCCAGAGTCTAAATGAAAACAGCCTGGTTTGAATTCGAAAACCAGTTTTTTGAATTTAAAAACCAGTTTTTGAATTCAAAAACAAGTTCTTTGAATTCAAGGACTAGCTTTTCGACTTCAAAAACCAGTCTCCATGCAAGTAGGCATGCCAGGGTCTAAAGAAAAACAGCCTCCCCACTTTCTTCTATTTCGTTTGGTTAGTTCTGTGGGGCAGTTGTCTATGACGCCCTTCTCCAAATAGAACAATGCGAACACTAGGTTTCCGCTGGCGCGCGATCATTATGCCAGCCCCTTGCCAAACCTCCATAGCGCACCGGCACGTAATGATTCACCGACGTCGCCGCCGCCAAAGCAACGAGAGCCAGCTCCAGTAGTTCGCATCCATGGTATTTTGCGCGGCGGCACCGTCGCCAGATGGTTGGTCTGCGGCAGCCAAGAGGCCTCGACAGTCTTCCGCCAGTCCGGGCCTCCCAGAATGGGGTCGAAGCCGACGGTGCCGGAGCATCGCGCCGCATCGCCGATGCACCGTCGCACGCCGAAGTCGCCGATGCACCGGCGATGCCCTGGCGATGCGGCTTGATCCATCTGAGAAGGACGAACCACATAAACAGAAATTTTTGGCGCTCCGCGCGGATTTCTAGGATCGGCGCTGGGCCCCCCTGGCGGCGCCTCGGGCGCCGCCCCTGGCGCGCTCCACGCGCCAGGCCAGGGAGGCCTGGGAGGGGGTCCGAAGGACCCCCCTCCCTGGCCTCCCTTTTTCTAATCCCCCGACCTCGTCCACTCGGACCCTCTCTGGGAGGCCTCCAAGCAGTTGCCCAGGGATTGGCTCTATGTTGAACCAGCACCCAGGAAGAGCACACGGCACGAGCCACGACACAGAGTACAGCTGGGCAGGTTAACTGAAAAAGACTGACTAATTGGGGGGGCGACCAGTACGCAGTGAGCCCAGCTCGCTCGTGCCAGCAAGGGAGGGGTAGAGGGAAGTCGAGCAAGGAAGAGCGTTGTTCGGAAGACGTAGGAGGCTAACTTGGTGGATAACAGGAGAGGAGAAGAGGGAGACGAGTGAGGAAGATGCGGAGCAGAAGGTGGGGCGGGGTTCAATGCATGTTGCTCATGATCCTGCCTGATCCTGCTCATCCTGGTTGTGATCCTCCTCGTCCACATCCTCCCCCATCTCCCTCCTGCATGTTGTCCTGTTCCTCCTCCTTCATCCTCCTCCTCCTCCTCATCCTCCTCCTCCTCCTCCCCTTGCTCCTCCTCCTCCTCCTCCTCCTCCTCCTCCTCCTCCTCCTCGTCCTCCTCCTCTTCCTCCTCCTCCTCCTCCTGCTCTTTCCCCTTTCAGGGTCGAGTCTAGCCTCCTGCTCTTCCTCCTCTCTTCCCATTTCTCCTCCCTCTTCTTTTCCTGCCCGTGCTCCTCCTGCGCAGGCCTACATCAACGCCGGCAACGCCAACGGCAAGGCCCCCTCGACCCTGAAGACGCCCGCGGGCTTACTGCGTACTCCCTTCCTCCGTACAGGTGCCGGGGCAGCTCACTGCCCCGGCGCCCCAGCAGTCGCGTGTCCTCACCGAGGCCATGCCAGGCCACCTTGGCTGGGCCCTGGTCGGCAGGTTGCCAGCTGATGCAACCTGAGCTCCCCCCCCTCCCAGATGTGTTGGCGTCGTGAAGTGATGGAAGGTTTGTTGCCATTTCCAGGTCGGGGGGCCCTCGCGGGGCCCCAGGCCTGTCAGAAAGGTAAGCATTCGTGATGGAGGACCGGCCCTTGGGGAATTGGTCGGGACTTTCGGGGCTTCTGGGGACCCCGCATCTGAAAAAATCAGCACGTCGGAGGCTTGGGACTGCTCCCCCTTGGGGGGGGCTGGGGGCAGGAGACGGATCCAGGCCTCCTCAGCCCCTCAGGACCGGTCAGGAGGCGTGCTTGTAGATGGCACATCGGCTCCAGATCACGCGCGTGAGCGTACGCACAGCAGTTCGCCAACGTCAGAGTCAGCATGAGGGTGAAGAGGAGGAAAGTGCAGTCATCGTCGCCCGCGCCATGGGCAGGGGTGGTGCAGAGATCTGGTTGCTCGTGCCCGGCCCCGCCAAGAGAGGCCCGCGAGCCCCGTGGGCCCCCCCCAGAGCTCCCGACCCCATCCCCAGGGCCCGCTGTGTCGTCGCAGTCCCTCTCTTGGGGGGGGCCCCCGGGCCCGATGCGCGCCTCCGCTGGCCCAGCTTCAGGGAATCCTTCCGGCACTGCCGTGGGTCGCGAAACGCACGCCCGTCTCAAGCCAAGATGACAACGCGCGCCCCCCATCGCACCAGATTTCAAGGTTGACGGGCAAGCAACAGCCCCCCGCAAAAGTGGGCGCGTATTTCGCAACGCTTCGCACTCCCTTCCTGCGCGGTCGTCGGCCAACATTGGCATATGGGGTCCGGGGTGTGCTTATTTCGCAAACCGCGGTAGTTCTTCGTGCCACACATTCACATGGAGCGTTCCAAGAAGGGCCTTGCCTTCGAGGACCGACGGAGTTGCCACCTCCTCTTCAGCGGCAGGCGGCGGAATGGCGGCGGAAGCTGGCGGATATTAAACGAGGCCGCCTCCGCGTGCCGAAGCTGGCGGAAGGCTGGCGAAAGGCAGCGGAAGTAAAGCATGCGCCCCCAAGAGATGGAATGGATGGACGGGCGCAAGTGGTGCGCGCAGCAAATATGATTCGGCATCTCCCTTAGGTAACCGCATGCCCTTGATAATAAAGCATACCCCCCTTAAGACCTGAGTGTTGAGTATCTCCGGCCAATCCAGTTTTGGTTGGCGGTAGGGAGCGGTGGGGCCGAACTTCATTCTCATAGAGGAAAGTTCGAGTCGTATATTAAATCCTCTTACCGCATCATCATAATTAGCATCCTCACCACCATCACCAGTGTAATATTATCACGACCTCTACTACTACTACTACTACTACTACTACTACTACTACTACTACTACGACTACTACTACTACTACTACTACTACTACTACTACTACTATTACTAACTACTACTATTACTACTAGTATTATTACTACTAGTACTATTACTACTACTACGACAACAACTACTACTACTACTACTACTACTACTACTACTACTACTACTACTACGACTACTACGACATACTACGACGACGAC
>CAUYUJ010008791.1:35000-72500 GCA_963575745.1 Prorocentrum cordatum | reverse complement strand
TAACCCCGACGTCATGAATGTTTCGTAACGTTTACCAGCCTGGAACATATCCCGATCCCTATGGTTGACATCATCTCACCTCGATGCCGATCTTAAGGATTCCCTCAGTTTTTGAGGGCCTATCCCTAAGATCGTCCTCGCTTTTTGCTCGCCCATCTTAGGGATAGGGATACGTTCGAGGCTGGTTGAACGTCGACCCATCCGAGGTCTCGACCCAGTCCCCAGGACCACTTTTTCATCCTCAGTCTTTCTTGACGGTCCTGGGGCCCCGCGAGAGCCCCCAGTGGCCGAAAGTACGTGGCGAGAAACTGCCCGTCGTGATCTTTGCATTTCGCACCAGGAACCATAGGGGGGCCGGCAGTCGACAGGCCACGATACACTTCGCCGCACAGCTGCGCGGCGACGGGCTGGTGGAGCTGCTGCTGCAGCTGCGGGCCGACGCGCGCCTCACGCCGGCACCTCGGCAGCCATCGGCAGCGGCTCGCATCCAGTGTACAGTCGCAGGTGTTCGTTTGGGCAGCGTTCTGCCCCCCTCACTCCATCCCTCCTCCCAGCCTCCCTCCTCCTCCTCCTCCTCCTCCTCCTCCTCCTCCTCCTCCTCCTCCTCCTCCTCCTCCTCCTCCTCCTCCTCCTCCTCCTCCCTCTTCTTATCTCCTCTTACCTCTCCCCATCCTCCCTCCTCGCTTCTCCCCCTCCCCTTCCTCCCCTCGCCTCGTCGTCCTCACCCTCCTACATCTCCCCTCCTCCGCCTCCCCTCCTCCTCCTCCTCCTCCTCCTCTCTTCCTCCTCCTCCTCCTCCTCCTCCTCCTCCTCCTCCTCCTCCTCCTAGTTCTCCTCCTCCTATTCTCTCGTGGCATCGTTGAGCACCGCGGACGCCAGCACTCGGACACCTCAGGAAGCTCAAATCTCGACGAAGAACGTGCCCCAATATTGCTTAATCTTGCTCACAGCAAGATGTGGTATCAGATGCGCCTGCTTTCAGGCAGCGCCCCGCGAAGTGGAGCGCGGATAGTCTAAAAGATGAGCTGGACGAAAGGTCGGCCGGTTCCGCTCATGTTGCAATGCTGCGGTCGGCGTTCCGGGGGAGCGCGCCGAGTCCGGCCAGATTTGGGCCCTGATGAGGCCCCATGGTTCATGTGCTTCCCGCCTTCGACCTCACGAACAGCGCCGACATCGAGAATCTACGCCCGCGCGCACGCATGTACGGTTAGGATCTTTGGTTCACCGTGCCGCGCCACTTGTTCTGGCCCACCGCGCCTCGGCGCGACGTGCTGACCGCGTCCCAGTCCCCAGACATCACAATCCTGGCCGTCCCCCAGCCTCCCGCCCCGCGGAGAGGAGCGACGCGCTATTCACTCGCAGGACGTGGCATGTCGCCGGGGCCGCCGCCGCGACACGCTGCGCACATGTTCTTGGCCGCAGAGGTCCCATCATCGGACGACGGTCGTGAGGACGGCGCAGAAGAAGTTGGGCAGTGCCAGTGGGAGTCACCACCTAGAGTTAAGTCGGGCCTGTCCCTCTATAGGAGGAAGATTCAAAACCGCAGTCTCGCTACGATATTTCGACTATTTTGTTAAACTTATGTTTGAGTATGTTTTGCATGTGTTATTGTTTGTCTTTTGTCGCCCAAAGGCCATCTGTAGGAGGGCATGCCCGACCTAAACCTAGGGGGGCCACCAGATCCCCTTGGAAGACGACAGGCCTCGGAAAACAATAGCGAAACTCATGCCACATTCATCCGTGAACGCCTCTCCCTTCCCC
Source organism: Prorocentrum cordatum (assembly GCA_963575745.1). NCBI lineage: Eukaryota > Dinophyceae > Prorocentrales > Prorocentraceae > Prorocentrum > Prorocentrum cordatum. Next base: position 70,739 of record CAUYUJ010008791.1, on the reverse strand, counting down.
CAATATTCAAAGTCGGTGGCGGGTCCGATGAGCTGCACCTCGACCGCAGCCTCCCCCCGCGCGTGCCAATTTTGAGTTTGGGGGCAGGAGGAGGAGGAGGAGGAGGAGGAGGAGGAGGAGGAGGAGGAGGAGGAGGAGGAGGAGGAGGGAGGAGGAGGAGAGGAGGAGGAGGAGGAGGAGGAGAGGAGGAGAGGGAGGGAGGAGGAGGAGGGGGGGTGTTCACTAATCTGTTTCCCTCTACTGGAGGCTCCAGGACCGAAGCTCGCGGGGGGCCCTGGGCGCCCGGGGCCGTCCTCTTCGGCGGGCCCCCCCCGCGGAGGCGCGCCCGCGGGCGCACGCCCCTCGGGGCGGCGGCGCTCTCCCCCCTGGGGGCGCGGAGGCCTCCCCGCGGCGGGGATCCCGGGAATGTGAGCACTGGGAGGGCCCCCCCCTTCCTTGTCCTTGAAGGAGCCCTGGGACACACGAATCAATAAATGCACACAAAGAACAGGATTCCCCCATGTTCCCCACATTTTCGGGTTTTTGGTCTTCCCCCCACTTCCCATACTTTCCCATATTTTCCTGGGAGTCGACGATTAATTGTGTTTCTTTCCCCCCTGGTTCTTCTGGGGCGGAAGAGAGGGGGGGGGGGATGACCAGGGGGGGGTGGGACATCATGGCGTGGGTCATGATGGGGACGTCATGGCGTGGGCCATGACATTTCCCCAGAGCTCATGACGCCTCTTCTTATTTCATGACGTGCCTCGGCCCCCCAAAGGGGGCCGCTCACATGCCGCCGGCTATGATTTGCGCCCCCCCCTCCCCTCTTGGACGCCCCCCTCTTGGACGCCCCCGAGTTCTCTCTCTCTCTCTCTTTCTCTCTCTCTCTCTCTCTTTCTCTCTCTGTCCCTCTCTCTTGGGGGGGGAGGCAGCGCCCACGGCGGCGGCATGCCTATGTAGTAGTAGTCTTCGCTCGCAGCTGCGGCGGCCGCGGACCTGTTGGCCTTTCCGCAGCCGCTGCCCCGCTGTGGTGTCGTGCGTCGTGGGGAGACGCGGTTCGGGCGGCCCTGGGCCGCTCGAGCATAGGAATCGTCATGGGCCCCAGCGCCTTTTGACGTACAGTCGGGGCGCTGAAGAAGGAACCCTTTTCGTTGGGGAGGTGCTTGGTGTTCCTTGACTGTTTCGCAGCTTTCCCAAGGCTTTTCCTTCGGTTTTCGATGGGGAAGCCGAAGTTTAGCTTATGGGTAGAAGGGGCCCCGTTCCTTATTTAGGGTTCCTCAGGTCAAAGCCCCGGCTGTAGAGCATTGGAGTTGCGTTGCGGTCGAGCATCTAATCAAGGACTCTTCTTCCGCCGAACTGGGCCAGCGTTTCCTGAACAGCCTGCTGGCACGCCGGCCTAGTCTGTCGAGCACCTTCGCCCCTCCAGCGTGGACAACAGAGCTGGGCCCAGGTCGGTTTGAAGAACCTTCCAGGACGTTGGCTCCGATTTTTCGATTGATACATGCTGGCCAGCGTTGACCCCAAGCAGTGTGTGTGTGTGTTTCCAGCATCCGATGTGGTGCTGTCTGCGTGGACCAATCTAGGTGGTGCAGACCATGTGGAGCAGCCCGTGCGGCGCAACCTCCGTGGTGCAACCCATGCCGTGTAATGTGTGTGGCGCGATGCGCGATGCCTCAATTCATAACTGATCGTATGCTCGGCTGCAGTGACGACCTCCCCCTTGGCACTGCCCCTGGCCCGCCGGCCGGCGGCGCGACCCCGCGCGCCGCCCGCGAGAGCCGCGCGGCGGAGCCGAGACCCGAGGACGGCGCGGGGCCACACGCCGCTCGTGTACGCTTGCGGCCGCGGGCGGGACGCGGTGGTCGGGCCGCCGCCCCCCCCCTCTCCCCTCCCCCCCTCCCCCCTCCCCCTCCTCTCTCCTCCTCTCCTCCTCCTCCTCCTCCTCCTCCTCCTCCTCCTCCTCCTCCTCCTCCTCCTCCTCCTCCTTCTCCCCGTCCTCCTCCTCCTCCTCCTCCTCCTCCTCCTTCCGCCCCCCTCTTCCTTCTCCCACTCCTCCTCCTCCTCCTCCTCCTCCTCCTCCTCCTCCTCCTCCTCCTCCTCCTCCTCCTCCTCCTCCTCCTCCTCCCACTGCTCCTCCTTCTCCTCCTTCCTCTTCCGTGCTCAAGATGCTGGCTTCCTGGGGGAACCGCGTGGATACCGATGGCCCGCAGCGCGGTCTCAGGCTGCGGCAGTGCAGGCTGCGACTGTCCTCCGCGCATTGCTTTCTGACAGAAGTGCGGGTTGTTGTAGACAAGTGTTACAGCTAATGTCTGCTTCTGGTGATCGTTATCACGACAGTGCTGTAGTCTCGAAGCTTCGTCCCGCGACCATGCTATTCAATGGTGCCCGTCGCAAGAGGAAACTTGCTCTCCGCCAAGCACAAGGCCTCACCGCCTGCTCATTATGTTGTTGACGATGTACGTTCAAGGTCTGATCGCTAAACCCACATCACGGAGACGCTGGGAAAGGTCAAGGAAGAGTACGGTGAGAACTTCGCCACCTCGGCCAAGGTTGATGCATTCGCTGCGGTCAGTCCCATCGACGCGGCCATCAAACAGCTCAGCGACGCCATCTCGATACAACGCCCCTGCCAATGCGGCCGCCGCCGATTCAGCCAGCACCCGACCAAAGTGTGACGGCATCGAGAAGCGCCTTCAGAAGGAAATGGCGACTTCGGGCACACGGTAGTTGAACTTGCGACAACAAAACAGAAACATGACGATGCGCCCTTTGGCCTCCAGACCCAGACGGTGGAGATTCGGACGGAAGTGGCTTGTGCTCAGCGGGCTCCCTCCCCGACTAAGCCAGATGACCGCACCTTGAAGCGCCATGTTCATACCACGATCCTCCAAGTCACTACTTCGCACCTGGTCCAGAGGGAGAACGCCAAGGGGTCCCTCGAGGCGTTGCTGAAGTCCGCTGGTCTCGAGGGGACGTTCAACGTCGATTCCGCCGAACACCAGCACAAGCTTTTCCTTGCGCAGCCCTTTTGGGCAGATTGCAGTGGCAAGCAGGAGGGTCCAACAAGCACTGGTCGCGCTTAAACTCAGGGGCGGCTGGACCAGGTTTCCTACTCCTTCGGCGGGGGTCCCGCCGACGCAGCTGCACGTTGGCCCCGACAGGCCGCCTTTGTGGATTCGAACGGAGATCCAAGGGGAGAAGCGTTTTAGCAAGATGCGGGGTGAGTGTGGCGACAAGGGGGCCTCATTCGCTCGTAGCAAGGGCTGGCTCTCGGAAAATTGGGCGCCCCTGCGTCGACTGGCTTCCAGTGCCGGCAGATGACTGACGGCGGTCTACTGGAATGATAAGGGCGTGGTGGGAACAAAGACATATACATATATACATACCCAGGCAGTAGATCCTGCAGCAGGTTGAGCCTAGAACATATTGATTGAGCCCAGACAGAGCAGTTAGCTCCCCCCGATGCCCCGACAGAACGGTGTCTTCGACTCCGTCGCTCAGTTGCAGCACAATGCGCTCGTGGGATCTCGGTCGTCGAGTGCGCACTCATGGCCGCCCAAGAATTGTACCACACCAGGCGTCATATTAGATCGTTCCTCCAGCGGGTCGCTCCGTGCCCTTAAGTTCCCTGCAGTGTTATGCCGACCTGCAACGCGCAGTGGGTCGGGCGTGGCGACGGTTTTACCTCTTCCCGAAGTGGCTGCGATGTCTGCGAGAGAGACCGCGTTGGCCACAGTGGAGGTGCTCAAAGTAACAGCGAACACGGACAAGGCCGAGCTGCACCATTACAAAATCTACAAATGTGGCCTACCTTGCAGGCGGGACGCGCACATCCTTCGCAGTCGCCGGCAATATTCTGAGGGGGCAGAGCACTATCCCAGGAGTCGTTGCTCGTAACTGGGACCATGCACTTTGCATGCTGCAGCAAGCTCGGCTAGCTCCAACCGCCAAGGGGGAGCTTTCAAGCGAGCAACAGAACATCCCTCAACTACGCTTCCAAGCGGGAAGAGGTTCTATATTCGCTGGTGGAGCCCTCAACGGGCCGCCCGGCCCATTTCAGCAAGGACGCGTGTATCTCATCGTCTTTGGGTTGCGGTTGGACGGCAATTCCCGCTCGGGCGATGCGTCAGCTTTCGCGTGGCGGCGCAGTTGCTGTCTCGCCCAGGGCGCTGCGTGACGCGGAGATTTCGGATCGTGCGGCGCTGGGGATCACCATCCACAGCAGGCTTTTGAAGGCGCGCGAGGACTTCGCCTCCCCCTCGACGGTGCTCGAAAGGCTTGAATTAGCGAGTGCGTTGGGGCGGCTGGCGAAAACGGAAGCCAGGGACTTGCTCGCGCATCGCAGGACCTTCGGCTTCATCATCACAAGGCGCCCATTGTCTCGCCGTCCGCCGCGCCGCCCCGACCCAAGCCCGAGGCCCCAGCGCGGCGCTTATTTCCAGCGGTGGTTGGGGAGGAGGGGGGGGGGCTCGGGGGGGGACATGGGAACGCGCCGATGGAACGGGCGCCCCCCCAAACGCGAGATCTGGGTCTTCGGGCTGGGCCGGGGCGGTCTGGTGGGTAGCCACTTTCGACGTCGATGGCACTTTATCCCAGTTGGTTTGGCCAGGGGCGGCGCTAGGGCACGCGGGCGCATGAGGCGCGCCATCGCTGCGGCCCTACCAGAACAACCACCCCCACCCCCGACCACCCCCCCCCCGCGCCTTCTCCTCTCCCAAGGGCCCTCGGACAATCGAGGGTAAGGAAAAAGGAAGGTATGATGAGGTGGAGGGAGAGGAGGGACGCAGAGGACGAAGGCAGGAGGAAGGAGGGAAAGCAGGGGAGGAGGAGAAGGAAGGGAGAGGGAGCAAGGAAGGAGGAGGAGGAGGGTGGAGAGGAAGGGGGCATGCGGAGGATGGGGTGAACATCGGTGAGGAGGGGGGAGAGGGAAATACGTCGTCGTCGGTCTTTGTCGGTCGGTCGGTCGGTCGGTTGGTCAGTCGTCGTCGTCGTCGTCGTCGTCGTCGTCCGTCGTTGTCGTCGTTCAGCGGCCATTCGTCTCAGAGCCAGCGTAGGGCAGGGGTTCCCACGCGGCGGCGGCGATGGCGGCGCCCGCGAAGAAGAAGGTTTCGCAGGAGGCGCGGATGCTGTCAACGCTGCTGCTCGGCAAGGAGCCCCCGCTCATTCGAACGTTCGTCCTCGTCGTCGTCCTCCTCCTCGTCGCCTCCCTCGCGTTCGTCGTCGTTTCCCAGCGTCGCCCGTCGTCGTCGTCGTCGTCATTGTGTTCCAGCGCCCAGGAGGTCGTCGCGAAGGAGTCCCACATGCAGGTGAAGCTCAGGCAGATGCAGAGCATCAAGGGGATCGTGGAGGAGCTCATCAAGGATCGCTGCCGACGGCGGGCGGCGCGCAGCGACAGCGACGGCGGACGGTTACGACGGCGGCGACGACAAAGGACGGTAAGATGAGAGATAGGAGGGGACGAGGTGGATGATAGGAGTATAGGAGTGGGAGAAGGTGTAGTAGGAGGAGAAGGAGGATGAGGATAGGCGCACCACCCCTCGTCTTCACCCTCTTCCTCTGTCCCTTCTCCTCATCCCCATCACCTTTGTTTTTCTAGCCACCATCCTCGTTATCATTCCTCTCTCCTCTCCCTCGCGATCTTCTTCTCCCGATCGAGCTCGCTCTCTCATTCACCTATCCTTTCGCGTCCACCCTCTCTCTCTCTCTGCGCTTTCGCGTCGCCCCCAACCCCCACCCCGTCGGCACTTCGTCCCTGCTGGCTCCGCCCTCCATCTTCAGCTCTGATCCTCGGCCTCCGTGCCACCTTCATTTGCGGTTTGCTGGCCGCTCCTTTTGCTTGGCCCCCCGTCGCGCGCCCCGCGTCAGGAGCCTGGCAAGATCCAGCACATCGAGGTGCACGCGATGAAGCCGCTGCGCCAGCTGGAGAGCGCGCCCGTGGCCAAGGGCGGCAAGAAGAAGAGCTTGCAGGCGCTGGACGACCTCAACAACAACCCGTTCTTTGACGGGAGCAAGGTGTCCTGCGTCGGCGAGCTGCCGCCGCCTTGGCTCGTCGGGCTCTTCCAGAAGTCGAGCAAGGCGCCCATCACCACGAAGCAGGTGGAGGGCATCTGCGGCTCGAGCTCGGCGGCCATCCTGTCGATCACGGAGTACTTGTCAGGACCGCGCGGGAGGGGGAGGAGGGCCAGGAGGGATAGGAATATGACGATGAGGAGGAGGATCAGGAGGGATGCGACGGGCGAGAAGGAGGAGGAGGGCGACGACGCCGACGGCTGCTGAGACGACGACGGCTTACGTCTAGGACGACGACGGCAGACGACGACGTCGACGATCGACGACGATCGACGACGATCGACGACGATCCAACGTCGACGATCGGCATAGCTTCCTCCTCCTCCTCCTCCTCCTCCTCCTCCCCCTCCTCCTCCACCTCCTCCTCCTCCTCCCCCTCCTCCCCCTCCTCTTCCTCTTGCTCCTCATTCCCCCTCCCTCCCTCCCTCCCTCCTCCTCCTCCTCCTCCTCCTCCTGCTCCGTCCTCGGGGTCGACGCCGATGGTCTTAGTGGGGTGGGTTCGTCGTCGTCGACGTCGTCTTCGTCTGTCGTCGTATCCGTGTCGACCTCATCGGCTGTATTGTCGTCGATGTCGGTCGCTCGTTGTCGTCGTCGCCGAGGTCGCTGTTCGTCTCCGTCGTCGTCTGGACGTCGTCTGGTCGTCGTCGTCGGTCGGTCGGTATGTCTGTCGGTCGGTCGGTCGGTCGGTCGGTCGGTCGGTCGGTTGCCGTCGTCGTCAGCCGTCGTCGGCGTCAATGTCGTCGTCGTTGGCGGTTTAGTCGCCTTCGCTGTCGCATCAATCGTTTCATGTGTCGCCGTATCTGTCAACCGACGCCGTCGCCGTCGCCGTCGCCGTCGCGCGTCCATATTGAGCGGGGTCGGGTTGGCTATTTCCCAGGACTGCATCGGGGCTTCAAGTTGTCTGGGGACCTCTTGAAGAAAGACACCCTCGCCAAGTTCATCACGAAATGCGTGGTGGACCGAGCTTTGGTCAATCGAGGCGACGGGTTCTTCGCCACGGCGGTCAACGCGGACGGCCAGGTGAGGTTCGCGCACCCGCACTGCGCTTTTCAGTACGTGCCGCCTGCTGGAGAGCAGGTGGGAGATGAAAAGGGGAAAAATGAGGTGGATGGTGGAGGAGAAGGAGGGAGGGGGTGAGGGAGGGAGAGAGGGAGGGATGGGGGGAGTGAAGGAGGGCGGGAGGAAGGAGGAGGATGAGGAGGAAGAGGAGGAGGGTGAGGAGGAGGAGGAAGAGGAGGAGGAGGAGGAGGATGAGGAGGAGGCCGCAACGGCGACGACGACTACGACGACGATGGCGACACCCTCTGGAGGGCCCCAAGATGCGGGACCTCATCCTGGGCAGGGAGCACGCGATGAAGGACGCCCTGCCTCCAGGCGCCCTCTCCTTCCCTCCATCCCTCGGCCCCCCTCTCGCTCCAGCCCTCTCGCGCCCTCTCCCTCAGTCGCCCTCCTTGCCACTCATTCCCGCACTCTCTCTCCCCTCGCCCTCGCTCTCTCCGATGCTGACTCACGCATGCTCTCCCTTTTTGTTTTTCGTAGTCCCCCGCTCCTGCTGTCCTTCTATCTCTCATTCCGTCATCCTCTCCGACCTCTTTCTTGCCCCTCCCTCGCTTCTTCTTTCGCGCCTTCCCCGTGCGTGTTCACCCTCGCTGTATGTCGTTACCTTTCTCTCTCCATCTCTTCCCTTCCCTCTCTCCCTCTATCTATCTCTCCCTCTGCCTCTCTCATCCACCCTTCCTCTCTATCTCCCGATTTGCCTGCGGCGCGAGCCCAGGCAAGTCCATCGAGGACAACTTCAGCCAGCGGGCCGCCTTCATCACGCTCATGGGGAATAAGTGCAAGGTCGTCAGCCTCTTCAGCACGGCCGAGAAGCGCGAGATGACGGGCAACTTCGCGAAGGACAAGGAGGCGGCTTTCCTCGCCGATTTTAAGGAGGCGAAGGTGCAGGCGGAGGTGGAGGTGAGCGCCGAGCTTCTTCAGGCGGCCCGCAGGAAGCGCAGGAAGGTGCCGCTCAATGGCCCAGATCAGCTTCCCGACCAGGAGGAGGAGGAGCCAGAGGGGTGAGTTTCTGCCGCTGGGGCCGTTCGTTTTTCTTTCGACAGGGCCTGGGTTTCTCAGAGGCCTTCGTGCTCAGTGCACGGTCGAGGCGGTGTCGCGCGAGTGTGGCCCGTTTGTTTTAGACGGCCGTGCGGACTTGGGAGTTCGCCCCCCCACGGTGGTGTCATAGCTTCGGATTGGCATTCGCTAATGTTTTGAACGGCATTTCAGCCGTTTCCAGGGAATCGAGGTTTTGCGGGTGATTGCATCACCCTTAGAGGTTCGCTCGCAAGGATTCGAGGAGCGGGCTTGGTGGCGTCTTGGGCCTCTGCGGCGGTAATGGGAGGATGATGGGAGGATTGGCCATGAGGTGGGCAGAGGACGGTGACGGTCACGAAACGAGGGCGGCGGTCACGCGATGATCTAGATCCAGGCGTTGCTTTCTCGCGAGGGGCGAAGCAGGTTGATACCACCAGGGGCCGCGCGATCCCCCCCTCTCGCTCAGCGTGGCAAGCGGAGACGCCGCTTGGCCGCCATTGCAGCTTTCAGATTGCCGCGGGGGTGCGGTTTGGAAATGAGCCCGTGCTCGTCGTTTGCGCTGGCATTCGTCTCAACGGTGGTTCGCCAGGGGGTGCAGGGGTGCCCGCTTCCTTCTCATCCCCCTCCGCCCTTGTCCACGTCGTCGTCGTCCTCCTCCTCACTCTCACCCTCCTGATGGTATCCCCTCTCATCTTCCTGATCTTCCTCCTCCTCGTCCTCCTCTCAGCCCTCGCGGGACGGAGGGTGGTGAGGAATAACATTCGGGGATAGAGCCCGAAGTGCACCGTCGGGGTCCAGTTCAGGGTTCGACGTCGCCAGGAGGGGGTTTGATAGGTGCACCCACCCCCCCCCCCCGACAGATATTTCTCAATGCCCCTGGGCTCACGGCCGTCCCCTTATAACAGAGCCCCCTGGGCTCGAGTGTTTGGCGCGATACGTTCGCGGGCGTCCCCCTCCTCCCCCCGTGTCGCGGCACCGCCGCGGCGATGGGGTTGCGCTTGTTGGCGTCGTCGAGGGAGTTCAGCCTTTTCGTGGACGAGCCGCCAGGCGAGGTGCGGCGCCAGGTCCTCGTCCACAACTTGACGTTCGAGTCATGCTGCTTGCCCGACGACCAGGACTGCTGGCAACGAAACCATTTTTTCGATCGTTTGGGGGGCAGGCGAGAGGGATGAAAGAGGAGATTGAGGTTTGACAGGGTGGTGCACCGAACGTGCGAGGGGTTGAACGGACGACGTGGCGTCGGCTGCGCTCTCGCGCTAGAGTGGATGGGAGGGGGCGACTCTGATGGGTTCGAACGCGGCCGAGGGATGGGGGTAGCATTGCGCATGTATACCAAATGCGCGGCGTAGGCGTTGACGGGGCGGGGTAGACGTCCCAACGAAACGCCCGTGCCCTCAGCCAGGAGTGGGCGCTCGACGAGGACCCGAGCGACCCCAGGCACCTGGCCGAGGTGGTCGCAGTTGGTGGCGATGACGACGCCGAGAGCACCTATTGCCAGAACTTCTTCAAAGCGCGGGTGTTCCAGCACGCGGATGGCAGTAACAGGACCTTCGTGAGTTCCAGCGGGGAGCGCATCACGGCCATCCGCCACGCGACGCAGCACGCCTTGTTCGAAGCCACGCTCGCCCAGGACGCCCCTGGCGCACCAGGCATCAAGGTTCGGGCTGCAGCCTTCGAACACTTGACGCGCGACGGTTACGTGTTCGTGGACTTCCTGGATCTTGTGGCCAAGCTCCAGCTTGACCAGGCAGGGCACAAGAGCGCCTCCGAGTGGTTCCACAAGCGCGCAGGGCGGTGGAATGACAGCATTGGCAAGGCATGCGGCCTCGACGTATCTGCGAAGCACTCGCAGCCCTTCAAGGAGGCCGACAGGGCCAAGTTCCCTGCCCGCTGCCTCGTCTTCCCCTCGCTGAGCCTGCGGTTCCTCTTCGTGATGGCCCTCAGGAGTGGGCATGGCAAGAGCGAGCACCACGGCTTGCTCAAGGGTTCCAGCCAGTTGGCCTTCTCTCGCGTCTTCCAGGGGCTTGTCCAGCAGCTCCCCTCCGACTTCGACATCCCCGTCAGGTTGGACTTGAACGCGGCGCTGGAGGGGAGGGGCAGGCTCTTTGCATGTATTGCCCCCGCGGTTCGGTGTTGTTTTGCTGTGTGTTTTCGTACTCGACCCGATCGAGCGAATGGGCAGTCGAGAGTCGTAGCGCGGGCCAGGGCTCACATTGAGGCGTCGCTCAGCCGCGGGCGCGAGGTTGTTTGAACGATGAGCGCAGACGGATCCGATTGGGGCCACGGCGACGACGACGACAACGACGACGCCGACGACGCCGACGGCGACAGCGACGACCACAACGACGACGACGAGAGTTGTCCTTTCTGCTAGGGTCATTTGGCGTTGCTCAGGGCGCCGCCACTTAGGGCTTCGATGGCGTCAATGTGGGTTGGCGAGCGGCACGGCGTAGCCTTGTCTGAGGATTGGAGGGGTTGAGATGTGGAGGGCGTTAGCGCAAGCGCGCTGCGGGGAGAGGCTGGTTTGACAACGACGGCGGCCCGTATCTTAAGTTGAGGGTGCGGCTTGTGATGTTGATGGGTGGCGGGGCAGGGATAGGCGGGGTGGGATCTTGCGTTGCCGTTGTTGCCCATGCTCGCGTGGGGAGGCTGGCATCAGTTACGTCGGCCACTGCGGGGCGAAGTTCCTGGTTCGCGACTCCAGCGTCGATTTGTCGCAGGTCAAGCGGTTGGTCCAGCACGGCCTCGCGCCTGTGGGCCAGTATTTCGAGATGAACTTCCAGCGGCTCCTGCGCCTCGACGGCATGCCGCTGCTCGACTTTTTGATCGCGCTCTACAATGAGTCAGTGATGGATCGGTCCAAGATGTTGCAGGCCATCTGGAAGCAGGCTCCGCAGCACTCAGGAGGAGAATAGACGGTTGGCAAGGAAAAAGGATGGCATCGGCATGAGGGATGAGGAGGCGGGAGAGGAGGGACGACCACGACCACGCTGGTGACGACGACGGCTGCCACGACGGCGGCGTCGGCGACGAGGCGACGACGACCCAGACGACGATGCCATCGATGAAGTCACCGCGAGCGCGGGGCGCGCTCAGCGTTGAACTCTCCATTTTGCATCGTTGAACTTGGTCGTGTCACCGCCCCTCTCTCCATTCCCGAGGTTCTTTGGGAGTCGTGCGACTACTTGGAGGACCACTTGGCGCAGGGGTGCGTGCTTCGCGACGTGGACCAGTGCGTGAGGTCCTCCCACAACAGCACCCGAGAGATCGACTCCATCGACATCTACCAGCCCAAGAATTACCGCCTCACCGAGAAGGAATTGTGCCGCTACGTGCAGGCGTCCCAGGCCCTCTTCAAGGCCCGACGCTGGCGGTGATGGAGGGAGGAGGGGCGGGGGGAGGGCGTGATGGCACCGTGACGATGGCGAGGGTGGAAGGAGAACACGGGCGAGGACTGGAGGGACGAGGGTGGACGGTGGAGGGCAGAGGGTAGAGAGCGGAGAGACATTGGAGGGGTAGGATGGGTGAGGTTGGGGGCTTCACGTTTCGGACCTGACCGCCCCCCCCGACGCGGCGAAGTGACGCGGGCCCTGAACATGACGTGAACGTCAGGAGGAAGAGGAGTGTGGGAGGAGAGGGGCGACGACGACGGCGGCGGCGGCGGCGGCGCTGACGCCGACGCCGACGGACGCGATGGCGACGATGACCAGTACGACGGCGATTGCAACGACGACGACGACATCAACGCCATTGGGGGGTGGCGCGCGCAGGTTTGACGTCTTCCGTTTGTCGCCTTTCTGTGTTCCCACTCGTCGCCTCCAGCGCTAGTGCCGCCCATGTCGCCCAGTTGTTTGCGCAATCGTGCCATATGTGTTCTTCCAGCATTATCGCGTCTTCCAACCTCTCCTCGCCTACCGTCGTTTGCCCTTCTTCTCTCCCTGGGCACCTCTCATCCTGCCTCTCGCTGCTCGTGATGCTGAATCGTTCGCTCTTACGGTTCGCGCCCGCGCCACCCTCTCGGCCGCCCCAGCCCCGCTGACAGGGCAAGCAGTTCGTCAGCTTCGCAGGGCCAGACGGCACCAAGGTCGGGACCGACTTCAGCGTGACGCAGGCCATCGTCATGGAGCCCCAGTCAGGAACATGCGCGGTAGCGCTCCCGCAGGCGTCGCGGCAGGAGGAGGTTGAATGCGTGGATGGGAGGGCGGGTGGTTGGGCATCGGCGAGGGAACGAAGATGAGGTGGGACGAGGAGGAAGACGATGATGGCGGGGAAGAGACGCATGACGGGAGGGCAGGGCGAGGGCAGGGGGGCTGCTTGATTTCTGGTAGGTCTTCGCACAGCCCCTCCTCCCGCCATTCGTTGTTCGCATGCCGCGTCGCCCTCGCATCTTCTTGCCCGCGTGTTTCGCTTGCCGCCCGCCACAACTTTGGCATTTCAAGCGTTCGTTCGTCTAGGTGTCCCCTCGCAGTCCACCATGCCCTACACCCCCCTGCTCTCGCGATGTTCCGCACCTCCCCAACTTATCCGCAGTCGCATCCCTCACGTGCTTTCCCTCTGGTGTTTCCCATGGCTCGCCTCACTCACTCCTCCCATCCCCTTTCTTCACCACCCTCGCCCGCGCTTCTCCCCGCCTCGCCCTCCACCCCTTATCACGCCGCATCCTCCTCTCTATCTTCCGCCTCGGCTCCACTCCAGGGTATATTATATGAATTTAACATATTTTACATATGCATATAAACGTATGAAAATATATATGGCTTCAATTTCACTTGCGATCGTGCGCGCGTCAGTTAGCAACGTCACGCCTGGCTGCTGCATGGCATGCCTGCGCCCGCGCTCTTACTGCCCGCTCTTTCGCTCCGCGTTAAGCCCGTGCGCGTTGCGGCGCCTTGAGAAATACGATGGTAGTTCATGCAGTGTTGATGTGTGTTGTTGTTTGGCATGTCGCGCAGCTTTCTGCGACCATGCCATGGCGTTCGTTCAGGTTTGTTGCGATCGCAAGCAGCGCTTTCAGTCGGTGGCTCCATTGCGTTTCGAGGGTGGGTGTCGGACCGTCAGCCAGCGCCTTGGGCGATGGGTTAATGTTTGTCAGTGGATTGCGCGTGGCCCTCTGGAGCGACTTGGATGCAGTTTTGAAGCGGATTGGTTCATTTTGGGAGGTTCGGCGGTTTCTTGGGGCTTCTTGGGGTTCCAATTGTGTTTTGGTGGGGTGGGCACTATGGCCTACTATGTCATATGTGGGCGCGTTGGGGTTTGGTGGGCTGGCGCGTGGGAGGGGGGGGGCGTGCGTCTTTGGGGTGTCTTTTGGGGGCGCCTTGGTGCATCTCGTGGCCTCTTGGGAGCACCGTCGGGCGGGGCACTTTTGACGTTCGGTGGCAACGGTCGCCGCGGGGGGGCGTCAAAACAAATTGCCCTTCCAGGAGTCACGTTGCTCGATGCGGCGAGCCTTGGGATATATAGGAAATTGGGCTCTGGTCTTGTCAAGCACCTCAGGACTAAAGGGTGACGTACGGGGGGGGGGGCGTCGGTCTCTGGAGGGGATACAGGTGACCTGAGGGCGCACGTGCTTCGTGCCGCAGGGCACGGTGACGGATACGTCTTTTGATGTAGGAAAAGCGAAGTATAAGTTTCTTGGCCCGCGCAGTGTTCTAAGCGTTGAATCGTTCAATAGTCGCATTCGCCATGGCATGCAAATCCCGCCAGCAATACCGACATATGGTGGCGCCGCATGGGCGGCCGCGTGCCTCGAACGAGTGTAAGCGACCGCGGGAGCGCCGTGGGGGCGCCACAATCCGATGATCATCTGGTGCCCACGCCTCGTATGAATGGCGCGTGTCGGCGGTTCGGCATCACGGCGCGGACGTCATGGATGTCGTCGGCACGCTGCGGCGGCGGTGCTACCGCGGCATCGGCGGAACGGCGGCAGTCCTGGTAATCCGCGGGCAGCGTTGTCGGCGACATCAATTCGGCGGGGAATGGTGTCTTGAATGCGGTCGTGGCCTCCCAGTTCGTCCACGACATGAAGACCGCGGGCGTTTGTGCATTTTCACGGGTACCATCAGTTGCGCGCGGAGCGCCAAATGGTCATTGGTCGGGTCGTCCACCCCGAGTGAGGTAATCGCAACAAAGCTGCATTTCAATCGCGCAGGGGGGTGGGGGGTCAAGGGGCGGCATGGGGGATGCGTTTTTCGCGCGCGGCGGCCGACGCAGAATGCGCTCGCCGCGCGGCGACGCCGCCGACATCGCCTCCGATCTAACGCTCGCATCAGTGGCGGCATGCGCGCCGAAGAAGCCCGTGTTTGGCAGAGCGGGCGCGTGCTTCCGCAGCCCACGCCCCCGCCTCCTCATCTCCCGAGTTGTTTCTCCCTTCGCCGAAGCCAATGTTTCGCTCCACGCGGTTCGTAAAACCACGCTCAGGCGGCATTGTCGGCCGCGGTCTGGCAGGGCGCGCAATCTTTGCTTGAGCGGAACGGACCAGGGAGCGCCATCCATCTTCTTCACCCGCATCCGATTCCCTCCCATTCCCTTTCGCCGTGCGCGACCCCCCCCCCCCTCCTCGCCTCCGCTATCGCCTTGCATTGCCCCTCCAGCACCCGCCTCCGACCCTTCGCCGTGCCCATTAGTCGGCTTTCGCGATGGCAGGAGCAGCAGCGGCGCAGGCGTTCGCGCGCCGCGCCGCGCGCGCCGATGGGGCGGGGGCGATCGCGCCAAACGGGTTCCAGAAGTGTTTGGTCTGGCGGTGACCAGGGACATTGCGGTCGACCAGCTGAAGCGAACTTGGTGCCATAATATATCATGCGTTCGGCAGTTGCGGGCGGTGTTTCGCGGCGCCCACATGCAACGGCATCGTCGGCATTGTGCAGTATTCGCCCTCGACGACGACCGCAATCAGAAGTCCGTTGCCCGCGCAGAAGCCCGCGGGGCCCTGCTGCGCACGGTGATGGCCATGCGTTGCGCCAGTTTGGGAGGAGGCGAGAGTGTTCAAGACGCGTTGCCAGGCTTTTTCGTATCCCACCGACGATTGCGCGGCGCTGCGGGCGGGTGGACGGCGCGCAGGTAAAGTTTCTTCGGCGCGGCGTGCCCGAGCAATTCGTTGCAACGTTGGCGTCGCCATGGCCGCGGGGGGGGGGGGGGGTGTTCGAGTCTGGCGCGAGTGCGCTTGGCTGCGTCGTCCAAAACTCCGCTTGGCTATTTGGTGCTTCGTCGGGGTGGTTTTGCATTGCGCGCAGCGACGTGCGCCGCTTGTGCACCTCGCAGCGCGGCGACAGGCGGGGTGGGTGGGTGGTGGGGGGGGGGGGGGGGGGGCGTCGATAGGGGCGTGCTGATGGATGAGGCATGTCAATGTGGTGAGTGAGGAGGGTGCGCGGGGAGGGCAGGGGGCGCGGGCCAGGGGGGGCGGGCGTTGCGTTCTCGCCCAGCGGGTTCGGCCGCCCGAAGTATTCGCGCGGGGCGTTCTGGAAGGCCGACGTGTAATTCCGCCAGCGACGGCAGATGTGTATGGGTTTTCGTTCAGCGCGCAGAAGATGTGGCCCTGGCAGCGTTTCTGCGCTGTTGCCGCAGGCGCTGCAGAAGGCGCGGTCGGCGCCACCCGCCCGCGTGGCGAGCATTTTTTGCGAAGGTGCTGCAGGGGGCGACGGGTGCAGGGCAGCCACTAGCGCCGCGCAACTGCGCCGATGTCGTTGCTTCGCCCTGGCGTCCGCGGGCGAAGTTGGGGCGCCGCCCAGGAGGCGCGAGCTGGGAAGGCAGCGGGATGTTCGACGTCGCCAGGGTTCAGTATCAGGTGGTCCATGCGAGGCCCCATAGGGCCCCTCCGACGTTGGCCAGGCGATCGGCAAGGAACGTTGTGGCGACGCGCTCCGCGACTGGAGGGCGCGCGCCCTTGTTGTGCGGGCTCGGTGGCTTCGTGGGGGGCGCGCCCTCGCCCATCGCGGATGTCCATCGCGGGCGCCGACGTGCGCGGGGCGGTCCGCGCTTCGCAATCTGCGCAACAGCAGCCGCAGCGCGCTGCCCATCGCAGGCGCAGCGTGGGGAGGTTCTTGGCGGCGCCAATGGCTTGAACGCATCGCTGTTGAGGTCATGCCCGTCAGGCGCGGGCGCCGCGCGTCATTCAGAACGGCTTCGCGTGGGCGGCGGTGCGCGAGCGGTGCCCGTCTCCGCCCCCATCGTCGGGAGTTTGCCGCTGAATTCGGGCGCGCAGTCGTCCGCATCGTTGCCCTCTCTGTACTCAGCCTCTGTCTTGGCGGCTTGCGGGCGTCGCCTTGCCTTCCATTTTCCTTTTGCTTCCGATCGCTCATTGGCGTGCTTCGGCGACCATTGCAAGTTCTCTTTCGTACCAAGGCGCGGCGACGTCACAAGGCAGGGCACCGCAAATGCGGCTTGCGCAGCCCTGGCGCATGGCACCCTCGAAGCACCAGAGGAGGCCGACATTGTTGAATGCCCAGGCGCCGATCATATTGGACCAGTTGTGGGTCATTCAGAGTTTGGACCGCCTGCGGCTTTCCGCGTTCGCAGTCGCGCGCGTCGGCGCCTGCCCTGTGCGGACGGGGGGGTGGGGGGTACTCGCAGGCTGGCTGGCGTCACCGACAATTGGTCGGTTCATAGCTCTGTTTGCGGCCGCGTCTGTTGGTAGCTTTTATCGCCTCCAGGGCGCCTTCTGGAGAGGCCTTGGCATCGGCGGGCGCCTCTTGGGTCGCGTGTTCCGATCTCCTATGTGTGTTCCTGTTCTTTTGGGGTTGACGGGCTGGCGGTGGCTGCGGCGGGCGGTCGCGGCGCGGCAGGGGGGTGCGTCTTGAATTGCGGGAAGCGAAGGTGCCGACGCGCGCGCCTCCTTGCTTGTGCGGTGGTGGGTGAGGTCGGCCACCGATCGCGGCGCAGCGCCCTCGTCTTCGTCTCCCGTTTTGTCACGATTGCTTGCGTCGTGCGCCATATTGTGCTTCGTCGGGCAATCGCCGAGGCCATTCGGCCGCGCAGCGTGCCCGTGCAGGCCTCATCGCGCTTATAGTGGCGTCGTTCGTCTCGCAGCAGTTACTGCGGGCCCCGATTACGCCTCCGAGGTGGTCCTGCAATGTGTCTGTTGCATCCCGCGCAACATTGGCGTTGGCGGTGGCACCAGGCTTTCAGCGGCATGATGGGTTTAAGGCCACGGCGCGAACCAAGGGCGCGTTGTCTCAACGGCGTTTGTGGAACTACGCCCTTGGTGGGTGCGCGTCGGCGCGCATTAAAACCATTCGCCCGCATCGCATGCAGTAGCATTCGTCAACTGTGAGGTAGAAGTAGCAACTGACCGTAGTATCAGGTGCCTTTCTTGTAATCATCGCGGCGCGCGTGGTAGAGTCTCAGGACGCGGGCTTGCGAATTGAGTTCGTCGGTAGTAGTGGCAGGGTCAGGGCGGCGCGGCATCACGACAGTTCGCAATGCGTCAGTAGTAAATCGCGCCATCGCAGTATGATTCGAAGGCTTGTGTCGCCGCGGGTTCAACGCAGTGCATGTAGGAGTGCGTCGCGCACGCGCAGTATTCGTCGTCGCGCATTCTAGCGGCGACGCAGTGGCATTCGTAGTGGCAGTAGTCAAGGTTTTAGCATGGGTGCATACGCGGTATTGGTGATCGCCTTAGTAGTATTCTAGTCGTGGTCGTGGCAACATAGGCGCAGTAGTCCTGGCAATGGTCGTCGTCGCCGTCGTTGGTGGCCCGTCGCCTCGCTCGCCGTTGCGTGTCGCGGTCTTGTTGTTGCGCGTCGTCTCTTCCACGCATGCTTCGCCCCCCGCGCTCCGACTCCTGTTCTCCCCTCTCCGTTCGCGCCCTCTGGCGCGATCGGCGGCGGCCAGCCCGCGCGGCTTGAAGCGCGCCGCGCTCGGCGGGCGGCGCTTGTCGCATCGAGGCATCGGCAGCTGGCTCGTGGCCACCATGCATTGCGCGATGCCTTGCGCATTGCAGGCAAGGCTTCGCGGCCAAGGCCTCGCGCGCAGCGGCGGGGGAGAGCCGACGCAGGTCCAACGCGCGCGGCGCGGGCTGCCCGATCGCCGATGGGGGGGGGGTGTGTGGGGGGGGGGGGGGGGGGTAAGCAAATTTGTCCCTTATTATGATGTTGATTTGCTTCTTGGCAATGAATCCTGCCCGAGGGCCAACGCTGCGATCCATTACTATGCTGTTGTGGCGTTCCATGCGTCGGCGTGCCCGACAACGCGTGCCCGACATGGCGGCGGCACTGGCCCAATCGCTCCTATCGTCGCTATCGGGTGTCGTTTTCCCTAGTGGTTTCCCGTTTGAACCGTCCGAACTAGCTTAAAACCTATGCGTTTCAAGAGTTTTCACTTGACTTCGACGCCCTGTCGACGCACGCAAAAGCGCCGCCAACGTAACCCAGGATTGATATATATATATATATATAAGGGTTTCTCAATGGTTCAGGCGGTTCAAACGGGGAAAACTCAAGGAAAACTATATCAAACGCCCCGCGGCGAATTGCAAGCGGCAGGGAGGGATGGCGGTGCGGGGCGCGGGACGGGGCCACGACGTGTGTGCGTGTCAGCGCTTGCCCGTTTTGTTGCCTTGCCACGGGGTGCAATGTTATGGTCCGCGTGGCAACCACGCCCGCCATGTTTGTGCGTTTAGCCGTTTGTGCCAATCTGCATTGCGCGCGTGGCCACGCGTTCGTGAGATCATGCGCGCATTCACGGCACCATGCGCGTGCTTGAATTGGGTTCCGATTGCGCGCTCGTTAATGGATAAATGCGGTTCACGTATGCATATGTATATTTTAATTGGTTTTCTTTAGGTGTATATTCATAATATGTATATTCCTGTGTAGCTAGTTATTTGCCTCCCTCTCGCTTTCGTTCCCTCTCTCGCTCTCTCCTTCTCTCGCTCTCTCTCTTTCTACCCCTTGCCCTTCGTTCCTTCACTCGCGCTCTCGCTTCCCGACCTTCGCACTTTGCCGTCCCTTTTCGCCTCTGCCCCCCTCGTGTCTCCCTTCTTTGCCCTGCCTCGTGCTCCTCCTCCCTTGCCCCTTTCCCCTCCGTCGTCGGGCTCGGTGGAGGGGGCGGCGGAGACGCTAGAGGGCGGGGGAGCGCGAGATGGACCTGGGAGAGGAGTACTCGTGGGCGGGCGTCTGAGGTAGATGTTGCTGGTAGGAGGATTGAGGCGCAGGAATGAAGGGCGGCGTCACGGCGGGGGTGGCGCCTGGACGACGGAGGACAGATGGAGAGGTCGGGCGCAAGGGGTAGGAGAGGGCTCGGAGTTGGAGGCGGAAGGGCCAGAGTCGACGGGAAGAGGCAGCGATGGAGGGTGTAGGGCACATTGGGGGCCAGCGGAGGTCCGAGGGGTTGCCGTTTTGCATTTCTGTCAGCTCTCTTGGGCGCATGCCCTGGCCTGTGTTCGGGTGGCCCCTCGGAGATTCCTGTGGCCTGCGGGGGGAGGTCCTCCCATCCATGAGCCTTCCTTGAGGGGCCCTCCCACTAGGTGCGACTCGAGGGGCCGCGGAGGCTCCGAAATTAGATCCTGAGGGGCTTCGGGGGCCCTCTGGGGGGGGTGCCGGGAACGGGGGCGGGGGTGGTTATTCCGGTGTAGGGGGCGCCAGCGCTCGAGCGTGGGCACAGGTCGTACATCCCCCCCCCGTTCACGACGGCCCTCCTGATTAGTGATTTTTCAGCCTTCCATTTCCCTCCTCCCTCCCTCTCTCGGCCCGGCTTCCGAGGTGCCTGCTCAGCACCTTGGCCCGACGTGCTTCGAGGACGATTTGATGGTGGGCCTCCTTCAGGAACAGCATCGGCAGCATTTCAGGACGTCTCGCTCTGGAACTCGGAGGGGGAGAGGAGAGGAGCGCCGAGGAGGACAGGGAGGAGGTGGCGGCGCGATGATGCGGAGGACGAGGAGGAGGGGGCGAGGACGACGCTCACGCAGACGCTGAGGGCCAGGAGAGGCGAAACACGAGGAGAAGGAGGAGGGATGGGATGCTGATGCCCAGGATGATGATGATGATGATGATGATGATGATGAGGGTGACGATTCCGACGGCCGCCACATAGTGATGGTGCTGGGTCGGGGGGGGTGAAAAGGACGACGGGGGCAGGGACAGCGGCAGGGAGGGGAGGTGCGTCGCAAGTGGTTGATGGGGGAGGGGTGGGAGGGAGGGCAAGGATGATGAGGTGATGGTTAGGCAGATGCTCATATAGTATTCACGAGGAGGATGTTGGTGATCATGCGAGTGAGGGTAAATGTGATGGCGGGCAACTGACGGCGATGATGGCGATGAGCTGATGGGGTAAGAGGACGAGGAGGAGTAGGAGGAGCAGGGCGACGGGAGGGACGGGGGGGGTCGCTAAAGGGCGGGGACGGGAGGTGGACACCCATCAAGACGAGGAGGAGGATGAGGACGACAGGCACGGTGAGAAGGGCGAGGAGGAGGCATTGGAGGGCGAGGGCGAGCAGGCAGATGAGGGTTGGGGGTGGTGGTGTTTTGATGTACCACCGCGGCCTCTGTCACTTTGCCCTTGACTGCCCCTCCCTCCTCCCCCTCCCTCCTCCCTCCTCCACCTCCTCCCCTGCCCCGCCGCTCCCTCCATCCCCACCTCTCCATCCTCCTACTCGTCCCTATGCCTCTTCACCCGCCCGTTCCTCCTGTTCGTATCTCCACCCTTCTCATTAGTCCTCGCGCCGTGCATTCTCTCATCTCCTGACTTCCCCTCACCTCTCTCCATCCTGCCAAATTCTATCGCACTTCTCCCCTTATAGGACAATAGTGAAGCGCAGGTTGGGCCAGGTGCTGGACGCTCAGGAGTCGGAGAAGCCCCCGAGGCAGCGCAAGAGGACGAAGACGTACCAGACCATCATGCACGTCCACAACATGCTCGTGGGGTCCTGCGGCAAATCCCTGTCCGACTACGCCGTCAAGTACAACCCCGACGGGACGCCAGCCGCGTGCCCCTACACCTGGCCGCACCTCAACCTCGCGTGCGATCAGGGACCCGACAACGTTTGCATGGACGGGTTCCTCGCCAACAAAGTGAAGCTCAACATAGACATTGACTGGGACGTCTCCCACGCGTTAAACAACGCGTCCAAGGGCGCCTTGAGGCGCGCGGGCACGTTGAACAGCGGGGGAGGAGGCGAGCGGGCGGGGGAGGCACTGGGGGAGGAATCTAGGGGGATGATGGGTGGTGGGTCGGAGGAGCAGGACCGCGGCGGAGGAGGCGGAGGATGGCGAGGGCGAGGACCAGGCGGATGGAGGTCATGGGGTTCTAGGTGGAGGAGGCTGGCGCCCACGCCTCGGCATCGACGCACGCTGCGAGGAGGGGGCGTGGACGTGGAGGGAGGGCGTCGCGGCGACGAGGGGGAGGTGGATGAAGGAGGTGGGTCAAGGAGGAAGGCTATGTGGTGGATGAGGACCAGGCGCAGTGTAAGAGGTGGTTGGGGTTTCAGGGCATTGAGGCGGCCAGGTTGTTTTGTTGCCTCCCCTTTTGAGCAGCCCACAGGGCCAGCGGATTGTGGCGCTTCCAAGTCATGATGGTGGCGGGGCAGAACTGCATGTACGGTTCCATGCTCAGCCCGCCGCGGCTCCAGCAGGTCCGCGAGTGCGTCATCGGGCACTTAGATGCAGTGAGCTTGCAGGACGACGCGCTCTTCCACCTCTTCTCGCGCATGATGGTGCGGCAGCTCAAGGCCTCTTTTTTTGTTGCGCCATTGTGGTTTCTGATGGCGGCTGGCGGCATTTAGATCGGACGGCGGTGAGGAGCAGGAGGCGGATGTCTGATCAGGGGAGGGGGTCAGGACGGTTGCGAGGGCTTTGGGGGGCGAAGCATCCGTCAGCCATGCGTGCTCCCAGCACCTCTCGCTCGGCCCCGCTCAGCCCTCTTGGCGGACCTTAGCCGTCTCCGTCCGATGTCCCCTCACGCGGCTTCCCTTAGCAGTCCTGAGTCCCCATCCTTCACTCAGCCTCCTTCGGCGCCCTCTTGCGCGTCTTAGCTTCCTCGCCTTGGGGCCGCCTCAATCGTATTTCCTCAGCCTTCCCCTGCCGCCCTCAGCCTCCTTCTGGCCAAATCGTCTCCGCCCTCCTCATTCGCAGAGCATTGATTGAAACGGCGCTGAAAGCTGGACCCCGCGGCCCCCGACTGCATGGAGAAGTTGAGGGACTCTCTCCGCCACCACTCGTTGCTCTGGGCCAAGTGCGAGAAAATAAATTTAGGTAAATACCAACAACCCACAGTGGTGTCCCACAAAACGCTGTGCCACTTCGCGGTGAAAGCCTACATCCTCAACGTGGCCGCCGTCACCCTCGGAATGCGTGGTCTTGACCGTCGGGCTTCCCCTGCGCCATTCTCCTGGGCTGGATCTGCTTCGGATTCTCAGGTGCACGCTGTGGAGGGGAAAGCCACCTTGCAGCAGATTGGCCACCAGGGCTTCTGCGAGGCCACGAAGAACCAGCTCGATCGGGCCGCGTATTTATTCGCCGACGTGACAAACTACAACCGCCAGAAGATCATATGCAACGTACTTTGGCCCACTGCCCAGTACCACCAACAGTGATTCAGGGGATCAACTGGCGGAGGAGGTTGGATATGTAAGGGAGGGAGGGGTGAGGTGTTCGGAGCTTGTTATTTATAATGCTGGAGGGTTTGCCCTCTTAGTGGCGTTCGTTGCGACGACGCCGACGACGGGCGGCGGCGACGATCACGACGACGGTCGGGACGAGGTGGAGGATGAGGACGAGGGCGAGGACGACGACGAGGCCGACGCGGGCGACGACGACGACGACGAGAACGCCCCTCTCCGCCCAGGCAAAACAAAGAGCTCCGCAGCGTCGACGCCGTCATCCCGTGGGAGCTGGCCCAGATTAACGGCGACCACAAGAAGGTCAGCCAGCTCAGCATGGCCACGTTGGCTGCGCGCAACTTGTTCGACGACATGGGCATTGAGACCACCTGGCAGCCAGGCAAGTACAACCTCTCCCACCCGCGGATCTCCCAGTCGGATGCGATGGCCGAGCAGCTCGTGGATCTGGTCTTCAGTTGCACCGCCGAGCACGCCAAGCGCAACTTGTCCATCACGCATGGATACCCCCGCCGAGTTGTCATGGCCACCAGCGAGGCAACCAGGGACACCTTCTTGCGCGAGTTTCGGAACGATTACCGCATCTTCACAGAGCTCAAGGCCCAGACGTTCCAGGGCGCGGGCCACATGGTGGAGCGGTCGCAGTTCAACAGGACGAGCGTGCGGCAGTTGATCCACTGTCTCGAGCTTGACGACTGGACTATTCAGCCGAGGCGCCTGGGCCACAATCCACCACCCTCCAACAGAGTAGTAAGGCGGAGGAAGGTGTGAGGACCATTGGGACGAATTGGTTGGGGAGGTGTGAGGGGAAACGGTGGCCGCCGTCGGCATCGCCGTCATCGTCGGCAGTTGTCGTCATCGCCGTCGTCGTCATCGTGCTCCTCGCCGTCATTGTCGTCGTCGTCGTCGGCGGCGGTTTCGTCGTTGTCGTTTTCGCCCGCTCGAGGTTCATCCAGTTCGCCAATGACCGCTGCCGCCGATTTATCGTCCAGCAGATCGTGGAGGATTCCTTCAACAAAGTGAAGGGGCGGGTGGACAAGAACAAGAATTCGCTGTGCTGCGCCCAGACGGCGATGGCAGTCACCATAGATTCGAAGGTCGTTTCGCAGGTGCACCACTACCAGGAGGTCTCCCGCAAGGATCAGGTGTTGCCGAGGGCCGCCCGTTTCGAGCCGCATGCGTTCAGGCCACAGCTTTTGAAAAAGCACTTGCCGCAGCCGCTGCTCGACTTGAAGCTTACCGAGTGCGCCAGCTTCGGGGACCCGTCGTGGTATGGGGGAGCCTTCGGCTCATCCGCACTTGTGCTTGGGTGGTGGGTCAGAATTCACGAAGTTGTCGGTTTGGCTCTCGTGGTGGGTCTCTTGGAGGAACTGGAAGCACGTTTGAAGCCAAGTGGGGCATCTTGGGGGTTACTGTCGATTGAGGCCTGGGGTAATCTTCGAGGCTCAGTGGGGCACCTGGAGTGTATATGGTGTAGGTCTTGGGGGGTGGCCTGCTTGTTGCCTCTGGCATGCCTCCTGGGGAACTCTTGAGAGCCCAGTGATGCCTCCTGTTGCTGCTGAGGGGCCGCCCATGGCGGAGAGGTCACATGGCCGCGTTCGGCGGGCGCGATTTTCGTGCGCGGGGCGCGCCGATGAGAACCCCATGCACAGTCTTAGCAGGAGATGGAGGATGAGGTGGGGCATGCGACTTCGGACTTTGAGCCCGTGGTACTTCTGCGCCATTTGGTTTGAGGGTTGAGGTCCAGGGCTTGGTTCCTTGGGGATGCGACAGAGGATTTGAGGGTCCACCAGTTCTGTGCCGCAGCACGGCGGCGGTTTCGCCAGGTGCAGCTAACTTGTGCGCGCCGATGGCGGACATCGAGCTATGCAGACAGGCGCACGCATCCAACCAGATGGGGAAGATGAACACACGCTTTATGTGCAGGTTGGTACAGAAGAAGCTGATGGTACGGAAAATAGGTACAACAGATTGGTACTTTGGCGTGGGCTCGGTGGCGGGTTCGTTGGCCATCGGGTGGCCCGCGGAGATCACTGGCCCTCGGACAGCTCAGCTGAACGCCCACAAGCAGCACACTTTCTTTGTGGTGTTGGACGTCTCAGAGTGGGAGGCCGTTGCTGTTTCCTACCACGCCCCGTTGTACCAGGCGGTGGTGCAGCAGCTGGGATGCAACCTCGGGGACCCTGGCATCGACGTCAGCAAGGTTATCGACCTTCAGGACTAGAGGGAGGGGACAGCCGTCGCCAGTGCACGGTATGTGCCATAGTGTATACACCACGCGTCGTGTATCACAGTGTACATATCATGTTTCACTGCGTACGGTATGTATCACATTGTATATATCAGTGTATGTATCATAGTATGTGTCACAACTTATCATTGTATATGTACGTGCATGTGAACAGTATGTGTCACATCGCACGTATCTTGTATAGGTCTATGTGTGTACGTATGACATACAGAGACGGTAGTCGTGACATACGTAATTTAGCACCATCGTGATTACATTTGTATCATCACACATGGTATCGCTTATGGGCAACAGTATCGGTTTTGTTTGAAATAATATGTTGTAATGCGATACGGTAAAGACAATGCCACTCATGTCATACCTAAACGTATACGTTGGTTTCGTGCTGACTGCAGCCTTGTAAGCTACATTCGCGTGCGCGACCACTGATAAACAAACGGCGCTCATTGCTAGCACGTAGATTCCGCCATGCACGATTGTCCATCATACTATCAGCTAGGACGCCTAGAAACAGCTTGCGTGTTGGTTAGGTTCGATTCGCCCCCGCGTCGCGCGCCTGCTGCACTATGCGTTCATTCGCGTGTTTTTTGTCTTTGGTGTATCGGCGTGCGTTTCTTTTTAATGCAATACACCTTTTAGTACAGTGTATTGTTGTGCAGCGACATTGCTCATTGCATGCAGTTATGGTGTGGATATTTGTGCATGTCCTTGCTTATTCGCTCGTTGCTTAAATCTTTGCGCTGCGCACGCACGCAAGCAATGCACGCGCCCTACGTCCACTCAATACGCGTGACAAACTTCGCATACATTCTACATGCTTAACCGATGGTGAGGGAGCTTCATTATGATATTAAGTTTCGGGCGCGCAGCCGCTGCTTCGAAATCGCGCGCGTTTGCTTCGCAGGTTCTACTTGGCGCCCGCGCGTTTTTTTTTTTGGTGGGGAGGGGCAGCGTCTAGAAGGCAGCGCGCTTTCTGGATGGTTCCTCTTCACCTTTCGGCGCGCGCGCATTTCCTAATGAAGATTTCTTCCAAATGGTTCCACCCGCTCGGGTTCGTTCCTCCTCTGGCTCCTCCTCCGCCACCCCCCCCGTCTTCCTCCTCATATTCCCTCCTTTATCTTTACTGTTTCTTGTTCGACGTCCTCATCCTCAAGCTTGTTCTCCGTATCCTGCCCCTCTTCCTCGTCATTCTCCTCTCTTGCGCCGCGCATCATCGCGCTTCCCCTTCCTCCTCTTTCATCGCCCTTTTCCTCTGCCGCTCCCCCCCCCCATTGCCCTCGCCCGATCGCCCTCCGCGCGCGCCCCGCCCTCTCCTATCAGCGCCCCCCCTTCCGATCAAGCGCCCTTCCTTCTCCGATTGTCAACGTGAGCGCACGGCGCGCAGATGTAATCTCGGCGCGTCGCATGATTTCGTTCCCCCACCATCGCGCGCTGTGGCCGCGACAGCAAGCGCGCCGCGCGAACGCATGACCCGACTCACAATCTGACTGGTTTTTCGGTGGTGCATCCGAAGGGGCCGCGAAACGCCGTCTTGGGTGAAGGGGGAGCAACCGCGCGTCGCAAGAACGGCATTCGGTGGAGCTCCCGATTGGGGGCGGCACGCGCTGTCATGGGCCGCGGGGTATAGCGTGCTTGTTCGGTTCCCGCTGAGGCATTCGGTGGAGTTCCCGACGGCGCCACGAATGTGCCTTCGTCGAAGTGGAGCTGGCGGTGGGGAGCGGAGGCGCATGCGAACGGCGCCAGCAAGGCGGCCGAGCCGCTGCGGCCGCGCAAGTTCTGCAAGCGCGGCCTCTTGGCGGACACCGCGGCCGCTCGGCATTGACGCTGGCAGTTTTGGCCATGCAGTCAACGCATGGTCAACGCATGCCAGCTGGCTGGCGTCGCACCAGTCGAGGTTCGAGCCGACGGACGGCGATCTGCACTACCCGTGCGCAGCACACGAGATGGCGCCCGCCGAACGCCGCCATCGCAGGGCTTGTTCCGCTGCCCCCCCCCACCGCACCGCGTCCTCGTCTTCGCCTTTGCAACCCCATCGGAAAATGGCGCCGCAGGTCGCTGCCCCGCATCGCGCCGCGTTGCCTGGACAGCGGCGGTGACTTGGCGGCGCCCGTTGCCCAGGCGCGGGGTTGCGGAGGCGCCGAAGTCGAGAGAGCTCGGGCGCCGCGAGCGCAGCGCCGCGGCGGAGACCCGCTGCTCCGCCTCCCCATCGGCAGCGTCATCGTCGCCCCCTTGGTCGGCTCCCCCCTCCGCACTCAGCCCTTTCGTGCTCTTCCGCGGTGTCCTCCCCCCCCGCGCATCCGCCCTTCGCCTCCTTCCATCGCATCCGCCCTTCGCCTCTTTCCATCGCATCGTTCGCCCCCTTCCATCGCATCGTGTCTCCCAGCGTCGGCGGCGGCGATCGACGGCGGCGACGTTTGGCGGCGACGGCGCGCCCCAGCGGGCACCAGAAGGCTCCGCAGCAGGGGCGGGCGCATGGCGATCGGCAGGGTTTGCAAGCAGGGGGTCCGTTCAGGGATACGCCACCGTCCCTCACAGATGCCGACCTGCTTGAGGAGGCCGCGGGGCGGGCAGTTGCACTCGGGCCACCGCAGCCGCCGCGCTCGACGGCATCGGAGACGCATCGCGAGGACGTGTACGGCTTCACCCTGGGCCACAGGGCGCACGTGCACAGCAAGGCCCTCGGTGCTTGGCGGCCGCGCGTCATTGAGGGAGTGCTCCCGCGGGAGGCGGAACACGACTGGCGCACGCGAGCGGCGCGGTGCTCCGCTGGTTTGGAGGCGCTTTCATCCATGGGCCGCAGTATTCATTTTGCCAGCGCGTGTTCACGGCGCCTTGGCGTGGCCAGCAATAGGCTCGCATCGTCTAGTTGGCTGCTGGTCGCGCCAGGGCGGCGAGCGCGTCCATCCACGACCCGTCCGCAGACATGGCCAGGCAAACGGCGCCGCGGCCGATTCGTACTTCGTGCCATTCCACGCTTGCGAAGTGTTGGCGCACGTCCCCAGTGGCCCGAATCGCGAGGCACTGGCGGGGTTCCTGCACGAGCATGGGGATCGGTTACTCACCGACGAGGCGCTAGACCTGACGAGAAGGCTGCTGCTGCCGAGCAGCGCAAGATTGGGCGCAGCCGCGGTTGACCAGCTTTTGTCATGGCGTCGTCGGGCTGCCAGCCTGCTGCGGCTCGCCCGCGGCGCGCACCGCGGCGCGGGGGCGCCCGCGACGCGGCGGCCCGCAGGATCGCTGAGGCGCAAGTGGCGCGGCAACGGGCGTCGGCGCTCCAGTATCGCGGGGGCCCGCCCCTCCCATCTCCGCCCCCCCCCCCCCCCCACCTCTGCTTGGTCACCCCTTCCCCACTCGTCATTCCACCCTCCGCCGAGGTCTCAGGCAGGGCCCGTGCGGGACGTCTTCAGAGTGTTCGGCGTTTGGTGATTGCGGGCGACATTCACGGAATCGTTGGCGCGTTTTTTTTTTTTCAAAGGGGGATGGGCGCGTAGCGAAAAAAAGCCCGTCGAACGCTCCGAATAGCAGAGGCGGTGCGCGGTGTTTGCGCAATGGATGGCGTTGTCTCATCGTGTCGGCGGTTCGTGGCAACGGTTGCTGGAGGCGGCGGTCGTAGGTGGCCCTTGATAGTGTTTGCCGAGGTAGCGAGGTTCGGTCAGGACGTGGGCAGTGGCGTAGGTCGCGCGGGCAGCGGTGATGGCGACAGTGTCGGCGGTGGCAGGTGTGCAAGTTACCCCCTTCCGTATTCGCGATCATGTCTTAGGCTCTCGCCAGTCCGCCTAGGCGCGCGCCTCGCGCGCTTCGTTGCCCATGGGGAGTTCCAAGCCTGGCGTCCGATAAAGGAAAGCCACATGCCGCCGCCATTGCGTTTTTTTGCATTCCTCATTTGGGACCCCTGCATTTTCGGGCTGTACAGGAAACGGCATTCACACATGCGATTCGCTGCAATTGCACACCGTAGGGTCTCGCGAACTCCGTGAAGGAGTAGAGGATGGGGAATGGGCGAGGTTTGGCGATCGGCGCGGAAGCGTGGGAAGGCGCAGGGGCGGCGCCAGGCGCGCGGGCGGGGCCAGGGGCGGCGCGAGAAGCAGCATGCCGCAAGCTCATGTTTCGTCTTGCCATTGGGCGGGGGGGAGGGGGATCGTGCGTGGGGGGAGGATTGGTCACGCGAAGCATCCCTCATGCGACTTTGCCACGGCAGAGTGGGGGGATAGGAAGGGGTTTGAGGCAGGCTGGGGGTAGAGGGCAGCAAGCCTCTCGCATGCTCAGTTTTCGAGGGCGGCATTTCCGAGAAGGGGGTGGGGTCGGGCGGGCATCGCCTTTCCACGTGGCCACGGATCTGGAATGCGTCGTCCCGGAGGGCGTTCTGCCACCGATGTTCGTTGTTGGTGCGTTTGCGTGTTTGGTTGTTGTGTCGTTTCGTGTAAATGTGTGTGTTTGTTTGGCAAAGTTCGCCCGCGTGGCACGTTTACTATCATGTGGTTTGCGCTTAACTGTCTCGCGTGCCCCCCTGTGCGTTGCGGCGTCACAAGTACAATGATTGTTTTGACTGGTTCATGTTTGCACCGTGTGGTTTTTATATTGTTTTTCCTTAACGTTGCGCCGTTGTTTAATACCGTTGCATAGATGTTGCGAAACCGTACCATACTTTGGTGCTTGTAGATGTATGTAGGTAGGTGTAATTGCAGCTACGTCGGTGTATGCATAATAATATGGTGTGCGTTACAAAACCCATGTGTAGTTGGACGTACGTTTTACAAATACACGTCGGATATCTTGTATTCATAGAATAATAATGTATTGTACTCGTGTGTCATTTCATATTGGTGCACATGTATTATAAACACACTGCTACTGTACGGTAATCTGCGTCGTATTGTGTTGCATACGTGTATACACATGTGCATGGTGTACACATACGTGCATGCACATGCCTTAGCTCACGCATGCATACGTACACACGTGTGTTCAGGCGCATTCTCCGTTTGTGTACATGTGGTCTTCATGCGTGAAAGCATATTGTATGTGTCATGCGCATTAGCGTTCGGACGTTTGGGCGTGTGCTTGTGCACGTGTATTACACTGTCGCCCATCACGTGCTGCATTTGTTGCACGTCCTCCGCCCCAGAGGGCTCCGAGAAGTACCCGAGCTACCACCTGTGTGCGTCCTGGTCGGGCGACCCCCTGCCGCTTCTGGAGGCGGCGTGCCGCGAGGCGTTCTGGGATTTGCCGCTGAACATGCTGAAGGACATTGCCGACCTTCACGAGTGGGAGTACCGCGGGACGACCTTGGCCGCGATCTTGATCACCCTCTGCCAGAACATCATCCCTGGTTGCACGGACGACCTCATCCTGGAGATTCTGCAGAAACGCGTGGTGGCCGACGACAGCGACCACCTCGAGGACATCGTCCACCTGGAGTGGGTCGTTGACATCTTCGACCACGGTTCGGCGGGAGAGCTGGCCACCGAAGTCAAGAGCTGCAAGTCGAAGATCGCCTCCCTGAATGACTTCAGGGGTGAGGTCGACAAGTTCAAGGCTTCTTTCGATGGGGGGGTGTCAAATCCAACCAAGGGGGATCTCAGGGCGACGGAGGCGGAGGCATAGGGGAGGAGGCGGTGGGGAGTGGCGGTGGGGAAGGCGAGGAGTGGGAGGGGAGTGGGGAAGGATGGATGAGGTAGGCCAGTAGAGGCGAGCTCCCTCTTACTTCTCCTCATCGTCGTCGCCCTCCTCTTCCAACCTCCGCCTCCTCCTGATCGTCCTCCTCCTACGCCTCATTCCTTCTTCTCCTCGCCCGCCCCCCCCCCTCTCCCCCATCCCGCCCTCCTTCCCCTCCGCCTCTGGCTTCGGCGTCGCACGCGTCGTTGCCGCGAGAGGATAGGGAAGTAGGGGGGATGGGCTCCTCGCCCCAATGGGGCGCGCGGGGCGTCTGGGACCACCCTTCGGAACATAGTAGCACCCCAGGTGAAGGTTAAGGGCAAGCCGTGCAAGTCCTTGGCCTCCAAGGCGCACCCCCTGAAGGCAGCGTTGCCTGGTTACCCTAAGCGCCCCCCCGAGCCGTCCGACGACCTCGACCAGGCCCAAGCAAAATTGTTCCTCCCACCCAAGTGCTACATCTGGCGCTGCAACACCCGCGGAGCTTGGGCCATCAACCAGATGGGCAAACACAGGAGCTTGACCTGGGCCCGCTTCGACAACAACAGCTTCGCTTGCTTGAAGGCGCTGCTGAGGACCTCGTGGGAGGTTTACCTCGCGCACGAAGGTTTGCCGCGTTCGCATTGCCCGATTCCTGGGCTCCTTGAGTAGAGTGCCAATGGGGGTTGGGCGCGGGAGTGGATGAAGAGGTGGAGGGATATGGGGGGACCTTCGAGCCCCGCCAGCTCTAGCTAGCTATCTCTCTCTCGGCCTGGGCGCATGCACGTGCCTTGCCAGGGGGGTGCAGGACGGCCGAGGGTTTTCACTCGGCGTAGACGCACCATCGAATTTGGCTTCCACTCGAGGGTCGAGCAGGGCGTAGCGGGCGCACACAGGAACGAGGCCCTTCTGTTTTTACACTGCGCCGTTCCTGCGTTAGCAGATTGTAGGGCCGATGGTGAGATTTTTTGTGGGGTGGGGTGGAGGTAGAGATTGCAGGGCAGTGGGTGAGAGGGTGATTGGCTTCGCACCAGCTCCAGGCCTATCTCCAGGCTGTTCCTTTTGCCTTGCCTGGGCGTGCAAGGCGGCCGTGTCAGTTTTCGCATCGGCCAACGGCGTCGAGCTTGGCCTTCGCTCGAGCTTGAACGGGGTACGCAGAGCGATGTCGAGGCGAGTTGTTGAAACAAGACCCCTCCGACATGCTGTCCCGTGAGAGTGTGCCGAAGCCCGTTTGATGCTTGAGTGAGGGGGCAAGCGGTTGTTCATTGCTTTGGGGGCGTGGCTGAAGTTCGGGCTATGTGGTGAGGGGCTTGCATGCTAGCGTCGTCGCCGTCCCGCCCGCGATATACCCCGCGACACGTTCGACCCGCGACCTGCCCGCCTCCCACCGCGACGACGGCGATTGACGACGGCGAGGACGACCACGACGTACAACGGCGATGACGATGACGAGGTGCAGTTGTGGTGTTTGCTACTATATCTTAGGCTACACCGCGGGATTTCATGATGTGTTCTTGGTCCTGGGGGTGTGGATCCCATGTGGATCTAGAGGGGTGGAGGGCGCGGGCGAGCTCCATCGAGGCTCGAGCGGTGAGAGATCGCACCGCCCGTTCGTGCTTTTCTCTTGTTCCCTCCAGAGCTTCGCACGCCAGCCGCCCGTCGCGATGCCGAGCGGCGTCGGCATGAACGGCAGGGTCCAGCCGAGCGACGTGCCGCAGAAGTTGGAGGACCATGCCTGGGTAAAGGGGGGGGGGGGGGGGCGCGGGCCGTCGGACATACGTATGTTCATTTCTCCTCCTCCTTATTCATGCCTCCACCTCCTCTTCCCTTCTCGCCATCCCCCCCTCCGCCTCCCTACCTCCCCATCATCCATCGTTCTGTTCCTCCAGCTCCTCATGCTCACTCCCCCTCCTACTCACCATCATTCTCCCCCTCCCCCACGTCCTCCTCCTCCACCTCTCCATCTCTCTCTCTCTGTCTCCCTCTCTCCTTCCTCCTCCTCCTCCTCCTCTTCATTCCACCCCTCCCTCCGCAGTGGTCGACCCGCCCGCCCGCCCTCCCACGACCTTTCCGATTTCCCAGCGCTCGTCGAGACGGGCGCGAGAGGGGCGCAAGACATCTCGACCACCCCCGCCCAAACCTCGGTCTATATTCGTTTTTGATTCCCCTCCCCCGCATCTCCCTGCATCTACACCTATCCCTCTCATTGTGGCTCCCTCTCTCGCTACCTCGGCGCTCGCGCACTTGTCCCCCCTCCCTCTCTCGCCCTCCCTCTCTCGACCCCTCTCTCTCTCCCTGTCTCTCTCTACTTCCTCTATCTCCCTCTCCTTTTAATTGCGATGGGAGAGGATCGAGGGAGAGGTAGAAGAGGGGGAGGAGGAGAGGGGGTGGTCGGTCGGCCCCGTGTTCCGCGTCTCTAGGACTTGAGCCCCGACCACTTGCGCGTGTGCACCTCCTTCGACATCGGCTGCGTTTGCGTCAGGTCGCACTCTTGGGACTACGGCGACCAGGACGGCGGCGAGAGATGCATTGGCTGGACGCAGCGCCCGAGCAAGACGGTTCTCACGGGCTGGCTCGACAAGATGATTTTCGGAGGCGAGGGAGCTGGCGTCAGGTGCGAGTCTGGGTATTACTACGGTGGCTGGTGGGTGAACCGTTCAATCGTGGCGCATTGGCCATGCGGCCAGGACGAGTGCTACTACAAAGCAGGCGACAACAACCAGTACGACCTCATGGTGGTCAAGAACATGGACGTTCTCACGCCGCTCGATAAGGTCTTCGAGCTGACCGAGATGCTCTACGACATCAACGTCATCTTCGACGAGGTCATCAAGCCCAAGAACGAGGCGCTCAAGACGGCGAGCCCGTTGCACATCGACGAGCTGCAGGTCATGACGAGGACTTGGATCTTCGGCGCGGTGAACCGCATCTTCCAGGAGGAGGCCCAGAACCGCGCGCAGAAGCTCGTCGAGAAGGAGACCCGCACGCTGAAGCCGCGCAAGAGCAACGACAAGGACATTTTTGGGGGGTGGTCGAGGGATGAGGCTTATATATGGGGGATGTCGGTTATGTGTGGAGGATGCGGCGGCCGTGCCTTAGGGGGTTCGCCAGGGGCGAGGTAAATCAATCGGGGGAGGAGGCGGAGGATAGGCTGAGGGATAGGAGGGCAGGTGGAGTTAGGAAGCACGAGGGGTGCGAAGGTTGGAGTCGTCGTTGCCGTCGCCGTCGTCGTCGTCGTCATCGTCGTCGTCGTCTTCGTCCTCGTCGTCGCAGTCGTCGCCATTGCCGTGGTCGTGGCCGCGATTGTTGCTGTTGGCCGTTGCCGTCGACGTCGCCGCCGTCGTCGTCGTCGTCTCGTCCGTCGCCAGCGCCGCCGTCGTCGTCGTCGTCGCCGTCAGGACTTCGCCTGCGGCACCAAGAGCGTCAAGAAGCCCGACGGCAAGAAGTAGACTAGGATGCTAGTCTGGAGTCCCCTCCTCCGACCCTCCTCCATCATCCAGGCCGTCCCATGCCCACCCTTTCCTTCGTGCAGTTTCGCTTTGGTCATGGCATCCCGCCTCTCACTCATCGCGTCCTTCTCGACCTCGTTCCCATCGTTGGCACGTCGCCTCCTGCTTTAGCGCGGCTTGCCCCGCGCCGTCATCGGTGCCAGCCTTCGGTGATTCTCGAGCTTGCTCTGTCGGGCGATTTCCCAGCGCGGGGCCGTTTCTGTTCGAACATCGTCGCCACCCGTGTGATAGTCCACGCATGCGCGACCACGCCCTCGCTTGGAAATGAGGATCCTGTTCTCTGCTGCTCCTGCCCTCCCTCTCCTTCCCCTCCTGCTGCTGCTCTTGCCCTCCCTCTCCTCCTCTCCCCTGCCCCTCTCTCCCGCCCTCACTTTACTTTCCGCTTGTTTCTCTCCCCCTCCAGCCGTGGCCCTTCTTCACCTCCAGCCTCTGCGTCCTCGCTGCCGTCCTCTCACGCTGAGTGTCAGATGGGTATGTGTCGTCATCGTCATCGCCGTAGGTCGTCTCCGTCGATGCCAGCGTCGTCGTCACTTTCGTCGTCGCCGCCGCCGTCGCCGTCGTCGTCGTCTTCGTTGCGTGAGCTTCCGTCGTTCCGATTTCAGTCTCCCCGACGGTCCACCATCGTCTACTGCCGCGGAGGGTCGCCTGGGGGGGGGGCTGCCCGAGTGCCGTCTTCGGGGGCGGGGGTGGTCTGTCTCGCAGCCCAAGATGTGCCCGCGCTTGCCCTTCGCGCGGGAGGCCCTCAGCGAGGTGGCTCGCCCGGCCGCCGGCGATCGCAGCATCGACGAGCCCAATCAACGGGTGCGGCATCAATCGGCTTCTGGCTGGCTCGCGGGGGGGCCGGGGCCAGGCCGCCAGCGCGGCCGCGGGGCCCCGTCGCCCGCCTCGAAGCGAGCGGCGGGATGGAAAATGCACGCAGATTAATGGCGCGATTGGGGGGCCCCCGCAGCTCCGACTTCTGGCAGAGCTTGCGCTTGAAGTCGCCCGCCTCGAGGCCCTTGACCGCCCGGGCTGCGGGGGGCATGTCGACGCGGGGCGCGCGGCGCATCTCGTCCGAGGCACTTTGGCTCGCGGTGAGCACGATCGGCTGCGTGGCCCAGAACGAGAGTCCGGGGAAGGCTGGGAGCTTTTTAAGCGGGCGGGCTACGACGTGCTTTTTTCGGCTTCCTGACGATGGCTGGCGAGATAGTCACGCTGCTTGCTGCGCGCGACGAGCGCCGACCTGATCGGCGCATCCCGAGACTGTGCGCTGGCCAGGAATTCTTTGCGACCGCCCCGATCGCATGGGGGCGGCGCAGCCGAGGAGCTCGCGCGCCTGCAGAGCCTGTCAAGCAGGCGCACCTCGCCCTCCTGGAGCTTGCCAGGCAACGAAGCGGCTGCGCAATGTACTCCGGAGCGGCGACGGGGTTCGCGCCGCGCAGGGAGTCGCTGGTGCTCAGAGGTGCAGCCGTGGCAGCCAGCGCCGCCGCGCGCTTCGAATTTTCCCCGGGCCGCTTTCCGGGCGACCGTGTGCGATGCTGCGGGCCTCATCCAGAATCCCAGATGCAAGACGGCGACCGCGGCCGCGACCCCTTCCACCCAGGCGCACGCTGGCCGATAATCTGCCGCGGCGCCGTCCTGATTGCCAGCGCGAGCCTGCCCTCCAAAGGGGCATTTTTGTGCCTTGGGGGGTCCGGCCT
>CAUYUJ010008791.1:0-30000 GCA_963575745.1 Prorocentrum cordatum | reverse complement strand
TCGCAATAGGAAGAAGACGAACTGCAAAAAGGGGGCCCATCTGTGGAATGACTTGGGGTCTGCGCTGAATGGGCCCCGAGAAATTCGGTCAAGAGGACGGGAGGACGGGATGTTATCAAGGTCGGTCCCCGGACCCTTGCCGGGGTGGGAGCCGACCGGTTCCCAGCACCGCGCCCAGCCGTGGCGACGTGGTGGCCCCTTCTCTCCCCCGCTTTGTGCTGGCCAGGTCCTGCTGGGCCGCGTCGCCCCCCCCCCCCCCCCGCAGGCCCCGAGGCCGGGCGGCAGCCCCGGGCGGCCAGGAACGGCGCCGCCCCCTCCTCGCAAGGCCGTTCATTAGGGACGCATGTACGCACGCACACACGCACACACACACACACGCACACACACACACACACATACACACATACACACACGCACACGCACACGCACACGCACCCACCCACTCACACACACACACACACGGACGCACGCACGCACACACGCTCGCCCCCCCACCACCACACACACACACACTTTTTGCGTCGGCGGCTAGGCAGAGGTTACTGCTCCGGCGATGTGGCATCAGCGCGGCGCGCAAAGTGCAAATTGGGCCCCGGTGCTTCACACGCACACACACGGAGGAACCATGACACGAGGCTGTTGGGAGTCGCGCAGTGAGGGGGGCGATAGTGGGGGGGGCGGCGAGGGCTGCCGAAACGGGGCCCTTTTGGGGCCCCTGAAGGGGCCCCTGAAGGGCTCAAGAGGGGGCCTGCAGGGCCCGAAAACGACACCTTCCCCCCCCCCCCTCCCACGCTAAGCGCCGCCTAAGGCTGACAAAAACGGGGGCCCATCAGAAGCCTGGGACCCCCGCGCGCGTGCCACGACCGCTCTCCCCCCCCCACCCCCTGGCCGGCGGCCTGGGGCGGCGCCTCCATCGCGAGGTCCTCGCGCTGCTGCGGGCGGGCGCCAGCTGTCGCGTGCGCACCGCCAGCGGCGACACGGCCCTCTCGATGGCCAAAGGCGCCGCGGTGCCCCCTTTCCCCTCCCGCTCGAAGCTGCCAGAGTATTGCTCGGAGGGGCTTAACGTATACGCCACGTCGTTGGGTCGGACAAGGAGCCAAGGAATTCGGCCAAGGAATCTGGTGTGTAGACGCTACAGCATCCCACAAGCTGGAAAGCTGGGGCGTCTATACACCGAGCGCCTTGATCGATCAGACGACATGGTGTAAGCGTCGAGCCCCTCACTTGCGCCATAGGCGTCGTGCCCCGTGGTTCTTCACGTCAGTACTATGGCGTGGAGGTTAAAGTTCGTCTCATGTGTGTGTGTGTGTGTGTGTGTGTGTGTGTGTGTGTGTGCGCCCAGGGCCATTCTCCCCCTGCTGGCGCCTTCCCATGCGAGTGTAGAGTTGTGAGCACGCATTGACTGCCATGTCACCGTCAATCAACCTTAGGGGCAATGATAGGGGGAATGGGCATTGGGAGGGACGCATCGACCCCGAATCGCTCATTGATCGCCGACAGAAACCTATTAGCCTCAACCTGCCCAGGAACGTGCACAATAACCATCATCGGGGCCTATCGCCAATCAATCGGCAATGTATCGCCGATTTCAGGTCGATGCTTCCCCACCTATGCCGGTCCCCCCAATCGTTGCCCCTCAAGCCCCCTTCCCCCTGTAGGTGTAGGTGTTGGCTCTAGTGTCCCCGAGGGAGAAAAAAACGGTATGCACACGAACGTTGGACGGTACGCGCGGATTCCTTTGGATCCGCGCTGGGGCTCCCTGCAGGCGCCTCCGGCGCCGCCCCTGGCGCGCTCCGCGCGCCAGGGAGGGGCCTTGCCATCGCTCGGACGTGTGCATTTTTCCTTCGGCGAGGACTCTCGAGGAGCATCGTTGATCATTTGGCGAAAATGCCACGCACGAAACCGAACAAAAACACAGGGAATGGACGTCCGAGCGATGGCCAGGGGGGGTCCAGCGCAGATCCAGGAAGTCGGCGCGGACCGTCGACAGTTTATGTTTATGCAGTGTGGTGCTCCCCTATGTTCGTCTGAACACAGAGGCCTCCCCCAGTGGCCGTTGCCCCCCGGGGGGGAACCACTGCAGAGCGGAACAATCATGAGGATGTCTCCTGGGGG
Organism: Prorocentrum cordatum; assembly: GCA_963575745.1. Classification (NCBI taxonomy): domain Eukaryota; class Dinophyceae; order Prorocentrales; family Prorocentraceae; genus Prorocentrum; species Prorocentrum cordatum. The sequence continues at coordinate 27,885 of CAUYUJ010008791.1, read as the reverse complement.
CGGGCTACTTCAATGCGGCCGCAGGGGGGAGGGGAGGGAAACGGAACGACGGGACGGCGCGACGACCATCAGGAATCGGGGGGGAAGGAGGTGGTGGATTTGCGCGCCATTGCATGCGGGAAGACTGCCCGAGCATGGACCCCACCCTCCGATGTGGAGGGAGGGGCTCTCCTCGGCGCGCCCGTGCCTCCTCCTCGTCTTCTTTTTCATCTTCCTCCCCCTCCTTCTCCTGCTTCTCCCCCTCCGGTCAGCAGGGAAGAACTTGATCCCTGCAAGCTCGCGAGGGGGCGGCACGTCGGCTGCTGCGTTGTCCCAGCTTTGGTGTCACCCGCGTCGCACAGCTGTACGGTGCCATTTCCTCGGAGGATGCCGCTTCATGGGAGAGGACCGAGAAGATAGCGGACTCAGATGACGGGCTCATGAGCGACTGAGCCTGCGTTTCGCCAGTGAGCGAGCGGCTGGCCGACGGGACTCGCATCATGGGAGCCCTCGAGACCCTCCTCCACCCACCCCCCACTTGCAAAGGAGTAGCTGCAGGCACGTTTCGGCCTCACTTCGAGCGCCCTGTCCGTGCCCCTCTCCCCAGCCTCTCTCTCCTCCGTCCTCCCCCTGCCCCCTCTCAGCCGGGGCAGGGCGGAAGAGGGCTCCGCGTTCGTCCTCCTCTGTCTCCTCCTTGTCTTGCTCCTCGTTCCAGGGCACCTCCTCCACCTCCTCCTCCTCCTTCTCCTCCTCCTCCTCCTCCTTCTGCTCCTCCTCCTCCTCCTCCTCTGCTGCTGCTGCTGCCGCTCCTTCTCCGCCTCCGCCATCGCTTCTCGCTTCAGGTCGCTCCGCCCTGCCGTTCCCTCGAGGCGTGCCGGCAGGGCGGGCCGGGCGTCTCGCCCGAGGCCTCCGCAGAGCACGTGGCCCTGAGATGCTTGAGACCTGCGACTGCTTCGGGACGGAGGGGTGGGCGTCGTTTTCAACATGGGGCTTCGGCCCCAGTGCTGCGCACGCTCGCTTGAACAGCTCACTCTGGCTGCAAGGAGGGGCATGTGTGTTCGTGTGTGCGCGTGTGCGTGTGTGCGCGTGTGTGTGTGTGTGTGTGTGTGTGTGTGTGTGTGTGCGCGTGTGTGTGTGTGTGTGTGTGTGTGTGTCTGTGTGCGTGTGTGCGTGTGTGCGTGTGTGCGCGCGCGCGCGTGTGTGTGTGTGTGTGTGTGTGTGTGCGTGTGTGTGTGTGTGTGTGCGTGTGCGTGCGTGCGTGCGTGCGTGCCTGCGTGCCTGCGTGCGTGCGTGCGTGTGTGTGTGTGGGGGGGGTCAAAACGAAGTTCAGTGCTGAACGCGTTTGTCTTAAAAGCTTGCGGCATTTCCAACGATGGAGCGCAGGCCGTTTTCAACATGGAGTTCTCGTCTCAGCGCCGCGCACATTCGCGCGACGCCCTTTGCAAAAGTTTGCAATTGCGACTCTTTCTCTAGAAGGGGCTCTTTTGTACAAGTGCGCAATGGGTTCACGGATTGAGGACGGCTCTTTTTTAGGATGTTGGTCTCGTTTGCTACTCCTTGACATGAGCAGCAATGACACTTGACCATATGTAGTGGGGACCTGGGACGTGAGGGTGTATTGCGACATCGTTTATGACCTCGGGTTTAGTGTGGTCCTCCTCGTTCTCCCCCTCCTCCTTCCTCTCCCCTCATCCTCTCGAGACCTCCGGCGTCATGTTGTTTTCTTCACAACTTCGACATCAGAGGTCTCGACCCATCCCCCAGTGCCGGTGTTCACCCCGAGCAGTTGTTTTTGACGGCCCCGGGCGAAAATAGCAAGGCGATTCCCATCGTGCTTGCCTGATCGCGTTTCGCTAGCGGGTTTTACACAGATGACCACAGAAGGGTCCCACACAGGGGGACGGAGAGCCCCAGACCGCTCGGTCCGGCAGCCGTTTTGCCCGAGATTTCCTCGCAGCTTATTCCGGAAATGACCACGATCTTTTTGCAAGGATACGCTAAGGTGCACATTGCCGTGACAGACCCCTGTTCCAGTTGCATCTTCTCTTTCTCAGGGCTTCCCGGCCGTGCTTCATTCTCCTGCTCCTCGACCTGTTTTTGTTCACCCTTATTATTATCAGGGCGCTCAGCTGGGGTAGATGTTCTCACGACACGAGGGGGTCTGGATCCTTCTCTCCTCATCTTGTCTTCATCCTCCTCCTCCTCCTTCCTCCTTCCTGCTCCTCCTCGTTTTCCTCCTCCTCCTCCTCCTCCTCCAGTTTCGGCTCGCGAGTTGCCGCCCCTGCGGGAGCCTGCCAGCGCAGGCGAGGGGCCCCCCCCGCGCGCGCCGAGACCAGCGCTCGGCCACGGCGACTCCCCGTGAGGACGCCGCCCATCATCGAGCGCGACTTCGCCGTGCGGCAGATCGCGCCCTCCTGCACGCCTGGGCGGGGCGCAGCTCGCCCCGTTTGCTCGCGCAGCTGGAGGGCGCCGCCCGACGGTTACGAGGACACCACGGATCGTCACCAGGAGTCACCAGGCAGGATGGCGCCGCCTCCTTCACCGCAGCCAAGGATCCTCCGCGGCCCGAAGAAGCCGCGCTGGGGTTGCCCATCGTGCGGGTGCAGCACGAAGTGGGCGTCGAGGATCGTCTGCCAGTGTGGCAAGCATGCGCCGCAGCACGTGCAGGCCAAGGCGCGGAAGGCTCACAAGGAGGCAGCTGCTGCAACCACGTCGCCAGCACAGCGTGCTGGAGGAGCTGGACTGCAGAATCCCAAGGTGGCACCGTGGAACAAGGATGTCAAGAAGATGGAGCAAGAGCTCAAGGAGACTAGGGCGCTGCTGGCTGCCGCCCGCAAGGCCAACGTCTCTCAGGCTCCTGCAGATTACGACATGGACAGCGTCGGTGCCGCTGAGCCCTCGAAGGACGATAACTTTGCAAAGCGCACTGCGTTCCAGGAGAAGATCAACATCCACGAGCGCATGCTCAAGGACCTCAGCTCTATCGGCCAGGAGGAAGGCGAGATGGCCAAGCTCGCCAAGGCGGAGTTGGAGAAGTTCCGCGAGCAGATCAGGCAGTTCAAGTCGCCTGGGACAGCTCACAAGCAGGCGCTGCAGAAGCTGGAGAGCGTGCGCGACCAGGTCACTAAGGGCAAGAAGGATATTGAGGACATGGAGAAGAAGCTCTTGCAGATACAGAGCGACATCAATGCCACGAGGGCTGCGGTTGAGGCCAAGGAGGCTGAGACTGTGGCGCTCGAGCAGCAGGTGGCCCAGTTTGCGTCGAAATTGCCTGGTGCCAAGGAAGTCTTCGCGCCCCAGTTGCCCGAGGACCTATTCACTTTCGACACTGAGGATGCCGAGTTCCAGGGTGAGGATGCCGATGCAGTTGCCATGCGCGGGTTTGTTGACCAGCTCGTGGCACACCCTCACTGGGCGAAGGTGCAGTCCATGCTGCGGAAGAAAGCGCAGACCAAGTTCGAGCAAGCTGATGCAGTTTCTTCTGCTGATGGTGTCTTTCCTGGCGGCAGCGGCAACGCCAACGGGAGCCGCCAAGGCGCAACTGGTGGACCCTGTGGTGCAGACCCCTCTGACCGAAGCAAGCGGCCCACAGATTTCCTGTTCGAGAAGACGGAGATCGAGTCGCTCTGGGCCAACATGCACAATGCCGAGTCTGGCGAGATCTCCGTTACCAAAGACCAGTTCATGGAGATGGTGCAGAACGTCCAGGATACCAAACACAGGAAACTCGCAGCTGGTGGTGCAGCCAGGACTGGGGGACTGGGTGGGTAGTACTACCAGAGTGGCCCGAGTATCAGGGCTGCGAATATCTCAGTCCCAGACTGTGGCCCCCTCTCTCCTCCAGCTGAAGCTGCGGGGTCGCATGTCATAGAGATCTTCAGCGCCAATGATGGCAAGTCGACGTTAAAGAAGCGACTGCAGGCCACATCATCTCTTATCGTCATGGCTCAGGAGATTGGCTATCTCGACTGGGAGTGCGAAGCGTTGAGTATTTGGTCACAAGGGAATGGTTGGCAAGCTATCATCGCTCTCGGGGAAAAGGGCGGGCAGAAACTGGCCTCTTGTGGAGTTGCTGTTTTCGCACGGATTGGCGTTGGTCTGCGCGGGCCTGTCTATCCCGAGGGCCACCTGAAGGCGAGGCAGAGCCATGCCCAGAGCAGCATTGCTTTTGGGCCCGAGCTGGTTCCCCATCGAGCTCAGCATGTTGTGATTGACGTTCCTGGGTGGCCGTCATTCAACCTTTTCAATGTGCATTTGCATACTGCGGAAGGTATGTCAGAGAAGAATGCCAAGATTCTGATGAATATAGGCTTGGCCATGGCGGGGCAGCTATCCCCTTGTATCATTGGAGGTGATTGGCATATGTCCGCGATTGAGTTTGAAGAGTCCATTTTTACGAAGCATGCGAATGTCGCGATTGTCCAGCCATCAGATATAACATGCCGCACTGCGAGGGCCAGCACCACCATCGACTAGTTCGCGATGACGTCGGCGGCAGTGCGGCTGCTCAAGGAGATTCGTGTGGATCGGAAATGGCCGGTAAAACCTCATCGGCCTGTCCTCGTGGAGATGACCACAATCGGGCACAAGCTGCAGTGCCTGACTTACACGGGCGGCCCGAAGCTCGACGCGGCCATCGTTCAGGGGCCGGTGCTTCCAGAGCCTGAATGGGATGCTGAGCGATGCTATGCAGAGGCAGCTGCGGGTATTTCTTCGAATGGAGAAGTTGATGCGACGTGGCAGTTTCTCGGGCAGGCCTGGGCCAAATTTTCTACCAAGATGGGCGAGCGTCTGTGTCACCTCACGGGTGCCGATGCCAAGCAGGCCAGTAGCTACGCCAATGCCGTCCGTCCGAAGTGTGTGGAATACGCTTATGAAGGTAAAGATGCCGAAGGCATTCAGAGTATTGCTGATGGCTGGAAATGGCTTCACGACGGATTGCAGAATATTGCGATGCTAAAGGCCTCCAACGTCGCCGGTGACAAGGAGAAGGCGAGCGACGAGGTCCACGGATTCAATACTACGCAATACCCTGGTCAAGGTGCTGATCATCGCCTTGACGCTGCGGTGGTGCAAGCCCGACGACTTTCATCGTCGGCGGCAACCTCGGCTTCGGACGTCAACTGGCTGCCGGAAGAAGCTGAGGGGGACGTGCACCTTGTAAAGCAGGCCGCTGATCGTGATAGTGCTGCTAGTTGGAAGGCGTGGTGCGACGGCGCCAGCCAGAACGGAGCAGGCCGGCTACACCGAGTCACGGCGTACAAGCACGTACAGGCTCCCACGGTCGTCACCGACAGGCGCAGCGTGTTCTCAGTGCACCCCCAGCGCATCGTCGAGGACATGGAGGACAAGTACGCGAAGTTATGGAAGGCGTCCTCTACAGCGCCTGAGGCATGGGTGCCTGATCGTTCAGCTTTGGTTCGGGCTGCCCCGTGCCAGATCCGTCGGGCATCGCGTTCTTTTCCCACGAGGACGTCGAGCAGCCTGGGCGGATTTCATCCTTCTCACTTTCAGCATCTCAGCGATGCTGCACTAGGTGTCCTTGGTTGCCTGTGGGAGGCCAGTGAACGGATCGGGCTGTGACCTCGGCAGCTCACTTGGATGGTCGTGCCCATGCTGCCAAAGAGCATGGGAGGGCACAGGCTCATCATTTTGCACCCGGCCAGCTATCGAGTATGGCAGCGCGCGCGTCGGCCAGCGCTCTGTGACCTGCAGAAGCACATCGAGAGGAAGTACTGGAGGGCTTCTTCAGGCAGGAGCGCTATCGATAGTGCGTGGCTCCTCGCGGCCAAGACGGAGGCGAGCAGGATGCAGGGCCGTCACACTGCCACGGTGATCGCCGACTACAGCAAGTACTATGAGACGATACCCCTGGACCGCGTGAGAGACAAGCTCATTAGGCTCGGGGCCTCGACCGCGCAGCTCAAGCTGGTCTACGACCAGTGGAAGGGGCCGCGCATCATTCGTCTTCGCACACACCATGGAGGACGACCTTGTCATGCAGTTGACGGCCTTCCTGCTGGGGATGGCTATGCGGACATAGTTATCAAGGCGCATGCAGTTGAAGAATGCGACAGGTATGTATCCTTGTTTCCCCTTGTGCGGCTCTCGTCCTACATCGACGACACCTCCCTCGGCCTGGAGAGCGGCTCCCAGAAGATGGTCATCGAATTGGCGGCTGCTGCTGCTGAAGGTTTCAAGGCTACGGCTCAAAGACTTGGGGCCAAGTTGAACGATAAGTTCGCGGTCGTGGGGAGCTCTCAGGACATCGCCAACGAGTGCGTGCGCAGGCTAGGGGTCGATGGCAAGGCTGGCACGAGGACCACACCGTATCTCGGCACGGATTTCACTGGGGGACGGGCGCGAGGGGCTCCCAAGACCAGAGGCAAGTACAGGCAGAGACTCAAGCATCACTCGCAGCGGCTTCGCAAGCTCCAGAAGTTCCGTCGTGCTATACCGGCTCAGGCAACGGCCAGAGTCGGGCGAGTGTACCGCACAGGGGCGCGTCCTGCGCTCACGTACGGGGTCGAGGTGAACGGCATCAACGACGGCGAGCTGGACAGGCTCCGTAAGAGCTACCACAAGTACCAGAAGCCGCACCACGGAGGCGTGTCTGCTAGTGCAAAGCTGATCCTTTTGGGGTGCCCTGCTTTAAAGGAAGCATCCCCCCCTGCTCTTCAATGGTGCCGTATGCTGTGGACACCGAAGGTCCAGCCCCACGTTTCGATCGTATCGACGGCGACTCTACTCAGCTGGTGGAACGCGGCAGTCCAGGACGTCGGAGTGCTACCCAAATGGTGGATGACGAAGGGCCCCCTTCAACGGGCGGCCTTGTCCATTCAGCGTACAGGTTGGTATCCAGTCACGGGGGCAGAGTGGACAAACCATGCCGGTGAGCAGGTTCGCATTGATCAGCTCACTCCCCCGATGCTGCTGAAGCTTTTGGAGGCTGGCCTGGTTCGCCAACATGAACTACGTCTTGGGCTGAAATGGCTTGCTCAGGATAATGTGCGAGTGCCTTTCGATGTTCTTCGTATGCTGGCGAGGCCCAAGAGTCGGAAGTACAGCGCTCATCAGAAATCATGTATCAACACGTGTGCGGTCGCAGGTGTCTGGACAAAGGCTCGAGCCAGATCTGAAGGTTACATCGCGGATGGGAAGTGCGTGTGCGGGGCCATGGGCACACTTGCGCACAGGCTAGCAGACCGCCCTCTTCCACATATTGCTGAAGCTCGACAAGAGGCTGACGTTGGACCCGCGCTTCTCCAGTGGATACGCGACCATCCCGATGAACGGCAACATCTGAGTGGCTGCTTCACGTTTCAGGATCAGGACATCCCCCCGATGAATGCTGGAGCGCAGGCTTGTGTTGAGGATGCCCTGGGCAATAACTCACTTGCCACCCCTGAAACGATGGTGGCGCATTACCTGGAGGCGGAGGTCGAGCTGGCCGAGTTCGCGATCGACGGCTCGTGTTCCAAGCCGGCCGTGGTGACGCTGCAGAGGGCTGGCTGAGCAGTGACGTTGCTCGATCCTGATTCTGATCTGCCATTATGCTCAATGTACGCGCCTGTCCCCTCTACGTTGCCACAGACGTCGGCTGTGGCGGAGTGCCTTGCGCTTGCATTCACTGGCCAAGTTGCTGATCGTCGCTGTTGGGTGCATGCGGATTGCATGGGCACAGTCAAAGCAGCGATGGCGCCAGCGGAGAAGCAGATTGTAGTCAATTCCATCTACGGCGGGGTCATGGCCTTTGCTCAGGATATGGACGGGTACAGGTACATCGAGAGAGTTGCGCACGTGAAGGCTCATCGTTCGGGCGAAGAGTATGCGCAGCTCACCCCTGAGATTCGCAGGCTCACCGATGCGAGCGTTGTGGCCGACAGGTTTGCACGTGCTGGAGCAGAGATGCATCCCCGGGTCGATCCAAAGTTCCAGGAGGCGATGGACGAGAGTCAGAAGCGCGTGTCTGGCCTCGCCAAGCTCGTAGCGCACATCCTGCCGCTTTATCCCAAGGATGAGGAGCGCTGGAAGAGGGCGACCACAAGTTTCAAGAAGGTGCGTAGTACTCGCACGCAAGGGTGGCATCAGTGGGTTGACACAATTATGGGGCAGCAGTGCTCCCAGTGCCTCCATCTCAGGCGGCAAGGTGAGCAGGATGAGTTCACAGGTTGCCGAGGCACGCCGTCTTTCTTGGTGGATTTCCTCAAGGCGCCGCTTGGCCACAAGCTGATTGCTGTCAACCAGAAGGGGGATCTCACCTCGGTGAGCGGCGGCACAGTTTTCGTATGCGTTGGATGCGGAGCCTGGGAACAGCAGCGGAGGAAGCTCAAGTTGCGCTCTGCATGTGTAGCACCGACAACGAAGGGGGCTGAGGTCCTCCACAACTTGCGGCAAGGCGTGGGTCCTCATAAGAAGCTTGCCAAGTTCATCGGTGCCACCGTCCAGCTCAAGAGGATAGTGCGCCGGGAGGCCAAGCCAGTCACGGTCACCACTTCAATCAAGCGTGCTGATCCCGAGGGCCCCTACACTTTCGAGGTGCGCATGGCGGCCCTGCATGAGCGTATCAAACAGAAGGAGCTTGAGCGGCAGCGACGGGAAGATTAGCGCAACACTGTCCTTGGGCGAAGTTCGATCGTGAGCATGTCTGAGGAGAAGGCCAGGCCAGTTAGTGCTGGCGGCGATGCAGGGGACATTGACACGTAATTGGTGTACTGGTGAGTCCGACTGACGACCAGTACTGCATGCTGTTCCATTTCGTGAACTTCGAGAAGTTCGTCTTCTGGCACGGCGAGTTCGTGCGCCACGCTGCCTGCGCTGCGGCCCTCGCGGTGCTCCAGAGGCAGCTCCAGCTCTACTTCGACTGAGGAGGGGCTGCGCGGGTGGCGGTCGCCGCCGCCCGTCGGATCCCAGGACGTGGGTATCTCTGACTGACTCACTCCTCCTCCTCCTCCTCCTCCTCCTCCTCCTCCTCCTCCTCCTCCTCCTCCTCCTCCTCCTCCTCCTCATCCTCATCCTCATCCTCATCCTCATCCTCCACCTCCTCCCTTATGCTCACACTTCGTCCTGCTCCTCCTCCTCCTCCTCCTCCTCCCTCCTCCCTTTCCCCCTCTTCATGTTCCTTCCCCCCCCCCTCCCTCCTCAACCGCACCCCCTCCGTCGGCCGCGTATCGGACGAGACCATGGCCGCACTGCTGGCGTCCGAGGCCGCCGACGCGTCCGAGTGGCTGGACTTCACCGGCGACGAGGACGCCCTCAGAGCCCAGGCGGGATCGGGAGGAGGGGGAGGAGAAGGGAGGAGGGAGAGAGGATGCAGGAGGGAGGGAGGAGGAGGAGGAGGAGGAGGAGGAGACTCGGCGGCGAGCGAGGGCGGGAAGTAACACGGAAAAGGCTTCTCAGCGGGCGGCGGGACTTCTCAGAAGCGCTCGCGCCTTCGAGAGGCTTTCTGTGATTTCGGGGAAGGCTTAGACATCTTCTCAGAAGGCCAGGGGAGTTCCGAGCCTTCTGAGAAGGCCCGCCCCTTCTCACTTCTCCCCTGGGCTCGCCGCCGAGAGAAAGGAGGAATGAGGAGGAAGGATCGTCAACAGACGGCTCGGGATGAAAATCTGGCGCCAGAAATGGTGGGGACTTCTGGGGACCGTGTGGAAAAACGGGCACCGGAAGTCTTGATGCATACCTGCTGGTGGCGTGCTTGCGGTGAGAAAAGAGCCAGCCCTCGTCGCGTTGCAAGTGTTCGCCTCGGTCTTCGGCTGTCGCGGTGGTGGGCCGCCTCCTGAGGTCCGATGTTCCCCGCTCGCGGACGGGTTGGTTTCGCTTGGGCTCCCGCGCTAGATTACGCTCTTCAGACCTGCCCCAGCCGCCTCCCAACGCCAAACCAGGCACACCGTTAATTCTGAAGGCGAAATGCAATACGGACGCATGGTAAGCTTGAGACGGGCAAGTCGGGCATGAATTCCAGCAGGGCAGGCCTTCAGCACGTAAAGGCGTGAAACTTACATGCAGCGACATGCTCGGTTTGTCGACATGCACACGCTACAGGATGCAGGATCCCTGGACCAGATGATGTTTGGTTGCTGTTTCGGTCGATCTTTAACTGCGCTTAGGATGGCTGATCTGCAACAGCTGATATCCTCTCTGTGCTTCTCTCGTAGGCAACTTGTAAATGTGTGTGCGTGGCAATGTGCCCAATGGTGTGGCATCTTCCGTGGGCAAGCATTGACAGAATATTGCAGGGCGCTTTCCCGAGTGTAACCAACTGATCCACCATACGCCCCCCACGTGCGATTCTGAATTCTCGGGATTGTACAACAGTTTTACCCTTATTATAGTTGAGCAGTGTTCCAGGGATTCGCCCGATCGAGGCCAAACTAATTTGATTTAGAAGGGGAGGGACGGACGCAGATGTAGTTGGGTGGTCTATGTCCGTTGCAATCTGGGCTCAATCAAACTGGCTCCAGCCAGCTTCATTCGAAATGGCCACTTGCTTCCAATCTTGTTTGCTGCAGCCTGAACTTGCCCTGTATTACGATGCCTTCAGCGTCTCAGCGTTATGCCTAACTTCCCGGTCGTTGCAAAAATCCCTTCGGCATGGCTTGTACATTCCTTTGCAACGCTTAGTCGTGCGGCCGAGTGCGCGGCATTCCTTGCCCGCAGCCATTTGCAAACTTGCCCATTTGGCAGAGAGGGGCGACGTAGAGGTACATCGGGCGATTTTGAGACACACCCAGCATCGACGAGGCGGTGTTCACGAGGTCGCGATATTGGCAGTGGGCCGAGTGGCGCAAAGAAACGACGATGCGGTTATAGATCTGCTGCGCGCACGTCTTCAACACCCTCACAGCGGTGTGAGGGTTGCGGCGGCACAGGCACTGCGGCTGATGTGCGACATTGGCAGCGTGCGTGCGATCAAGATGTTCACAGAATTGTTGGGGGATGCTTGTGAACCAGTTCGTGAAGTTGCCATCCACGGTCTGGCTCAATTAGCTGCGAACGCTGGCGACTCGGTTGTATGTGCAGTTTGTAGACACCTTGGGCATAGAGACCCTGCGAGCCGAGAAGCTGCTCTCGAGGCACTGCGCTTGATTGGTACAAAAGGCGATGCAGGTTTAATTGCTAGAGTCGTGAGGCATTTGGATGACGTCTCAGATATTGTGCGTAACAAGGCGGCGAGTGTGTTAAGGACTATCTCCACTGAGGGGGATCAGATGGTTATTGCTTCTGCGCTGGCAAACCTTGACCACCGTGATGGCAATGTGCGTGCAATTGCACTCGGCACTCTGTCTTGGGCTGCGGCAGTATGCGACCCAGTCATTGTCAGAAAGGCTCGTGCTTGTCTAGAGGATGGGGTTTGGATGGTGCGCGCAAGTGCAGTGGAAGCCCTGTCCAGACTGGCTGGGCAGGACGATGTCATGGTCATTGCAGGCGTGCTGTCGCTGTTGGAGGATGGCAGTCCCATTGTGCGGGCTGCTGCTGTGAATGCTGTAAGACATATCGCGAAAGCAGGAGATACGGAGACTATTACTGCTATCACGACTCGTCTGCAGCATTTGGATGGTCGTGTTCGTGCCGCTGCCATAGAAGCACTTGCCCAAATAACAGAGAAAGGTGACACATCAGTGATTGCTTCTGTTTCGAAGCACCTAGAGGATGGTCACAAAGGTGTCTGCTGCGCAGCAGTGCAGATGATTGCACACATTGCCGATAGAGGCGATGGTAACTCAATGGCCATGGTGGAATCGCGCCTCAACGATAAGGATGGCTCTGTTAGAGCTGCTGCAACACATGCCATTCGGGAAATGCGCAGGACAACGACAGACCATGACAAATGGGGAGCCTGCGCAAACAACAAATCGTGCGGAGGGGGACTGGGGCAAGAATGGCGAGCCATAGAGTTGCACGCTGGGTTCTGAGCATCTCATGGGACGGAGCCGGGCCCCTTCGGGAGTCGCGCGACATGGGGGGGGTCGGCCGAGCAGGGGGGGGGGCAGTGCGTTCTTGTGATATGCGTCCGCCCCCTGCGAGTGGGAGGAAGGCGTGAAAAGCGAAGCGGGGACAGTGGGAGGACGGCGGGGCGAAACCCGGGAAGCTAGCGGGAGGGCAAGTTGGGGGAGAGGTGGGCCGGGCGATGGGAGGAGAGCGGCAGCAGCGCTGGCGCAGGTAAAGGGCGCTTCTTCTCTACGATGAGCCAGTCCTCTCGGTCTGGCCCGAGCTTGCGAGCCACGTGGCGCCTCCCCGCCCCTCCGTCGCGGGGTTGCCACCTCCGGCGAGGAGGTCCACGACGCCTCCCCGAGCAGCGGAGACGGGGGACGTCTCGAGCGGGGGGGGGACGGGGCGGGCGAGCGCGCCACCGGGAGCACCCCCCCCCCCCCCCCGGCTCCCCGCGCTGGTGCGGGTGGTGTCGCCTCTGCCTGCTGCCCCGCCCCCCCTCCCCCCGCGGAACCCCGACGGCCTATCGGAGCCGCGTGGGCTGGCCCCAGCTTACAGTCGGGGCGCTGAAGAAGGAACCCTCTTCATTGGGGAGGGGCTCCGTGTTCCTTAATTGTTTCGCAGCTTGCATTAGGTTTCCCTTATGTTTTCGATATGAAGTCGAAGGTTAACTTATGGAAAATAGGGGCCTCGTTCCTTATTCAGGGTTCCTTAGGTCAACGCCCCGACTGTAGGGGCACAGTGCCGCGGCCGGCCCAGGTGACGTCACCGCTTCGCTCCTGCCGCCGGCCCGTCCTGTGCCATCGCTGGCGCTTGAGCCAGTGCGTTCCTGGCCCCCGGCGGCGGCCTTGTTCTTTCCCGGAGGCGTGGCGACAGCAGGCAGAGAGGTGAAGCAGCTGCTTTGGAGCGTGTTCCCAGTTTGAAGCCTGTCCCTATCCCTGTGTTCGGCACCACCTCACCTCGATGCCGATCTGAAGGATCCCCCTCCGTTTCTGAGGGCTCGTCCCTAAGATTGTCCTCGCTGTTTGCTCGCCCATCTCAGGGATATGGGTAAGCTCGAGGCTGGTTAAGCTTGCCGTGGGGTGCGAACCCCGCGGGCCCGGGTTATACTTGTATTTATATATATATATATATTAACAACCATAGTAGCACTAATAATACGAGTAATCATACTAAGAAGAAGGACGACACGAATCTTTCAATCTATATATATATATATATATAGACATGCAAACTTAAAACATAAAAAACAAGTATCCCAGTGCGACCCTACCTAGGAGTTGGAGCCTCTAGGACAGCAACATTAGTAGGAGCGGTAAACGCCGTCCTCCTCCTCCTCATCGTCGTAGTTGTAGCAGCAGCAATAGTGGATGCTGTGCTGCGCTATGCTCTGCTCTGCTATGCTAAGCTACGCTACGCTGCGCAATGCTATGCTGGATTAGGCTAGGCTATGCTATGCTATGCTATGCTATGCTATGCTGCGCTATGCTATGCTGCGCTATGCTATGCTATGCTATGCTATGCTATGCTATGCTTTCGCTTTGCCTTCGCTTTTGCCTTCACTTTTGCCTTTGCTTTGGCTTTTGCTTGGCACCCAGGGAGCGCAACTGGGGGAACCGCTCGGTTGCTTTTACCTTTGCTGTTGCTTTTGCTTGGCTCCCAGGTGACTGGGGGAACCGCCCCGGGGCGGGTTACACTGCCCGGCCCCTTTAAGCCAAGACAGTAAGAACCCTTCTAGGCAGAGCCTAGGTAGGGAATAAAACCAATAGAGAGAGAGAAAAATAAACAAAACAACAAATAAAAACGAGCCGGCCCATGGGCGCGCGGCGCGTCTCCGAGATGGAGGAGGGCCGCAGGCCCAGGCTTCTCTCCGACGGCTTAGGGCCTCCTCCTCCGGCTCGGGGGGCCCCCCGGAGCCTGGACCACCTCCAGGGGGGGGGGGCGGCCAGGAGGGGGGGGGATGACTAGGGGGGGCTACAGTCAAGACGCTGAAATAAGGAACAGTTTGGGTTCGGAAGGGGCTCGGTGTTCCTGAGGTTCCTCCAGTGCTGCTCCTCTTGCCCTCCTGGGGCACGGAGGCGCTTACAGGGCCAAGAAGGGGCCTCGTTCCTTATTTAGCTTTCTGTCAGCGGCCCGACTGTATGATGTTCCAACCTGCTTTTCAGCCTGAAGCGCCAGAGGGAATCTCGAGCGCCGGGAGAGTACCGAAGCTGGAGTGGTTTCGCGTGCCGGGCTCTGGGAGGCAGTACTCTCTTTCGACACGGTTTCGATACTTTTCTGGGTGCTCGAACTGTTTTTAGGGCTTGGTCCTTAAGCACGACGGAAGCAACATAGAGGGGGGGATCTCATTGCGGGGCCATGATGTCTCACCACTTCTCTCGGCTTTTTTTCGTTACTCTCATGCGCCCCCCGGGCCACCTCCCTGGGCCACGGACATGCCGCCGGCCGTGCTACGCGCCCCCCCCCCGCCCCCTCTTGCCCGCTCCCCTTCCTCTTGGGACGCCTCCGAGGGGGGGGGGGAGGTTGCCTGCCCCGCATCGCTGCTGTGTTGTGACGGTCCCCGGGCCCAGCGAAAGAGGCGTGGGGGAGGGCGGCCGCAGGCAGGCCAAAAAAGGGCTGGGGGGGCGAGCGCAGCTGATGATGTTCAGAGCGCCGGGGGCGCTCGGCAGTTTTTGAGGTCGTCATTTTTTGTTGTTATCTTTTTCCTTCACCATTCTCCATTTTTGTCCTTCTAGGGGGTCGTTTCTCTTCCGTGTTGGGATTTTCTCGTTTGAGCCCGTGTCGGTTCGGTTTCGTTTTACATTGCGATTGTCTCATGTTCTGGGTTGCCGCTTTTGGTTCCTCCCCCGTTGTGGTTGGCAGGAAGCCGGGAAGCTGAAACTAGTGTTTATTGGAGGAACGCAGTGGCCTCAATTGGTGGTGAAGAACAGGGCCCTCAAGGGCCCCTGAGGGGCCTTTGGAGGAACGCAGTGGCTTAAATTGGTGGTGAAGAACAGGGCCCTCAAGGGCCCTTGCAGGGCCTTCTTTTTCACCCCCCATGTCGGTCACTCCCCATGGCCACCCGCCCGAAAACGCTCCCCAGCGCTCCTGTCACCAGCTAATTATATGGGCGGGAGGAGCTAAGCCCCAGGGCTCCCGGCCTGCAGGGTGTTTTGGCGATTCCGTAGGCCGTTTTCGCTTTCCTTCCAATTTTGCAGCAGAAGAGGAACGGAGACGATCCGAGGGATGCTGGACACAACACGAACACGACAAGCTCGGGCGTCGTGTGATCGCGGGGGGGGGGGCATATGGTGTGGGCAGCGAGGGCTGCAGAGAGAAGGGGCCCTCCGGGGCCCCTACCGCGGCCCTTCGGGGCCCAAAAAGCTTGTAGAGTCCGGAAAGTGCACATTCCTCCCCCTGCTCATCCTCCTGCTCCTCCTTCTCCTCCTCCTCCTCCTCCTCCTCCTCCTCCTCCTCATCATCATCATCATCATCATCATCATCATCATCATCATCATCATCATCATCATCATCCTCGTCATCCTCATCATCATCATCATCATCATCATCATCATCATCATCATCATCATCATCATCATCATCATCATCATCATCATCATCATCAGCATCAGCATCAGCATCAGCATCAGCATCAGCATCAGCATCATCATCATCATCGTGCATCGCCCCCCTGTATCGGTCCATCCATCGCCCCCCCCGTATCGCCCCCCATGAAGCGACGCCCGAAAACAAAACGCCGCTCTGGTCGAGCCACGGTAGGCCCCACGGGCACCGCCCCGGCGGGGCGGCCCGCCACTAACCTTGGCATCGCTCGGACGTGTGTATTATTTCTCTTTCGGCGAGGGCCATCGAGGAGCATCCTGGATCATTTGGCGAAACAACCACGCACGAAACCGAAACAAAAACACAGGGAATGGACGTCCGAGCGACGTCGAGTTGCGGCAGCGGTGCCCGCGCGCGCGCGCGCGAAGGGAGGCGGCGCACGGCGGCCAAACGGGAGGGGCGGGCGGCCGAGCTCGGGGCGCGGGGGCCCCGCTCGGCGCGCCGTGTGGGCGGGCTGTGTGGGCCGGTGCGGAGTGAGGGCGGGCACTGCGCCGGGTGGCTCCCCTCGAGAGGGGGGAGGGAGGGGATCCTCCTCCTCCTCCTCCTCCTCCTCCTCCTCCTCCTCCTCCTCCTCCTCCTCCTCCTCCTCGTCCTCCTCCTCGTCCTCCTCCTCATTCCTTTTCCTCATGCATAACTTCCCCCTGTCGCACCCCGAGGCAGGTTTTCAGGGCAGGCCGGGCGTTTCGCCTGAGGGCGGGGGGGGAGGGGGGATGCAGACCCAAGGAGAATGGGAGGGGGTGAGAGGGGGTGGGAGGAGAGAGGGGGGTGCGGGGGAGGCGAGGGCGGAGACCTGGGGGGGGGAGGGGGGAGGGGGGAGGGGCAAGACCGTTCCCTCCCATCCCTGAGCATGGCACAGCATGGCGCAATGATCCCGAGAGGGTGCGCGATGCATCGTAGAGCACGGCATATCATGGCGTGCAAGAGCACGGCCGAGCGTTGTATGTCATAGAACGGCGTGGCTTTGCGAAATGAAGGACTGCATCACGAAGCGCTGCAACGCAAATAAGAGTCGCACAGCGGCACAGAACAGAACATGGCATAGGATGGCGTTGAATATCAAAGTGTAGCATGGCAGAGCATGGCATGGCACTGCGTAGTCAAGCTTTGCATATCCCAGCATTGCAGCTGAAGGCATGGCATCGCACAGCAGAACACCACATAGCATTGTATTCATGCTGTGACATGGTACTGGGAAGAACAAGTGGCACGCGTGCCATGGCTCTTGCACAAAAGGACGGGGGAATGATGCTGATGGTGATGCTGCTGCTGATGATGATGATGCTGATGATGCTGCTGCTGCTGATGATGATGATTATGATGCTGATGATGATGCTGCTGCTGCTGCTGATGATGATGATGATGATGATGATGATGATGATGATGGTGATGATCATGATCATGATCATGATCATGATCATGATCATGAGGAGGAGGGGGAGGAGGAGGAGGAGGAGGAGGGGGGAGGGAGGAGGAGAGAGGAGGAGGAGGAGGAGGAGGAGGAGGAGGAGGAGGAGGAGAGAGGAGGGAGGAGGAGGAGGAGGAGGAGGAGGAGGAGGAGGAGGGGGGGGGGGGAAAGATGGGGCGAGAAATCGGAGAAGGGTTGGGGGGGGGCGGGCGGTGGGAGCGGTGCGGGCGGAGGGGGGCGGGGTGCACTGGGCGGGCGGGGAGGGGGGAAAGGGTCGTGGGCACGGGACGGCGGGCGCAGTGCGACGCCGAAATAAAGTGGTCGGGGCGGAGGGGGGCGGGGTAGAAACGGCACTGGACGGGGGGCGGTGCAACGCCGAAATCAAGCGATCGGGGCGGAGGTTGTCACGCTGGTGGCGGTGGTGGTTGGCGTGGGTGGGTGGGTGGAGGGGCGAGGGGGGCGGGGTGGCGGGGGCTGTGCGACGTCGAAATAAAGTGATCGGGGCGGGGGGTGGCGGGGTGCAGAGGGCACTGGGTGGCTGGGGAGGGGGGAAGGGTCGGAGGGGGCGGGACGGTGGGGGCGGTGCGACGTCGAAATAAAGTGGTCGGGGTGGGGGGGGCGGGTAGAGAGGGCACCGGACAGGGGGCGGTTCCACGCTGGTGGTGGTGGCGGTTGGTGCATAAAGTGGTCGGGGCGGAGGGGGGCTGCAGCGGCAGAACGAATCGGAACGAGCGGAAGCGCGGAAATGAGGCCAGCGCTGCAGCGGGAGCACGACTCGGAACGAGCGGAAGCCCAGAAATGAGGACAACGCTGCAGCGGGAGCACGAGTCGGAACGAGCGGAAGCCCGAAAATGAGGCCAGCGCTTCAGCGAGAGCAGCAGTTTGAAAACAAATCCAAGCGAAAACCCAATACGCGGAAGGGGGCCGAACACCTTCTGGACGTTATCAGGGGAGAGAGGATAGTAATTAGTATTCATATTGTGTAGTTGCGGAGGGGAGAGAGGGGAGGGAAGAGGGGAGAGGGGAGATGAGCGAGGTGAGGAGAAGGCGGGGGGGGTCTGAAGAGGCAGGGGGTATGGAGGGGTGGGGTGGAGGGAGCAATTGAGGCAAGGAGGGGGGCAGGGAGCCAGGTGCACCCTGAAGAAGCTGAGCCTGCACACGCAGAGCTTGCCCAGAGGTTTCCCACGTCAGGGCCCCCCCGCGCCGACACGGGCTCATGGGCCTCAGCCCTCGGAGCGACGTCTCCTGGAAATCCCAGCAACGCAGCAGGCCACGGTGAGGGGGGACGTATGTTCATGGGGCTGCTGCTGCCCTGGTCCGGGGTCGATCCTTGAGGTTCGAGGCTAGTTAGACGTGCTGTTTCGTGGCTGGTCTCGTGTGGGCCTCCAGAGTCCTCCAGGTGCTTCAGTGGACCTCCTAGATTGCCCCCCCCCTTCTGACTGTTAGGGGCGGTCGCCGTAGCCGTTTCGGCGATCGGGCCCTCCTGCAGCCGGGCATGGCCTGCGCGGCGCGACGGCGGGCGGGGAGACCGCGCCGATGGACCCGCTCGCACTGCTGTCCGACGACGGGGCTTCGGGCGAGGAGGAGGGGACTGGCGATGGCGGCCCTGGCGGTGGCGGCAGCGGGAACAGCTGCGGGGGCTGCGCGGGCACGGGCGGCGACGAAGGGCTCGGCCCCAGGGAGGAGGGCTGCCCCGCGCCGAAGCGCGCCCGCGGGGAGAGCGGCCAGGTGCGCTTCGAGGAGCTGCAGCTCGCGGGCTACAGGCCCGCGGAGCTCACGGAGACCGCGGCGTACCTGCGGGACGCGGAGACGCAGGAGGAGCGGCGGGCCAAGGCGCGCCCCTCGCCGCCGCAGAGCGAGCACTGGCCGGTGGAGGCCGGCTGCGAGCCGCCGCCGCCGGCCCCGCCGCCCGTCACGGCGACCTGCCCCAGGGGCGGCGCGCCGCCCGCGCCCTGGGCGCACTTCGGCGGCAGGGAGGACGAGCCCGCCGTGGGCTTCCCGCCCGAGCTGCGGGGCCCCCTGCTGGCCGCGGGCTTCTCGGCCCCGACGCCGGTGCAGGCGCACGCCTGGCCCGCCCTCTGCGCCGGCCGGGACCTCATCGCCGTGGCCCAGACCGGCTCGGGCAAGACGCTGGCCTACCTGCTGCCCGTGGCCGCCCAGCTAGGGCGCGCGGCTCCAGGGGTCTCCCCCGCCGCGCTGGTCGTGGCGCCGACCCGGGAGCTCGTGTGCCAGATCGAGCAGCAGGCGGAGCGCTTCCGCAAGTCGGCGGGGCTCGCCTGCGCGGCCGTGTACGGCGGGGCTCCGAAGGGCCCTCAGCTCGGCGCGCTCCACGCCGGGCCCGCCCTGGTGGTGGCGACGCCAGGCCGGCTCGTGGATTTCCTCGACACGGAGCAGTCATCCTGCTCTCTGAGCGGCGTGCGCTTCCTGATCTTCGACGAGGCGGACCGCATGCTGGACGACGGGTTCGACGAGCAGGTGCGCCGCGTGGGGCGCGAGGCGGCTGGTGCGCGGCGCCAGACGGCCATGTTCTCGGCCACCTGGCCGCCGACGGTGCAGGAGCTGGCCCGTGACTTCCTGCAGGACCCGATCAGCATCCGTGTCGGTCACACGGACGAGCTCTCCGCGAACGCCGACGTCGCACAGGACGGTCGTTGTTCGTCGCGTTGCCAGCGAGTGATTGTGGTGCTCCCTGGGCCGAGATCTGGAGCTGGGATGCTGGGAGGCATTCGGCGGCTCATGCGTGCCAGGCTCGAAATCTCCCCCCAAGGGGGGAACGAGCGGGTGGCTACCCGGGCCTGGGTTTAGATCTCGACCAGGGGTTCACGGGCGGCACATTGGTCGAGCCCTATACCATGCACCCATCGACAGGACGTGGAGGTGTGCCAGGACGACGCGTCCAAGGAAAGGGCGCTCGTCGCCATACTCCGGGGGAAGCCGCGGGCGCGTGCGATAGTATTCGTGGCCACGAAGCGCGCCTGTCGAGACCTCGCCCGCTCGGCCCGCGGGGCGATCCCAGGCTGGAGCGAGGTCATCCATGGCGATCGCAGCCAGGTGAGCGACGGAAGAACACGGGGCCCAATGCGCGGACACGGGCGCGCAAGCTCCCCGAGTGAGGCTGCGCGTGAGCGCCCTCGTTCCCGACGCAGTGTGCCGCGTTGGCGGCCCGCGCAGGTCACCGCGCAGAGTCGACATGCCATCTCGGCGCCCAGGTGGAGCGGGAGGCTGCGCTGGACGCGTTTCGCTCCGGCCGCGCGCGCGTGCTGTTCGCGACGGACGTGGCCGGCCGGGGCCTCGACATTCAGGACGTGGCGCTGGTCGTCAACTTCGACCCCCCGAGGAGCGCCGAGGACTACGTCCACCGCATCGGCCGCACCGGGCGGGCTGGGCACGCGGGCCTCGCGATCACGCTGCTCACGTGGCGCGACACGGAGGCCGCACGCTTCATCGCGGAGGTGATGCGGCGCACCGGCAAGCGAGTGCCGGGCTCGCTGGAGCGCCTCATCGGCCCCGCGCTCGTGGTAGACCAGCCGGGCGCATCCCGCACGGGCGTCATGACCAGGCACGAGCACCGGTGATGACGGCTGCACTGTGCAAACAGCGACAAACAAGAGTAAGCCCAGCAGCCACAAGGCCTTACTCGACGCTGAGTCGGTGCTTCCTCATCGACTACCAGGCGCCAGCGTGCGCTAACGCAGCCTAACGACCGAGTTCCAGAGGGGGAAGGAACGAAGCAGTTTGGTTCGCCCTCCCAGTTTGAGTTCGACGTGCGGGCTCGCTCGTTTTGCAGGTTGGCACGGGGATGTGTCTGTTCGCAGCTGCTCCGGGCAACATGAATCCCACGTGCTGCACTGGTGCATCTCGTGTGGCCGCATGCCCCCTCTGCCCTATTCCTCAAGGTGATTTGGTGGGGCACCCAAAAGGCACCGATTCCGCTGCTCCCCGGACCTCTCCCGGGGTGCGTTCTGACCAGGATGTCGAGGCGAATCCAGCGGTGGCGACGAGGACCTCCCGGCAGGCCAGCAGGCCACAAAAAAGGGGATCACGGGCCAAGGGTAGCGGGATGGGTACTTTCTCTCCTCCGATTGGCGGGGAGATGATGCCCCTTCCCACAACACTGTCCCGTACCCCGCTTGCACGACGAAGCGTGTGGCCACTTTGGAACTGGGTTGTCTCCAGTCGTAGGACAGCGCGTAGGTTGCTCCTCGTGCCTCCTCGCTAGGAATCCCTTGGTGTTCCTCCCCGTCTTCGCCAGAGCGGTCCGCGGGGCCCAGACGACCCGAGCAGGGCATTTCGAATAGCGACACCCCGTCGATTCCTTTCCCAAACTACACCCCAGAAGTGTCAACCACGTTCGCACCGCCCTCGTCATCACGCCTTCGCTGAACTATCGCTGCCTCCCCTCGCTCGTTTTTGATTCGCGACTCCATCGACCCAGCATGCCTGCTGCCCCGTCGCCAGGCGGACCATGTGCTGCAGTGCCCGCAGGCCAGCCTGCCTCCCTTCAGTGTCGCTCTCTCTCTATCTCGCTTTCTGCTGCTTTTGCCTGAAGGTGTTGTGGCCCGTCGCCTGGTTGTGGCAGCCGAGGCGGCCAGGCCTTGAGGGTGTGTCGAATGCTGATTTGGTGCTCTATCCTTAGGTCGGGCATGTCCTCCTACAGGCGGACTTGGGGCGAAACGTGAAAACTAGTCAAACAAGTATTCCAAAGTAGTCAGAAAATGATAGAACAATCGTCCCGAGACACGATCGGTGTGACTTTTTTTTTGAATATTCCTCCTGTAAAGGGACAGGTCCGACTGATCTCTATGCCTCCTGGTGGGCTTCCTCCGTAATGGCAAAAAGTCTGGCTCAAGTCTGGCCCCGCTAGCCTGAACGCTAGTGATGTCATTGCTGAGGCATGGCCGTCGTACTTCCCCTGATCATCAGTTTGCAGCGGTCGGCTATGTGACCCGGTTCGTTCTAGATGGCGAGCTAAACGCCATTGCGACAGTTAAAGCAGTGCACCGATTTGGTTGCCAAGGTGTGCGTTTCCTGCAGCAGCACATGGGCTAGGCATATTATTGGAATGGCGCCGCGAGAGATAATCCAAGGCTTCTGGCAAAGAGCGCGCCGTTGTTCAACTTCGCAGCCGCGCACCTCGCATGCAACATAATGCGCTGACTAGTACCTGTGCCACGTCCTTTTCGGGGACCGCTGCCCGGGCCAGCCGATATATGTATGTATGTGTGTGCATATATACATATATATGTATATATGTATATATATATATATATATCGGCACAGCTGCGGTAGACCACAGCCAATGTAGTTACCAACGTGCTGCTTGTCTATGAGCCCCAGTGTCGCTATAGGCCAACGCTGACAAGTTCAAGGCGTCGTTGTGGTCGACTGTGCCGAGATCTCTCCTAGACGTTGCGCTTCTGGCATGTGTGCCCCAAGATTCGTTCCCGCCCCCAGCGATGAAGTCTGCTGGTCTCGGGCTCCCAGGGATGACCCTCCAGATTGTGTGCCCAATGGTGTTATCCACCTGATGGCCTGCCTGCTTGCGAGGTTCACGACAGAACCTACTGGTGCCGTTCCTTAAGGTATCTCGGCTGAGGTAGAGAATGAGCCGCGCGGTGTTTCTTTCCCCGATGTGCCCTTCCCTCCTGCCGCCGAGTCACCTGCAGGAGAGGCTGGATTCACAGAGTCGTCACGGAGACGCTTGCGTCGTGAACAGGGTCAAGCACGGTGGCTCTGCAGAGCCCCACTGCAGAGGAGTGCATAATGTTCACCGCCATTCAAAGCGCGTGGAGGGCGTGAGACCACCGATCGCATGGCCAGCTTCGGGAATACCGGCCGCTGCGGCGCAGAGCCCTCCAGGTGATCGAGCAGAAGTGCGTGGTGAGCGAGAGCAGCGCAACGTGGGAGGTCCGCGCAGGAGAACACGTTCCCTGGGCTGGGCCTATCGAGGGCGCGTCCACAGCTCGGTCGGCCCGGCCGCGCGGCCGCCGGCTGCCTTCGGCCCCGCTTCCCTCCGCTGGGGGCCAGCGCTGCCGTGGCGCCGCCGCGCCGCACGCACGGCGCGCCCTTCCGGGCCGCGGGCGGCCTGCCCGCGCGCGGGCCGGCGAGGCGGCTGCGAGGTCGGCCCGGCCGGTGTTGCCGGTGGCGCAGCCGCCCTGGAGGAGGAGGAGGCGGAGGAGGAGGAGGAGGAGGAGGAGGAGGAGGAGGAGGGGGAGGAGAAGGAGGAGGACGGCTCCCCCGCGCGGGGGGCGCGCGAGGGCGGTGCCCTCCTCGGGCATGCCCGGCGCCCGCCTGGCACGTCTCGGCCCCCCTCGCGCTCGGCGAGGCTGCTCGGCCCGAGGGCGCCCTGCAGCGGGTGCAGGGGATCGGCCTCCCTCCCCCCGCCTCTCTCCGTAGTGGAAGTGGTCGGAGGAGGAGGAGGAGGAGGAGGAGGAGGAGGAGGAGGATCCTCGAGGAGGAGGAGGAGGAGGAGGAGGAGGAGGAGGAGGAGGAGGTGACATCCGAACCTGCTATAGACCCGGGGCCCCAAGCTCTTCCAAAAACTCGTGCCTCCCTCCTCATCCTTCTCCTCACTTGTCCTCCTTCCGGCGGGGGGGCCAGACCTGCGAGGACATGATTCAGGAGGGAATAAAACACACAGACACAATGAAACGACGATCCCCAGGAAAGTATAGGAAAATATGGGAAGTGGGGGGAGAAGACAAGAACCCAGAAAATGTGCGAAAATATTGGGAATCTGTTATTTGTGTGTGCATTTATTTGTGTGCCCTGGGGCCCCTTTAATGATTTCTGCTCCCCTCCGTGGCCCGCCCGAGGCCCCAACCGCTTTCCCAGGGGTGGTGTTGCGCACTGGGGGTCCCTCTGCCGTCTTCGAGGGCCCCGGGGCCCGAGGACGGGCCCGGGCGGCCGAAATCGGAGAAGAACGCTGGGATGCAACAGCCGAGATCGTCTTGGGGGGGCGATCCTCCTCCTCCTCCTCCTCCTCCTCCTCCTCCTCTCCTCCTCCTCCTCCTCCTCCTCCCCCTCCTCCTCCTCCTCCTCCTCCTCCTCCTCCTCCTCCTCCTCCTCCTCCTCCTCATTTCTGCCTCCCCCTCCTCCTACTCCTGGAGGAGGGCGAAGCCTCCTACTCCTCCTACTCCTGGAGGGGAGGAGGCCTCCTCTCTTGGGGGAGGGCGATGGATGGGGGCAGCGAGGGTTTCAGAGAAGGAGCCCTTGAGGGCCCCTGCAGGAGCTCTGCACACGGCCCGAGAAGGGCACCTTTCTCCGCCCCCCGTTCGGGGCGTTCCAAGGAGGGCCTTGCCTTCGATTCTCAGGAGGGGAAAAAACACAGACACAATTAATCGTCCACTCCCAGGGGAATCCTTTTATTTGTGTATATTTATTTGTGTGTCCCAGGGCCCCTTCAGATTCCTCGGCAGAGGGCGGCGGAAGGCTGGAAGAAAGCGGCGGAAGTGAAACGAGGCCGCCTCCGCCGGCGGAAGGCTCGCGGAGGGCGGCGGACGTAAAACGAGACCGCCCCCAACAAACGACAACGTTTTTGGGTTCAGAGCTTCGGGAATCCGCCATTTCTCGGGTAGGGTATCGGCTGCAGATTTGATTTACCCCGGAATTCATTCTTCAGTCGAGTCCACAATACATACTAAGATCGTCCCACATATCTAAGAGTTTTCTACGTGGCTTTCGTCGACTCGACGAGAACATCAATTCGGGGGTCCATCAATTCTGCAGTCGATCCCCTGCTCGAGATTTGTTATCGCCCCCACCACCATCGCGCCCGTCGTCGGAGCCTTGGCGAGGTGGCCGAGACGCCCCCACGTTGGCACTGAGCGCAGCAGCACCGAGTGTGCGTGGGGGAGGAAAGGAGATGGAAGGAGGAGGAGGAGGAGGAGGAGGAGGAGGAGGAGGAGGACGGGGAGGAGAGAGGAGAGAGGAGAGAGGAGAGAGGAGGAGGAGGAGGAGGAGGAGGAGGAGGAGGAGGAGGAGGAGGAGGAGGCGGAGGAGGAGGAGGAGGCGGAGGAGGAGGAGGAGGAGGAGGCAGTAGTGGCAGCTTGCGCTCGCGCCCGCTGGCCAGCGAGAGAGCGGCGCCTCGGCAGCCCGCCGCCTTGCGGCAGCCACCCCCCCCCCAACACCCCGGGCCGCCCGCGCGCCAGTGCGCCCAGTGGCCCTGCGACGTGCCGCCCGCGGTCGCGGACCTCGTCGCCGCACGCCGCTGGGAGGACGACGGGGGGGGGGGCTGCTGCCTCCATCGAGTATGGGGCCCAATCCCAGACCCCCGTCGGGCAGTGAAAGAATCAGAGAGGGAGGTTTTCCGCAGCTTCGACCTCTGGAGGCCCTTGCCGGCCGTCGGGACCGTGAAGAAACGACTCGGGATGAAGAACTGGTGCAGGGGAATGGGTCGAGACCTCTGAGGGTCGGCGTCATGAACAAATCATGACGTCGGGGGTCTGGGAAGGTAACTATACACCACCACCACCACCGCCTCCCTCACCCCCTCCCTCTCCCAGGAAAGAGGAGGAGAGGAAGAGGAGGGTGGGCGAGGGACGGGGGATACAGAGGTGGTGGTGGTGGTGCATCGGGGCCCGAAGCGAAGTCCTCCTGCTCCTCGCCCCATCTCCTCCGCCGCCTGCCTCCGCCCTCCCTCTCCGGCCGATGCTCCGGCTCCGGCTCCGGCTCCAGCTCCTCCGCCTGCACGCTTCTTCTCTTCCCCCTTGTCCTCCTCCTCCTCCTCCAGCTACACCCCTTCTCTCCTCCTCCTCCTCCTCCTCCTCCTCCTCCTCCTCCTCCTCCTCCTCCTCCTCCTCCTCCTCCTCCTCCAGCTGCACCCCTTCTCTCCTCCTCCTCCTCCCTCGTCGTCCCCCTCATGGGGGGCGGGAGGAGGGGGCTCAGGCGGGGCGCGGCGGCACGGACCGGTAGGAGAAAGAGAGTGTCGACGACGACGACGACGAATTCGACGACGACGACGACGACGACGACGACGACGGCGACGACGGCGACGACGGCGACGATCACGAGCACGAGCACGAGCACGAGGAGGGCGGCGCGGAGCACGACGACGAGGTGGACGCGGGAGGCGACGAGGCAGATCGCGCCATGGCCGCCGTCGCGGGCGCGAGCCGTGCTGCCAGGGGGACTTCGCGAGGGGCCTCGGAGGACCTCGGAGGGCCTCGGTCGGGAGTCCAAGAAGAAAAGCGTGAGTGGGGCCTGGTCACTCGAATCTATCGGGTGGGTAGATGTTTGTCTTCAGCCAGACTGCTGCCGCCCTCCCGTTGCAAGCGTTCCGTCTCAGACATTTGGTTGAGGAGTGTTCCGGCGGGAGCGCGAAACGCCTCGTGCACCAGAAGTTTGATGCAACCTTCCCTCTCCAATCATCCAGAGACAAGGTGTGTGTGTGTGTGTTTGTAGTAGGTGTAACTCGGCATCGCTCGGACGTGCGCATTTTTCTCCGTGAGGATCATGGAGGCGCATCTAGGATCACCTTGCGACAAAAGCACGCACAACACCGAATAATACACGGGGAATGGACGTTCGAGCGATGACGAGTGTAAGTGTGTGTGTGTGTGTGTGGGTGGAGGGGGGTATCATGGCCAGGCCCCATACCTCCTCGGATTTCATGACCGACGCCCTCTTGGATGCCCCCATCTTGGCTTGGCGAGGACCATCGAGAAGCATAGATAATCCTCTCTTGCAGAAATACTCGCACAGAGCCGAGCGATGCACAGGTCCGCACCCTGTGCCACAGGGTATGGACGTCCGAGCGATGGCAAGTCCTTGGACGCCCCCATCCTGACGCTCCCGAGACGAGGCTCCAGATTGGTCCCCGGAGATCCCCTCCCCCGGGCTCGTCCCGTCTGGCAGGCTTCCTCGCGACCCAAAGGAGGGTCCAGCGCAAGGGGAGGTGGTGCAATAGAATTGGGGCAATCGTATTGCACACATATGGAGCCAGCGAATTCTATTGCACCGTATCGCAACTAGTGTATTGCACGCGAAAATCCAGCATTGCATCTTGCGCCTGGGAATGTATTGCACACCCCAGAGCTATTGCAACCACTTGCGCCAGATCTATTCCACCACCCCCTTTTCGCTGGACCTCCTTTTGGGTCAACCAGGAGGTTTTGATGGCGTGTTCTGTTTCAGACTGAGGCGAGCTTACACGCGTAGCCTTCTCGCCCAGCCCCCACCCCCCTCTTCCGCCGCCTTTTCAGACAGCGCTGGGCCGAACACGCGCGCCAGCGAGTCCCAAATAGTTCACTCCGAGCCTCGAGCCTTGAAACGCCCCCCCCCCCCCCCCCCCCCTCCATGCAGGTGAGTTCGCCCGAGCCTCAGGGAAGCCGCCCTCTTTCTCTCCCGGGTCGGCCCTGGGGCCCCCTGGGAATCCCAAGAAGGGAATCCCAAGACGCCCTCCCCCCCCTTGCCCCCAGAGGCCGCCTGGAGGCCATGCCATTGCGCCCTCTCCCCCTCCCGTGCATGCTTCCCTTGCTGCTGGCCTTCCACGCTGCGCAGTAGGGTATTCACGTCTCGTTTCCCATGCAGCCTGGTCTGGACAAGGGGCCCCAGCCCCCATCTGAACCGCACTTGAAGGATCGGAGCAGGTGAGCGTTGACGATGGGGGTGGGGGGGGCAACAGAAACAAACAAAACAATGCTTGTCAACTCGCGGCCCCAGAGCTTCCGCCCCCCCCCCCCCCGGGCAGCGGCCCTGCGTTCCCGACTCCTCTCTGGGATGCTCTCGGGGCCCGACGACGGGGTCCAGAGGCCGAGGTCGGGAAAGACCGGCCAGACACTGAGCAGATCTCATCCCCGAAGATCTGGGCCGCCCCTCCCTCCCCCTCCTCCTCCTCCTCCTCCTCCTCCTCCTCCTCCTCCTCCTCCTCCTCCTCCTCCTCCCCCCCCCATCCCTATCCTCCTCATCCTCCTCGTCATCCTCGTCCTATCCTCATCCTCCTCATCCTCCCCATCCTCCTCTTCCTCCTCCTC
>CAUYUJ010008790.1:10000-38072 GCA_963575745.1 Prorocentrum cordatum | reverse complement strand
CACCCTCCTGCTCCAACTCCTCCTCGTCGTCCTCGTCTTATACCTTGTCCTCATTTCTCCTCCCCCTCCTCCTGCTCATCCTTCTTCTCCTGGCACCTTGGTCCTCGACGCCCTTGCTGGCACGTTCGCGGTTTTCTCTGGGGTCGGCGGCAGAGTCCATAGGTTGCGCCCTAGGTTGCGCCATAGGATGTGCCCTTTGCAGCCGAGAATGCAACCATCTCCTATCAGTTGCGCCTTCGGCGGTCGAGAATAAAACCGTGCCCTATCGGTTGCGCCATAGGTTGCGCCCTCGGCGGCCGAGGAATAACTTGTCTCCTATCGGTTGCGCCATCGGTTGCGCCCTCGGCGGCTGTGAAGAAAACTGTCTCCTATTCGTTTGCGCCATAGGTTGCGCCCTCGGCGGCCGAGACTCCAACCGTCTCCTATCGTTTGCGCTGTAGGTTGCGCCCTCGGCGGCTGAGAATGAAACCGTGTCCGATCGGTTGCGCCATCGGTTGCGCCTTCGGCGGCCTAACGGTTGCGCAGTAGGTTGTGCCCTCGGCGGCCGAGATTACAACCGTGTCCTAGCGGTTGCGCCATCGGTTGCGCCCTCGGCGGCCGAGAGTACAACTGTCTCCTATCGTTTGCGCAGTAGTTTGCGCCCTCGGCGGCTAAGAATAATACCGTCCCTTATCGGTTGCGCCATAGGTTGCGCCCTCGGCGGCCGAACAGAAGACCGTGTCCTATCGGTTGCGCCATAGGTTGTGCCCTCGGCGGCTGAGAATATCTGTGTTGTCTTAATCGGTTGCGCTATAGGTTGCGCCCTCGGCGGCCCAGAATAAAACCGTGTCCTATCGGTTGCGCCATAGGTTGCGCCTTCGGCGGCCGAACGTGAAACCGTGTCCTTTCGGTTGCGTCATAGGTTGCGCCCTCGGCGGCTGAGAATAAGATTGTTTCCGATCGGTTGCGTCATAGGTTGCGCTCTCGGCGGCTGAGGATACAACCGTGTCTTATATGTTGTTCCATAGGTTCTGCGTCATCGGCGGCTGAGAATGAAACCGTCGCGTAACGGGCGCGACCAGTCTGTTCAGTTCAGTTCAGTTCAGTTCAAGCCACTTCGCGAGAGAAACATTCGGGCTACGCCCGAAACACACACGTTTGGAGCACGTACTCCCTCCAAAAAACCGGCATTTGGGTCTTCGTTTTCGGTTGGGGTGGTCAGCTGGGTGGTCCGGACGGGCCCAGGGAGTGTGGTCAATCAAGTCGCTGTGCCGCGTGATGTCCGCCACCGCGCTCGGGCGGGGAAGAGGGGGGGAGGCCGGCGCCTGGGGGGAGGGGGGCATGGACAAGAAACGGGACGGATCCCAACCGACCTCTCCCAATTCCAACCGCTCAGAGTGGATTGGAAGCAGAACTGGCCCCAATGCCAAACACTTCAGACATCCTACGAGATCCCAAGGGATCTTACGAGACCTGAAAAGATCTTACTAGATCTTAACAGATCTAACGAGGGTTAAGAGGGATCTTTAGAGACCTTAAGACAGCTTACGATATCATAAGGCATCTCACGAGATCTCACGGGATCTTCAGATAAATATTAAGGGACCTTTAGCGAGCTGGCGATATCTTAAGATATGCTGTAAGGTTTGAACATCGATCTGAAGAGGTCCTAGGAGATCGTACGGAAGTCGTCCTGAGGGATTCCAGTAGTTCCCAACCCTCCTGCGTTGGGTACTCGTTTTGAATAGAGCACTGTGGTCTCCACCTTCCTCCTCCTCCTCCCGCCTCCTCCCGCCTCCTCCTCTTTGTGGGGCTGCGATCTGTGAAACTGTCGCCACTTTCGGGGGTTGCTGGGGTGCCGAGCGGAGTGACGCCCTACGGGGACTCAGATTAGACCTCGCCATCCCTGGTGGGGCTGCGATCTGTGAAACTGTCGCCACTTTCGAGGGCTGCTGGGGGGCCCAGCGGAATGACGCCCTACGGGGACTCAGATTAGACCTCGCCATCCCTGGGGGGCTGCGATCTGTGAAACTGTCGCCACTTTCGGGGGCTGCTGGGGGCCCAGCGGAGTGACGCCCTACGGGGACTCAGATTAGACCTCGCCATCCCTGGTGGGGCTGCGATCTGTGAAACTGTCGCCATTTCGAGGGCTGCTGGGGGGGCCCAGCACAGTGACGCCCTACGGGGACTCAGATAAGACCTCGCCATCCCTGGGGGGCTGCGATCTGTGAAACTGTCAGCCACTTTCGAGGCTGCTGGGGTGCTAGCGGAGTGGCGCCCTACGGGGACTCAGATTAGACCTCGCCATCTCTGGGGGGCTGCGATCTGTGAAACTGTCGCCACTTTCGAGGCTGCTGGGGGGCCCAGCGGAGTGACGCCCTACGGGGACTCAGATAAGACCTCGCCATCCCTGGGGGGCTGCGATCTGTGAAACTGTCGCCACTTTCGAGGGCTGCTGGGGGGCCCAGCGGAGTGACGCTCTTCGGGAATTCAGATTCGACCTCGCCATCCCTGGGGGGCTGCGATCTGTGAAACTGCCGCCACTTTCGAGGGCTGCTGGGGGGGCCCAGCGGAGTGACGCCCTTCGGGAATTCAGATTAGACCTCGCCATCCCTGGTGGGGCTGCGATCTGTGAAACTGTCGCCACTTTCGAGGGCTGCTGGGGGGGTCAGCGGAGTGACGCCCTACGGGGACTCAAATGTGACCTCGCCATCCCTGGGGGGCTGCGATTTGTGAAACTGTCGCCACTTTCGAGGTCTGCTGGGGGGCCCAGCGGAGTGACGTCTTACGGGGACTCAGATTAGACCTCGCCATCCTTGGGGGGGGGATGCGATCTGTGTAAATGTCGCCACTTTCGAGGGCTGCTGGGGGGCACAGCACAGCGACGTCTTACGGGGACTCAGATTAGACCTCGCCATCCCTGGGGGGCTGCGATCTGTGAAACTGTCGCCACTTTCGAGGGCTGCTGGGAGGCCCAGCACAGTCTGCACCCGCGGCGGACTCAAATGTGACCTCGCCATCCCTGGGGGGCTGCGATCTGCGAAACTGTCGCCACTTTCGAGGGCTGCTGGGGGGCCCAGCACAGTCTGCACCCGCAGACTCAAATGGACCTCGCCATCCCTGGGGGGCTGCGATCTGCGAAACTGTCGCCACTTTCGAGGGCTGCTGGGGGGCCCAGCACAGGCACGGCGGACTCAAATGAGACCTCGCCATCCCTGGGGGGCTGCGATCTGCGAAACTGTCGCCACTTTCGAGGCCTGCTGGGGGGCCCAGCACAGTCTGCACCCGCGGCGGATTCAAATGAGACCTCGCCATCCCTGGGGGGCTGCGATCTGCGAAACTGTCGCCACTTTCGAGGGCTGCTGGGGGGCCCAGCACAGTGGGTACCCACGGCGGACTCAAATGGGACCTCGCCATCCCAGCACAGTCTGCACCCGCGGCGGACTCAAATGGGACCTCGCCATCCCTGGGGGGCTGCGATCTGTGAAACTGTCGCCACTTTCGAGGCCTGCTGGGGGGCCCAGCACAGTGGGCCCACGGCGGACTCAAAATGGGACCTCGCCATCCCTGGGGGGCTGCGATCTGTGAAACTGTCGCCACTTTCGAGGCCTGCTGGGGGGCCCAGCACAGTGGGTACACACGGCGGACTCAAATTGGACCTCGCCATCCCTGGGGGGCTGCGATCTGTGAAACTGTCGCCACTTTCGAGGGCTGCTGGGGGGCCCAGCACAGTGGGTACCCACGGCGGACTCAAATGGGACCTCGCCATCCCTGGGGGGCTGCGATCTGTGAAACTGTCGCCACTTTCGAGGCCAGCTGGGGGGCCCAGCACAGTGGATACCCACGGCGGACTCAAATGGGACCTCGCCATCCCTGGGGGGCTGCGATCTGTGAAACTGTCGCCACTTTCGAGGCCTGCTGGGGGGCCCAGCACAGTGGGTACCCACGGCGGATTCAAGTTAGACCTCGCCATCCCTGGGGGGCTGCGATCTGTGAAACTGTCGCCACTTTCGCGGCCTGCTGGGGGGCCCAGCACAGTGATGTCACACGCAGATTCAAATTAGACCTCGCCATCCCTGGGGGGCTGCGATCTGTGAAACTGTCGCCACTTTCGAGGCCTGCTGGCGGGGCCCAGCACAGTGACGCCTCCCAAATAGCTTACACATCAAGTTGGTTGTCCATACAAGTTTCGGCCAACTCCTCGTTTCCATTGATACAAATGGGTTGGGTAAGTCACAGGGTAATTTTTTCTGGATTCGGGTAGGATTCCGGTTTGATTTCAATCAGGAGGCCGCCAATTAGTAGATTCCAACACAATTCCCAGGAGATGTCCTGTAGAGTTCCGGTTGGCCCCATTGGTTTGTTATTGGGTTCCGTTGGAAATGTTTCCTATTGGATTCCGTTGAAAAGGCCTCCTGGTGGCATGAACTTGGATTCCTGGTATTTATGCTAGGAGCTGTACTGTATGTCAGTAGAAAGGTTTCCATGGGTTTCCAATCGGTGTCCCATCCGACTCCAACAGGATTCTTCTTGGCGTCCAAGAGGGGCCCCATTGAAACCCAATAGGCGGCAAAGCTAAGCAGGGTTTACCAGGGCCCAGTAGGGCGTACCAGGGCTTACCAGGGTTTAGCCAGGGCCAACGAAGGCTTACCAGATCCTAGCAGGGCGTAGCAGGGCATGCTTCCCAACAGGAATTTAATCGATATTCCAATAGGAAGGCCTCCATGGCTTTTCAGTTGGATTTCGATAGGATTCCATTCGACAGCCCAAAGGAATTCCAACAGGAAGGCCTCCAGGGAATTCAACAGGATGCCACTCAACAGGAGCATGAGAGGAAATTATCCGGAGTTCAATCGGAACCCAGTAGGAATCTTGCAGGCATCAAACAAAATGGCCAAATTATGGCTGACGCGATGGTTGGGCCTTCGGCGTAACTGTATGAAATCTTTATATGGGTGTCGTGTATTTCGCAGCGCACCTAGGAGAGACCTTGCTATTGGAATTCCCTTTAAAGTAATCAGTTTGCATTATTTGTGCGTTCTTATTGAGGTCATCGGGGGCCTTCCTAGTGGAATCCCGAATGAATTGTTACATGAAGGCTTCCTACTCAATTCCAATAGGGAGGCCGCCAACCCAAACCCAAACCCAAACCATCCAAAACACAAGTCAGGTGTGCCCTTACTACGACGACTACTTCTACTGTTACAGAGCGCTCCTGCGAAGACCGAAGTGGTGCCAAGTGCAATTCTGGCACGTATGTTGGCTTCAAAAAGGAATGCGGTGAATAGAAGTGCCATTTGGTTTTTACACACTTGTCTTGAACTGCTCGTTATCTTGTTTCCTAGCGGGGGTTTCTCTTCCATTGGTTGGGATTCGGACCAGTTTGCTTTTGGCGCGAATTGGGATTGGTAGCAGGTGATGGGGATTGGGACCAGTCGGTTGGGATTAGGCCGACATGCGCCACGGACCCCCCCAGGCGCTGTATTTGGGACCAGCTTCTGCTTGGAAGGCCACAAAAGCAGGGACCTGTCCACAAACATGAACGCACCGTGGGATCGATGCGTCGGGGGGAGTCGAATTGTTAGCTCGTGCTCCGCAATCGGCCGGCGACAGGGCACGGCGCACACTCTCTGCTGAGCGACGTCGGCATCGATCGTCTTCCTTGTGGGAAGACGCACGCCTATGCCGACGTCGCCGCCGTCGACTGAGTGATGGTTTTTTGGGCTGCTGAGCATGGGCATGGGAAGATGGTCTTGCGCAGGCTACAGAAAGGCGAGGTCCCTGCTGCCAAGCCCAGGGAGACAGAGAAGATCGCAGCAGCAGACATAACAAAAACAAGCATCCAGGAAGTAACTGGGGCCACCACGAGGGTGCGAAGTCAGTCGCGCTTCGCGGTCTGGGCGACTTCAGGGCGAGGCGCGAGTCCCTCATCCAATGCCGGAGTGAAGGGGGGCGGCTCGACAACGCGACAGCGACAAGACCATCTCGCTTCGCGGGGCGCGGAGCGCGAAGATGGTTGCCCCAGAACCACGTCCGCTGGCAGGAAGCAGGCCGGGCCACGGCTGTCGTGGGCCTGTGATGTCCTGCCCGGGGCTTCTCGCCGGGCCCTCACCCGCTGCGGCCCAGCTCGCCTCGGGAGCGTGGTCGGAGCGCGCCCCAGGGGTGGGGGGGGGGGGCTTTGGCAGGAGGAGGAGGAGGAGGCGGAGGAGGCGGAGGAGGCGGAGGAGGCGGAGGAGGAGGCGGCGGAGGAGGAGGCGGCGGAGGAGCCGGAGGAGCCGCAGGAGCCGGAGGAGCAGGAGGAGGCGGAGGAGCCGGAGGAGGGGCGTTTTTTTCGATTCAGTGCTCCACCGTTCGGTCGTGACTCCCCGCGCCAGCTCTCATGGTCTGAGCGGATTCCTGCCTCTTCCCCCTCGCGCTCCGACCCCATGGCACCCCACCGCCTGCTATACGACCGGCGTCGGAGTGTCTTGGGCCACCTGGCGCCCGCTGGCTGAAAGAGTTTGCTCCTGACTCGACCACATTTTAAAACCGACACCCTGGAACCCAGAACCCCGAGGTCATGATTCTTTCATGGCCTCGACCCCCAGGAGTGCCAACCCACTCCCCGGGACCGGTTTCTCATCCTGAATCGTTTTGGCGCGGTCCCGAGGCCCGGTAAGGGCCCCCACAGGCCGAAAATAGCGAAAAAAATGCCGTTGTGTTTTTGTTCACAGCGCGAGGGGGTCTGGGAGTGCGGATACCAGGCAGGCGGCAGTGTGGCACCCGGAAGCGTGCATATTTTGCAGGGCGCCCCGGAAACGGAAATCAGAGCGTGAATTACCCACCTTTGCCAAGTCATACCACGCGCCTCCTTGTCAAGCGGCCTGACCAGTACAGGCCGTAGTTTGGCATCGCTTGGTATCTCTTGGAAGCGAGGGTGGTCAAAAGCGAGGTAGGTCTGTTTGCCCCCTAGGAAAAGAACACGCGCAGGTGGGCCGCGCGCCGAGCCTGGACCTGGACACGTCACGAGCACCGCGCCCAGAACGAACAACAGAACACGTCGAGTCCGACAGCGAGCAACAAAGACGCCCCCCCCCGCGTTTTTAAGATCATCTTCGGCGGCGGGCGAGGGGGGGAAGTGGGAAGGAGAAGGCCTTTTCAGAAGGCGGCGGGACTTCTCAGAAGCCCTCCGGCCTTCTGAGAGGTTTTGTGTGTCTTCGGGGAAAGCCAGGGGACTTCCGAGCTTTCTGAGAAGGCCCGCCCCCTCTCACTTCCCCCCCCCCTCGCTCGCATCCGACATCTAGGACCGGCATCGGCAAAGCGGGCACGGCGAGCCATAAAATGGCTGGCAGCAGGTGCCCCGCGGAAGTGCGTCGGGCCCCAGAGGCTCTGCTGGTGTCTCACAGCAGGAGTCTTGGGGCATGCCTTTCCAATACACATTTCAGGAGGGCTCAATCTGCCGTAGGAGTCAGATGCGGACGATCCGTATGCTCCCAGATCCTTGAAAGCAGAATTTCGTTTCGTGTGTGCCTGCTGTATGTTCTGCCCCCATCCGTCTCCAGGCCTGGGCCTCATTGGCCTGGCGGCCTCGCAGATGCCCGGCTCCCCGCTGCTGCAAGGCTGGCTCTCCTGGTGGCAGGCTGCGGCCAGCGGGCTCGTGGACAACCACGCCCCGGGCATCGGCGGCATCCTCGAGGACGGCTTCATGGGGATGCTCGTGGCGCTGTCGTGCTACTGCCTCGTTGTCATGTTCACGCTGAAGCGGAAGTCGAGCTCCATGGCAGGCCTCAGGGGAGGAAAAGTTACCCATACGGCTACCCTTCCCCCGTTTTCCTTTGTGTTTCGCCTTCCTGGGAGGCCCTCGTCGCCACTGGTGGATTCGCCTCGAAATCCTTTATCAGAAAGTACCCAGGGAGAGGTCCGGGGAGTATCGGTATCGGTGCCTTTTAGTTTCCCCAAGGCCACATGCACACCATCACTGGGGCACTGCAGATTCTGGTCGTGCTGTGGGCGATCGTGCAAGAGCGTTGCTTCCGCGAGGCACCTGGCGCAGAGTGGGCGGTCCTGACGTTCGTTGTGTACATGGTCAACAACGTCACGATGTGGCCACTGCTCAAGTATTTCAGGGGCCAGGAGGTCCACAGGATGCTGTTCAAGCTTGCCTATTCTTTCATCCTCTCCTTCCAGGGGATCCTCGTGATCGCCTGGTCGCTGCAGTACGAGTGGCTGTACTGGTTCGTGATGCCGTTCTGGTTCTACAGCGCCAAGAAACTGTTCGAGGCGTCGGACAACGTCGTAGCGCTGCTCCCTGACGGAGCTCTGCCAGTGCCTGGCATGCAGGCTGCAGCGCGACAGCGCGTCAGCGGTATCGAGCCCGACACGCTCACCATTGTGTACTCGGCCTTGAATTTTGCTGGCGCAGTCTTTGACAATATGTACATGGCAGTCTACACGTGGCGAGGGCCAACGGGCTTCTGGGGCTGGTCCCTGGAGAACATAGAAGGGGTGAACGACCACCTCCGCACGGGACTCACGAAGCCTGCCTTTTGTTCACTGACCATCTCTGTTCTTGTGTTCTTGGGGACCCTCGTGCACCGCAATATCATCAGTCGTGAAGTGGCCCT
This sequence comes from Prorocentrum cordatum, assembly GCA_963575745.1. Classification (NCBI taxonomy): domain Eukaryota; class Dinophyceae; order Prorocentrales; family Prorocentraceae; genus Prorocentrum; species Prorocentrum cordatum. Next base: position 29,490 of record CAUYUJ010008790.1, on the reverse strand, counting down.
CGTGCTGAACGTGGTGTTGGCGAGCGCAGGGCCGTGGCTCATATTGTATTATCATAAGCTTGTCGACTGGTCAGAGCCATGGCAGCCAGAGATAATGGGCAACTGGGGCAGCATCCCATACTTTCTGCAAGGCGTTACACAGTGACCCCATTTCAGACGTAGGTTTTTTGATAGAAACACACGCGGAGCGATGTCAAAAGTTGTCGCTGCTCAGCAGTGATGCCTGCGTGTGTGTATGTGTGTGTGTGTGTGCCGATCCCGCGGTTTTGCGGGGTTCCTTTTCGCTTCATCATTGAAGCTCAAGTCGTGCTTCCTGCTGGGCACGCGAACTTTTTGCTTGCGAGTTGTCGCGTCCATCGGCCGTGCGAACAGTACCCATACGTGCAGCGGCATCAGTTTGGGGTACCCGCCCCTCGTCGATACGCGGCATCTCTGCACTGGCTGGGCTGCCCTATTTCAAGTCGCGGCTGCCGCCCCGTGCGCAGGGAGGCTGCTCGAGCACGCCGATCTGCGAGATGGCCGTCCGCAGCAGCACCTGACTACCAGAGGAGCGCGCCCCAGGACCTTCAAGGGATTGATGTGTATATATATATATATATTGGTATATATATATGTATGTATGTATATATAGATCTATATATATATGTATACATACATACATCTATTTATATATATTTATATATATATATATGGATGAACCTTCTGGCCTCTGAGGTCTCGGCCCCTTCTGTTCCAGGAGCAGGTGATCGTCCCAGTACGTTGTTGTTGATGGCCCAGGTTCTGTGAACGGGTCCCTGTAGGACGAAATTGGGGATAGATAGGCGTTTGGGACTCAACACAACAATCCGTTGGAGGATTGGGCCAGTCCGCATTGGCATGGCACCCCGCTCGTCCCTCGTGTAGCGTCATTGTTGTTTGCGTGTGTGTGTGTGTGTGTGTTTGTGTGTGTGTGTCTGTGTGTTTTCGTATTCCTATCTCTCTCGCTCGTCTTCCTCCGCTTGCACTCTCTCTGTCCATCTCTCTCTCTCTGCCTTTTCTGTCGCTGTCCTTGCCTCTCACTAAATGCTCGAGAGAGCGAGAGAGAGAAAGAAGTGGCGGGGAGAGACGTAAACTGTGAGCGTATCTTGGCCCCTTCAGGGGCCTCATTCGGGGGCCTTTGTGGGCATCGTCCAGCGGCCTCCAGGGGCTCCTTGTGTCCCTAGTGTTCGGCCCCATCGTTTTTTTCGGAGTCCCGCCCCCGCCCCCCCGCCCCTGGAGTCGTCCCTCTCCCCCCCCCCGATCATACCCCCCCCGCCCCCCGCAAAAGGCTGCGTCACTTCATGCCATGCCCTTCATCCACGTCCTCCTGCTCCTGCTCCTCATCCTCCTCCTCCCCCTACCCCTCCTCCGTGCCCTTATTGGCTCATATGTGCGGACACAACGCCCGCTGGCTTTCCATGGATATCGCTGCTCCGCGTCACGGTTAGGAGCTTCCCCTTTCTCGGCGTCCATGTTGACGCGCTTCCTCCCGAGGCATCAGTGTATTCAGCCGAGCTATCACGGGAGATCTGTTCCAAAGAGCAGCACAGGTTTGAAGGACAAGCGGCGCGTACTGGACCAAAACGTTATCACGTGTTCGGCCCATGGTCTGGGTCTGAATGCGTTGCCAACTCTGTTGCTAGGTCCATCCTTGCCCACAATCGCAGAGAACTGCAAGACCCATTGCACAGTCAAGGTGATGCCGTCGCAGCAGCCTTCGAGAAGACAGCCAAACACGTCACACCTGACGCCCAGGCCCAGCTTCTCGCCTCCAGGCCACCGCCGAGCTCGCTGGCCGACAAGAACAGCGCGTATGCGACAGTGCTGAGGTTAAGCGACGTGCTGACATTGCAGGCGCACTCAACAAGGACGTCTCCGAACCTGTTTCCGCCATCAAACGCACTCTGGTATCTGCTGAAGCCATGCATCCTTCAGTCAACATCGACTCTGCAGCACATGGAAACGCGCCCCCCAGTAGGGCACGTTCCGGCCGCGGTGGCGCCAGTCCTGAATTCAAGTCTGCCTCGCTCAAGAGCCCCCTCACGGGCTGGCCCATCGCTTCTCAAGTCGACTTCTTTTCCATCGCGACCAATGCCAATGGACCTGCAAACCGAGCGCGTTTGACTCTTAATGACCGTGGCTTGTTTGCTGGTCCTCGCGCTGCGCAGCCACACAGGGCCTTCCAAACCAGACAATATTGGATAACCTTCAATACGACGCCACGGGCGCCCCGACCGCTGAATAATCGCCTGAAGTGGTCCGCCAAGGTGCTCAATTCGAAAAGCTCGTAAAGCTCAACACCGTCGACTTCCCGCCCACCTTGCCAAGGACCCATCGCGAAGCTTTGGCCGACGCTGAGAACGTGGGCTGCCCCGTGGGCGAAAATCCGCCGCACGCGCATCAGCCCCGCCAAGCCCACGCGCCTTGTCGGCTGCCCGAGCGACTGCAGGTTCCAGAACATGGTGATGGACAAGAGGCGGGCGAAGAGGGAGAGGAGCAAGGCTTCCTCTTTCTTCTCCTCGCGTTCCTCGTCTACTCCCACCTCCCCCAGAAACCTTTCCCTTTACATTGTTCCCCCTCGGTCCCCTTCTCACCCTGCTCCGCCTCCTGCTCGTCCCCGTCATTCGCCTCCCCCTCCCGCAATCTCCCTTTCCCCCCTTTTTTTTCTTCTTCTCATTTTGTTCGTCGCCCCCCTTGCCCCCCTTCGTCGTAGGAGTCCGCCTCCGTTGCCGCCGTTGTCGCCGTCGGTCTCTTCGCCCCCGTCGCCGACGTCGTCGTCACTGTTGCTTTCGCCGCTGTCGCCGCCGTCGTCCACGCCGTGGCCGCCGCCGCCGCCGTCGTCGTCGGCGGCATCGCCGTCGTCGCCGCCGCCGTCGCCGCTGTCGTCAAACCCGTGCCGACCGCCGGCGTCGTCGCCGGAATCGCCGTCGTCGTCGCCTCCGCCGTCGCCGCTGGCGTCGCCGCTGGCGCCGTTGCCGCTGTCGTCAGCGCCGTTGCCGCCGCCGCCGTCGCCGCCGGCGTCGCCGATTTCGCCGCCGTCGATGCCACGTCGTCGCCGTTTTGTCCGCAACCCCGCCCACCGCCGAGCTCCGCGGCACAGGCTGCGTGGAGAAGGCCGATCTGGTTGCCGCGCTCGCCTCCGCGGCGGCCTCGGCCCAGGCGCGCCGGCGGCCGCACCCTTCCTGCGGTCGTGCGCCTGGGGTCGGCTGCCGCTTGCGCCGTCGGCCGCCGCTGCCGTCGCTCGCCGCTGCCGCCGCCGTCGGCCCCTTCGCCGCCGCCACTGGCTGCCGCCGCTGCCGCCGTGGCCGTCGCCGCCGTCGCCGTGACCGCCGCCGCCACTGGCCGCTGGCGCCTGCATCGTCAGCCGTCTCGCCCTCGCCTTCGAGGTTTGTGCTGCGCTTCCGGATTTTCGTCGCCACGGCAGGACGCGACCCGCAAAGCTGGACACAGACAAGAGGGAGGAGGAGGAGGAGGAGGAGGAGGAGCAGGAGGAGGAGGAGGAGGATGTAAGGGAGGAGGAGAAGGAGGAGGAGAAGGAGGAGGATGTAAAGGAAGAAGAGGAGTCAGGAGGAGGAGGAGGATGTACAGGAAGAGGAGGACTGTTTTTGGACTGTTTTGTTTACCCAGAGGCCCATTCGGGAAACGCTCCCAAGGCAAGGCGCAACCACCCCGCACTCGGAGCTGACGCCCCGAATGCGACATGGCCCCGCCCCGCCCTATAGGTGCGGCACCCTCCCGGGGACTGGGATGAATACTACTCTCCTCGCGGACCGTCCCACATCAGCCACATCACGCTAGGCTGAAAAAATCGGGAGGCGACTGACGGCCTCGCTCAGTCGCAACTCTCGCGCACGAAGGATCGCCTTCGGCGCCCCCTCACGGCGGGGGAAAAGACCTCGCCGAATGCGGGAGAGATTTTCCACGCCCTTCCTGGTCGGCCGTCCCGGGCACACGCGGACCATGTGCCTGGGGTCGCTGCCTGTGGTGTAACGTCCACACTGGTGGCAAAAAATCACTGCGAATTCAGGCCAGAACGCGAGCCGGTGAGATCCGTCAAGCTGCTCAGCTACCCCGCCCTCGGCGGCAAGACACGGCGCAATACGACCTCCGTCCAGAGCCTGCGCCAGACTCCCTGTTGGAATCGGCCCTCGGCACTCCGTGCCACAGAAATGCAACAGCTGGTGCGAGCGTACCATGCGGTGGCAGCGCACGCACGTCCAACGCTCACCACAACGTCGCAACTCATGATCGGACCGCTGGACACCGAGGCGGGCTGGAGTGCGGGCTGGACGCCGAGGGCCCGCCGGCCGCTTGCCCTGCTCCCCGTCCGCTGCGCTCGCCAACTCCAGCGCCTTCCTCGCCCGGCGGCGCACCAGCGACGCGATCGCGTCGATCTCATCGGTGCGCGGCGCGGTGCCGATGAGCCCCGCACGCCGGCCACCCTCCGCGGCGGCGCCTGCCAGCACGTCCGCCGAGGCATTGCCCAGCGCCAGGAAGAAGTCGCGCTCGGAAGTGAGCAGGTGGACGTGCTCCTCCGTGTGCGACGCCACCCACTCCACCTGCACCTCACCAGGACCTCGCGCCGCGAAGGCGGCCCGCGCCCTCTGCCACAGGTCCTCATTCGCGAGCCCCGCCTGACCAGCGCCCTCCAGCCTCCCGTGCCACGCGCGGAACAACGGCTGGTGGTCCGTGACGAACCGCACGTTGCCCGTGGTCTCCTCGAGCGCCAGCACGAAGGCGAAGATCTCCGCTCGGGGCACCGTCTGGCGACGACCTGCCAGCGGAAGCGCTCGGCCCCAAGCTGGAACCCAGACGCCCTCGGGGCCCCGCTGCATGATCACGATGGCCGTCCCGCATCGGCGTCGGCGCGGATCTGAGGAGAAAATGCCGCCCGAGCCGTCGCCGAAGACAGTGAGGAAGCCAAGGACGTCTCGCAGCTCGTCGAGGTCGCCGCCGAAACTGGCCGCAGCCCCCTGCGCCAACTCCTCGTCGTAGCGCGGCGTGGTGAGCACTGCCGGCGCGACGCCCCGCAGCCACAGGGCGGGCTGCGCCTCGATCTCCGCGAGCGCCCGCGGGAGGAGCCAGTCCGACTTCTCGAAGGACTCATCACCCACGTTGGCCGAGCACAGCCAGACCCTGTGTACCAGGGTCTCGCGGCACCGCCCGCATCGCTTGCAGATCTCGTCAGGCAGCACATAGCCCGCCTCCGTCCTGCGGGCCCTGGGCCACTGCCCGCCAGCGACCACCGAGAGGTTGAGCCCCCACTCCGACAGCAAGCCCTGGGCCTCCATGCGCCGCATCTCGCACGCGATCTGCCAGAAGTCCGCGCCCTCCAGCAAATCCTCCCCCGCCTCGTGCACCGAGGCCTGCCTCCACAGCTGTGCCCGAAGATCTGCCTCCACGTCGTCCAGCACGGCTTGGAACTCCGCGCAAGCCTGAAACTCGGGGTCGTCAGCACTGGGCAAGAACCACTCGTCCTGGCCCTCGGGCGTGGGCCGGATCCACCGTGTGGCAGAGATGGGCGACCAGCCGAGGTCCATCAAGGTGGCTTGCAGCGCGCCGAGCGGCCCCCGGACCCTCTGCCATCGGCGAGCCCCAGCCCGCAAAGGGCGCTCCGCACGTGCGGCCACGCCCTCCGAATGCGCCCGTGGAGCTGGGGCGCTGAGAACCAGAGGCCACACCACGACTCCACGACCTGCTTGCGCAGCACCACGTGCGGGTCCATGAGCCCCATCGTCGCCGCCAGGACCGAGGTCAAACATCTCCCTTTGGCGGAACCGCCCACCGCCTGGGCGGCCTGCCGCCGCAACGCCAGGACGCGGCTCGGGGCCAGCCCGAAAATTTGGTGCCCATAGGCGGCCTGAGGGAGGGCTCCTGTCGACCAGAGGCCGCGGCACTCCTTGGTCAGCGCCGTCGCCCGGCGCAGGCGCATGATACGCTGGAAGCGCCGCGCTCCGCCTCGCAGCCTCGTCGACGCCTTCCGGCACACTCGCCGCCTGCCCGCCGCCGCGTCGATGCCGAGGTCGACCGCCGATTGCACCACCTGGAACGGCACGCCCAGCTGCTCCAAGGTCCTCGACACCTCGCCGGCCAGCTCCGCGTCCGTCGCCACCAGCTTCGTCTTGCCCGAACAGATCAGCTCCTGCTCATCCAGGCCCTGCTTCAGGACCCCCGCGATCCGCGGCAGCTCGTCCCGCACTGCTGCACGGGAGCCCTCCACGCGAGCCACGGTGTCATCGATGAAGCTCCACAGCCCCGCTCGCGGGCACTGCACGTGCGCCCTCAGCAGGAGCGGGTGGAGATACAGCTTCCCCAGCGACACGCCGTGACTGGAACCCGCTACCACCGAACGAGTCGCCTCGACCGCCATGGAGACCCCATGATGACGGTCCCGCAAGAAGCGAGGCGCAAGGAACAGCTGCACCTCCAGGCCGACCACCACCGCAGGGTACTCGAACCTCTCCGCGATGGCCATCAGCTTGACCAGCGACACCAGGTCGTAGAACGTCTCCACGTCCATGTACAGGGTGGAGGCCGCCACCCCCAGCTCCATGCCCGTCTCGTCCATGACCGCACGCAGCAGCGCCGCGCGCAGGGCGCTGGAGCCCCGGATGGCCGAGTCCCAGAAGGCGCCCAAGTCTTCCGTCCAGGATGACGTGACGGACGACCTCGCCCGCGACCACACTTTCGGCGGCAGCGGCAGCATGCCGATGATGCGCTCCCCGCCCGCACTCTTAGGCAGCGTAGCGCCGATGACGCCCAGGAGCTGCCTGGGCCAGCAGCCGCGCCGCTCGCACTCCACCAGCAGCTGACGCAGCTCCTCGCGTCCCTCAGGGGGCAGCCGCGCCAGGTCGTTCGACCCGAGGCCATCGACCCCTCGGGCCTTCTTGGGCCCCTGCGCACGCACTCCGCCATCCAAGCACTCGAGGTCCAGCTCGGGAAGTGGATCCTCCCGGGCGCGGCGGAGAGTGGCCTGAAGGGCTGCCATCAGATCGTCCCAGGAGTCGACTGGAGCGCGCCAGAGGCCGCCCCAGCGCTGCGCCTTCCTCGACATGACCTGACCAGGCTCTGCGATGGTGCGGCCGCCCACCACCAGCTCCGACGTCTCAGGGCCAGGGTCGCGAACGTGCCGATGGAGGACACCTGGGCTCTGCTTCCACACCGTTCGAGCCCAAGCCCCGAAATCGCGGCGGCTCTTCGCCAGCGAGCGGGCCTGGCTGGCGGAGAAGAAGCGCTCGGTGACTCCCACCATCACCTCCAGCTCGCTCAAGGGAATCACGTCCGCACCCCTCATCATCAGGGCCCAGGCCTCGTGCACCTCCGCGTTGACCCCGCGGTTGAAATGCTCGGCGCAATCCAACATGATGCGATCCACCTCACGCAATAGCAAGGTGAAACAGCGCTGCCGCTGCTCCTCCGCCTTGCCGCTGCCGCGCAGCAGCGCCAACTGCCGCAGGAGCGCAAGGATGACGCTCCAGTGCTCCGACGCCTGGTGCTTGAGGTGGGCGCGCCCAGGCGCAGCCCGCAGCCTGGCGCTCCTGAAGTCGTAGCCGTTGGCCCGCCCACAGTACGGCCGCCTCGCCGCCGCATCGTGGCACCCGTTGGCGCCCAGCAGAACCACTTCCAGCTTGGAGACCCATTCCGCGTACATGCGGCTGACCGCAACGTCACCCTGACCCGCCTGCTGCACAAGGCGGTGCGACTCGAGCTCACCCATCGCCGTGGAGCTGTACCTGCCAACTTCAAACTCCGAAGGGGCTGCTGCAGCCCAGGCCTCGGCTGAGACGAAGAACACCGGCTCGACCTCCGCACTCTTGGCATCGTGTCGCGAAGCCAGCTCGATGACCACCGCCCCGTCGTCCTGCTGCCCCTCAGGCCGAGGAGCGTCGAGGGTCATCGTGGGGCCCCCGCCAGATGGCCCTCCCGCTGCCGACGACGATACCGCCGACCCTCCCGCCGAGCGAGAGGAAGAGTGGTCAGCTCCCTCACCACGTCCAGCAGCGGCCTCGTCGCGACCCCGTTCACCATGCAAGTCCACCTGCCGCGCCTCCGGCCGGGTTAACGTCACCGCACCAGCGCCGGACATCTCCCCCTCCCCGAAGAACTGCTCTCCAGGGCCCTCGTCGTCGTAGTCCACCAGCGTCTCCAAGGCCGGCGCTGCCGCGGCGGCCGCCTCCTCTTCGAGGCGGTTCAGCTGCTCCACCTCCGCAGCCAGCTGCAGGTCCACGAACGCCTCCTGCAGGCCACCAGACAGCCTGTCACGCCTCCGCGCCAGGCTCGCGGCCTTGCGCTTCGACGACTTGCTGTCGGGGTCCGCCGCACGCGTTGGCCTCGGCGGCGAAGGGAGGGGCAGCGGAATCGCCAGCTGCCGTCGGCGCCACTGCCGCGCTCCTCGCTTGATCTGCAGGCTGAGCCCGCAGTGGACCCGCCACGGCACGTCCAGGACCGCGGTCAGCTCAACCTGGGTCGAAAGCCCCTCGGAGACCAAGCCGAAGTCGATGAGGCTGCCGCTGCCCTTGAAGCAGGTGGCCTCCGTGCCCTGCGGGAGCAGGAGCTCTCCCCCGACCTTGCCGGGAAAGGACGTCTCCGCCATCTCCTTGGGCGAAAGATTCCAGTCGGCGAGCACCACCCACGGGTCCGCCAGCCCCATCAAGAAGGCCCCCAGTGCCGCAAACCTGCAGCGGTTCGCCCCACGCACGCCGAGCCCAGGGAACATGTAGGACATCACCACCACCAAGTTCCCCTGCTTCATGTGGAGGACCAGCGGCGCGAAGCCCAGCAGCGGGTCGTCGCCACCACCACTCGTCGCGCCTCGGAGGTGCGAGAAGGTCGTGGCTGCGATGTCGACCCGCGACGCCACCAGCTCGCCACCCCTGGTCCCCGTCTCTGACCGGACCGAGGCCCAAGCAGGGGCGCCTGAGGCCTTCCAGCCGTCCTTCGCGAGACTCCGAACAGCCTCCACGTGCTTCGCGTCCGAGAGGTGCGTCTCCGCGCAGCCCACCACCGCATACTCCGTCGCATGCTCAACCATGTAGCGCTGCGCCTGCGGGCCCCAGCGCTCGACGTTGCCGAAAAACACTTTGGGCCCCAAGGCAGACTGCCTGCTCGGCCCGCGCGGCCCCTCACAACGTCCAGGAGACGGCACCGCCGCCGCCTCCCCTCCTGCTGACGCATCTGCTGGGCAAGAGTCCACGGCGAACTCCTGCTCCTGTGCTGGCACGGAGCCCATGGCCCCGCAGGGGTGATTACCCGCGCCGCCTCCCAGCGCCAGCATCGCCGCCAGCAGCAGCAGCAGGCGCCGCTGGAGTGCTCGCAGCCCCCTTCGTGACGCCGTTCTGCCCCTGCTTCTCGGCATAGGCAAGCGCAGCCTTGTCCTTCGCCACGGCGAGTTCACGCTTGTGCTGGGCCAGCCGGTCGGCAGATGGCCCGGCAGCCCCTCCGCCTGGCGCAGCGGTCCCGGGGCCAGGCCTTGGCTCCTCCTTGCCCTTTTCGGCGCCCGCAGCGGCAGCAGGAGCTCGTTCCTCGGCAGGGGCGCCATCGACGGCCGCTCCTTCCCCCGCGCGCCGCTTCTTGAAGGAGCGGGTCCGCGCCAGCCGGAGGAGGGCCGCCCCCTTCTCTTTGAGAGCCGCCACCTTGGCCCCATGGATGTCGCACACCGTCGCCTGCGAGGCCGCGAAAGCCTGCTCCTGCGCCAGCCTGGCTTGCTCGCGCGCCAGCCTGTCCGCCTCGATCTGCTTGTAGGCCTCGTCCTGCTGCTTGTGCCACTGGTCCGTAGCTCCCTGAAGCTCCGTGAACCCAGTACGGAACTCCTCGTCGGCCTCCTCCAGGTACTCGAACAGCTCGGAGTCGATCGCGAACACCATGGGCTGGGGCGGCGCAGGCGCAGCGGCCTCTGCAGGCGCCTTGGTGGTCTGCGCGACGGTCTCGGCTGCCAGCTCAACCTCCATGTTGGCCGACAGATGCGCCGCGCTGAGCTCCTCGAGCTTCTCCTCCATGCGGCTGAGCTTGGCCTGCATCGCCACCACCTTCTCGATCTGCTTTTCGACGGCCTTCTTGGCCTTGGTCTGCTCCTCCGTGGCCTGCTTGTAGCGGTCAGCCGGCGCCAGCACCACAGCGGGCTTCGGAGGCGGCTCGGGCGGCTTGGCCAACTCCGCCTGCATGGCCAGGATGATCTGCGAGTTCGCGGGGAAGCGCTCGCACAGCTTCGTAAGCAACTCGTCCGGAGCCGCCATGGCGTCGGGGCGCTGGACGTCGCGGCCGTCACTGCGCCCTGGACACTCCTCCAGCTGCGTCTGTAGCTGCGTCCCGCACTTCCCGCAGCAGCCGCCTTGCTTGCGAAGCCGCCAGTCGTAGACCCAATTCTGACACTTGCTGCACACCGTGTACTTCTGCCCACGGGAACGACCCCAGCTCCCCATCGTACACTGAAGCAAGATCCTGCACTCCTCCCACTGCTCCGACAGGAGCTCACAAAACGCGGTCGAGTACGCTGGTACTCGACTCCAGACCTGGGCGAACAGGCCGAGAGTGCAGAGAACTGGCCGCGGATTAGCGGTATCCCTTCTGCCTGGAGGCTGACAGCCTCCCAGACAAACATCTTGAGCCAAAATGGCTACGGAACACAGGAACCCAGGAACACACACAGGAAGAGGAGGAGGAGGAGGTGGAGGAGGAGGAGGAGGGGGAGGGAGGAGGAGGGGGAGGATGTATAGGAGGACGAGGAGGAGGAGGAGGAGGAGGAGGAGGAGGAGGAGGAGGAGGAGGAGGAGGAGGAGGAGGAGGAGGAGGAGGAGTTGGAGGTGGAGGAGGAGGAGGAGGAGGAGGAGGAGGGAGAATGAGAGTCAGCGGGAGGGGCGGGAGGGGGTTGGACGAGGACATGGTCCGGGCGGGTGCCTCCAGTCCGCCCGCTGCCCGCAACGGTTCCCTCCTTTCTCCTCGTTTCAGCGGCTGGCCCTGGGAAGGGTCCAGGGACTGTTTGAAAGCAAACGTGGACTGTTTGTTTCGTCGCGTCCACGTCGTCGTCTCAGCTTCGTTTCAACGATGCCCATCCCCAGCTCCGTCCCCATCCCGATCCCCACCATGCCACCACTCCAGTTGGTGATGTGCCCCTCGATACTCGAAGGGGACAGCCTATATCCCCATCTAGGGGGGATAAATCGGCCAGTGGGGCCCAGGCCACGCCCGTGGGGACAGGGATCGGTTAAACGCTGCTCATCGTCCCCATCGTGATTCGCCCTCGGTGTCCGCTTCTTTTTCGTCGTCGTAACCTGGGCGTCGTCCTGATGGTCTTTTCTCCCCCTCTTCCACGTTCTGTTCGTCCTGCTCGTCCTCGTCCCCTTTCTTTGCCCCCCTCGGCGGCCACGAAAGCGACCACGACGGCGATATCGGCGACGACCTCATCCACGACGGCGACGACGACGACGAAGACGACGACGACGAAGACGACGTCAACGGCGGCGGCGGCGACGGCGACGGGCGACGGCGAGGGCGAGGGCGACCGCGGCGGTGGCGGCGTCAGCGACGGCGACGGCTGCGCCGACGACGACGACGACGACGACGACGACGACGACGACGACGACGACGACGACGACGACGACGGCGGCGGCGGCGGCGGCGAGGACCGCGCCGCCACGCAGGCGCCCGCCGCGTCCCCCGCAGCGGGCGGCGGCGGCGGGGCGCCGCCGGGGGAGCGGCCCGCGCCTGCGCTGGGCGCGCCCCGTCGCCGTCGCCCGTCGCCGCCGTCGACGCCGTCGTTATCGTCGTCGTCATCGTCGTCGTCGTCGTCGTCGTCCGTCGTCCGTCGTCCGTCGTCCGTCGTCCGTCGTCCGTCGTCCTTCGTCCTTCGTCCGTCGCCGTCGTCCGTCGCACGCCGCGACCGTCATCCCTCGTCGCGGCCCGTCGTCATCGCCGCCGGCGTCACTCTCGCTCCCCGTCGCCGCCGAGGTTCTTTGGGGAGCGAGGGGCCGTGGGTCGAGGCTCGGCACGGTCTGGATCTTCGGCGTCTCTTGTTTTGTATGCTGGCCTCTGGGGGCCCGGGCCGTCGGGGTGTGCCTCCTGACGGCTTCTGTCGCCGTCGTCGTCGTGGTCGTCGTCGTTACCGCTGGCGTCGCCGTCTCTGCCGTCGCGCGTCCGTCGTCCGTCGTCCGCTGCCGTCTTTCGCGAGAGAACGACCCCCCCCACACCAGGATGGTTGTTTGTTGTTTTCCGGATGGCTTTCTGGTCTTACAATTATTTCTATAATACCGTCTTCGTGTCTCATAAAGCAGGTTTTGCGAGCTCTCGTTCTTTCTTTCTGTTTTGTTCTCTCTCTATCTCTCTCTCTCTCTCTCTCTCTCTCTCTCTCTCTCTCTCCATATGTATATAACGCGTTGCTGCGTTTATAAGATTGCGCCGTTGCACGTGCGGGTTGGCGCGGTTTCATCACTTTTCCCAGGCAATTTCGCGCGCGGCAGTTTTTGTTGATCAAGCACGTGTTGGGCTTCATTAGTATGTTTCCCCCCGACTCTCGGCGGTTGCATTTTTCGCAAGTTGCCAGGGGCCTCTCTTGGGGCACATGCAGCTGACGACGGTCGTCGGGCCACAGGCTTTACAGAGAACTTTCCGAACATATGACAAGTGATGTGGTGAGTGTGGGGGTGGCTTGGTTCGCCTCCAGGCATCTGTCGTCCTCGTCGCCGTTCGTCGCCGCCATCGTCCTCGTGGTCGTCGCCGCCGTCGCCTTCGTCACCAAAGGCGTCCTCGCTCTCGTCCTCCTCGTCGATGGTCCGCGGTCGAGTGATCGAGGGTGTGGTTTTGTTGGGCGCCTCTGGCTTCACGCAGACATCCGCGGAGTCCTGTTGAGGACTCCTGGCGATGTCGGTTCTCGTCGTTGTCATCCCCGTCGCCGTCGTCGTCGTCGTCACCCTCCGTCGCCGTCCCCGTCACAGCGGAAGGCAGCGCTGGGCACATCTTTGAAGTACAGTCGGGCCGCTGAAGAAGGAATCCATTTCGATGGGGAGGGGCTCAGCTTTCCTCCACTACTGTACAACATGTCGTTGGCTTTCCTCAGGTTTCCGATGGGAAGTCGAAGTTTAACTCATGGAGAACTGGGGCGCCGCGTTCCTTCTCCAGGGTCTAGGGTCTAGGGTTCCTTATGGCAGCGTTCCCACTCTCTGCCCAGCCCCCCTTCTCCCTCCCGGTTCCCCCCCCCCATCTCCTCCTCCTCCTCCTCCTCCTCCTCCTCCTCCTCCTCCTCCTCCCCCTCCTCCTCCTCCTCCTCCTCCTCCTCCTCCTCCTCCTCCCCCTCCCCCGCGCCCCGTCGCTGCCCCACGCGCCGCTGCTGGCCCTTTGCCTCCCCCCCTCTGCCTCCCCCCTTGCCTCCCGCCTGCCTCCTCCCCCTGTCGCCCTCCGCCTTCTGGCCCGCCTGCCCTCGGGCGCGCGACCGCCTCTTCCGGCAGCCTCGGGAGGCCCAGAAGGGGGCCGAGGCCGCCCGAAGACCGGGACCCTCGATCCCCCCCCCCAGATTCCACGTCGGGCATGCCCCTCCACAGGAGGAGCATGCACAGATACCAGCCATGGGTCTGGGGACGAGGTTTCGAGTATATGCTTGTCGATGTTTGACTCTGGTTGGACTCTGTTGCGTGTTTCTTTCCAAAAGCCGCCTGTAGGAGGACATGCCCGGCCTAACCCAAGAGCCAGGCGACGCAGCAAAAGTGGCGAGGGCCAGTCGTTCTGCGCGCGCTCGGCCTCCCGAGTTGGCGTTGTTCCGCCCGGCCTCGGCCTGGCGCCGTCGACGTGAGGCGATGCGGGACGCACGGCCGGCCCGTGGTGGAGGGGGCGAGATCCCCTGGGGGCCCGCGTCACGAAGCATCTGCGACGAGGTGCTCGTTTGCTTACCCCTCGTTTTGCCGATCGGCGCGGGCCCTCTTCCCCCCCCCCCCTCCGCCCCCCCAAATGGCGCAGATCTTGGCGGTGTTTGGCACCCGTTTCAAGCAGGTGGAGTCTCCCCCATAGGACGCACTGTCGCGAACCGTCGCACTGAGCAGAGGTCCGCAGCCAGACCCCCCCCCCCCCTCTCCCCCCGGCCCCTCCTCTGGCCAATGTCGAAAGGCCGGATAAGAAGCCGTTCGCAATAGTTGCCTTGCTCCCCCCCTTTCCGCCTCACCGCGAAATCTGAAGAGGTTCGCCGCGAGTCCTCAGAAGCGTCCTGAGATGATGGCGGAGAGACTTTCGTCAGAGCCCCGAATCATCAGGGGCAGCTCGGGTTCGTTTTTCGGGAATCCGAACCCGAGTTACCCCAGGCCCGAGTTACCCCGGATCACTCGGGCGTCCAGAGCCCCAACATCATCAGGGGTAACTTGGGTCAGGGCGAGCTCGGATTCGTGCTTCGGGATTTCGAGCCCGAGTTGCCCCGGGCCCGAGTTACCCCGGATAATTCGGGCGCCCATTTCCGCCTCATGGAGGAGAGGAATTGGACGGCCTCGTGGGAGGCGGCACATGTCGAGCAGATCCGCCGAAGCGCCCGCGCCGCCCAGGCAGCCTCTCCGTTGCCGCGATCAAGGACGCCCGACCGGCACGGCACGGCCAGGCTGGCTGGTGAGAGGGCCTCTCGTGGAGGGAGGAGGACGACGACGACGAGGACGACGACGGCGACGACGACGACGACGGAAAGGCGACGATGAGCGCGAGGGCGAGGATGAGAACAGAGGGCGACGACGATGACATCGGTGCACGGCGCCGTCGACGGCGACGATGAGGACGACGAGGGAGGACCAGGAGGACAGCGACCACAGCGGAGGTCGACGACGAGGGCGACGGCGAGGACGAGGACGTTGCGGCGATGTCGACGACCTCGACGAGGGGGAGAACGAGGTTGGGGGCGCGAAGGCAATGACGATGACGAGGACAAGGATGCGAGGGGGGGATCATGAGGAGGAGGAGGAGGAGGAGGAGGAGGAGGAGATGTAGAAGGAAGGCGAGGTGGGCGAGGATGACGTGCAGGCAGAAGGGGGAGGACGAGGCCCCAGGAAGAAGAGGGGGCGGGGGAATATGTAGATGAATGAGGCAGAGCAAGATGAGTAGGAGGAGGAGGAGGAGGAGGAGGAGGAGGAGGAGGAGGAGGAGTAAGGGGTAAGCAAATGCACTCGATCCATGGTTGGCATCCTACCCTCCCACCGCCTTCCAAATGCGATGAATGTGTCCGATATGCAAGCTGGGGTGCCTTGAATGACCTTCAGCCCCATGGTGACCCCATATTGCGATGCACAATCAGAAGGGGGCTTTGTACACTGGACGAGGCTGAAGAGGAGGTGGCGGATGCGCAGAAGCAGGAGCAGGATGATGAGTACGGATGAGGATCAGCACCAGGTGCAGGAGAAATAGAAGGATCAGGAGGACCAGGAATTAGTGGGGAAGAGACACGCAGGCGGACGGCAACGGCGAGGAGCGAATCGGAAGGACGAGGACAAAAATCCGATCCTGAAATGCGGCCAGCAGTGCAGCAACACTTGCATGTACGAACGGGCCGATGATATTCTGATTGGGCAACGCCGTGTCGAGAGCCACCTCGAGAACCCTGTGTGTCGAAAGCACTGCACGAAAAGGGGGGGATACAGAATGTGAGTCATGACGCAGGTACCTTTACCGACAGGACCACCCTGCGGGTGATAAGGAGGTTGGGGGGAGGGGGAGGCGGTCGATGTGAGATGGCTCTGGGGTCGTTGGTGGTTTCTTCAACTGTCCTATTGTCGCGAACATCTATCCATCTATCTAGCGACCTATCTATCGAGGTCTCTATTCAGGACACGGACCTATATCTTTCTCTATGGATGTGTCTATTTCGACCGATTTGCCTTTTCATCCATATATGTACATGTTTTCCTATCGATGTACATATCAGATATCAGCGTAACACTACACTACTATAGTATATATAGACCTATCGATACATACATATACATATGCAATTACCAATCAACCAATCGACACATGCATATATGTAATAATCCATACACAGATACACAAGGCTCTATATATAAATTGATTATACAGATGTGCCCCTCTCTATCTATCGATGTATCCATCTATCGTTGACACATCACGACAACAATCCAGAACTCATCGGGACAACAATCGGGATAACCATCGGGACAACCACCACGACAGCCATCGGGACAACCATCGGGGCAACCATCGGGACAACCATCGGGACAACCAACGGGACAATCATCGGGACAACAATCGGGGCAACCATTTGGACAACCATCGGGAAACCATGGGACAACCATCGGGAAAACCACCAGGACAACCATCGGGACAACCATCGGGGCAGCCATCCGTCGGGACAACCATCGGGACAACCATCGGGACAACCGCTGAGACAACCGATGGAACAACCATCGGGACAACCATCGAGACAACCCTCGGGACAACCATCGGGACAGCCATTGGGACACATCGGGACAACCGTTAAAACAACCATCGGGACAACCATCGGGGCAGCTTTCTGGACAACCATCGGGACAACCATCGGGACAACCATCGGGACACGCATTGGGACAACCATCGGGACAAGCATCGGGACAACCATCGGGGCAACCATCGAGGCAACCATCTGTACAACCATCGGGACAACCATCGGGACAACCATCGGGACAACCATCGGGACAATCACAGGGACACCAATCGGGACAACCATGAGGAAGTCCATCTGGACAACCATCGGAACAACCATGGGAAAACCATCGGGGAAAGCATCGGGGAAACCATCGGGACAACCATCGGGACAACCATCGGGACATCCATCGGGACAACCATCGAGAAACGTCGAGACAACCATCGGGGCACCCATCGGGACAGCCATCGGGCCAAGCAAGGGGACAACCATCGGGACAACCGCTGGGACAACCGCTGGGACAACCATCGGGACAACCATCGGGACATCCATCGGGACAAATATCGTGTCAACCGTCGGGACAACCATCGGGATAACGTTCAGGACAACCATCGGGGAAACTTTCTGGATAACCATCGGGACAACCATCGGGACAAGCATCGGGGCAACCATCGGGACAACCATCGGGGCAACCATCGGGACAACCATCGGGAAAACCATCGGGACAACCATCGGGACAACCATCGGGACAACCATCGGGAGAACCATCGGGACAACCATCGGGCCAACCAAGGGGACAACCATCGGGACAACCGCTGGGACAACCATCGAGAAAGCCATCGGGACAGCCATCGGGAGAACCACCGGGATAACCATCGGGACAACCACCAGGACAGCCATCGGGACAACCAGCGGGACAACCATCGGGAAAACCATCGGGACAACCATCAGGGCCACCATCAGGACAACCATCGGGACAACCATCGGGACAACCATCGGGACAACTACCTGGACAAGCATCGGGGCAACCATCGGGACAACCATCGGGACAACCATCGGGACAACCATCGGGACAACCATCGGGACATCCATCGGGACAACTATCGGGGGACCATCGGGGGAACCATTTGGATAACCATCGGGGCAACCATGGGACAACCATCGGCAAATCCATCGGGACAACCATCGGGACCACCATCGAGAAACGTCGGGATCACCATCGGGACAACCATTGGGACAATCATCGGGACATCCATCGGGACAACCATCGGGACAACCATCGGGACAACCGCTGGAACAACCATCGGGACAACCATCGAGCCAACCCTCGGGACAACCATCGGGACAACCATCGGGACAAACATCGGGACAACCGTTAAAACAACCATCGGGATAACCATCGGGGCAGCTTTCTGGACAACCATCGGGACAACCATCGGGACAACCGCCGTGACAAGCATCGGGACAACCATCGGTATAACCATCGGGACAACCATCGGGGAAAGCATCGGGACAACCATGGGGACAACCATCGGGGCAACCATCGGGTCAACCATCGGGACAACCATCGGGACAGCCATCGAGACAACCACAGGGACACCCGCTGGGACAACCATCGGGACAACCATCGGGACAACCATCGGGACAACCATCGGGACAACCATCGGGACAACCATCAGGACAACCATGGGGACAACCATCGGGACAACCATCGGGAGAACTGCTGGGACAGCCATCTGGACAACCATCGGGACAACCATCAGGACAACCGCGGGAACACCCGCCGGGACAACCCAGGAGCTACGGCCGGCCGACGGGGGTGGCTTTTTTGGCAATCTATGGCTCTTACAAGTGCAGGAACTCGCGCAGCTTCGCCTCCCCCGCACGCACCACACGAATCGAAACCGAAACCGATTTCCCGGTTGGGGTCCCTACCGTTCACACCCCCCCAATCTCCGATTTGATCATTGCTCAGGGGTGAGGGCATTACACGTCGAACGAGAGAACGAGGCTGAGGGCGACAATCAATGGGAGGAGTTGCAGGAGCAGGGGTAGGAGGGGGAGCAGGACGAGGAGCTCGACAAGGAAGCGGGGGAGGGGCAAGTTGGAGAGGGAGAGTTGGAGGACTGGGCTCATGATGATGAGGAGGAGGAGGAGGAGGAGGAGGAGGTGGAGGAGGAGGAGGAGGAGGAGGAGGAGGAGGAGCGGGACGAAGAGGGGAAGTGCCAGGGGCAACACGAGCAGGAGCAGGAGGAGAGGAAGAAAGAGAGGCGGAGGACGGCGGAGGAGGTAGAGGCGGAGGACGGTGGAGGAAGAGGACGAGGAGGAGCAGGAGGAGGAGGAGGAAGAAGAAGAGGAGCAGCAGGCGGAGGAGGAGGAGCAGGAGGAGGAGGAACACGCGACGGCGTGTGCGACGGCGCCCCGACGGATGACGGCGAATGCGACGGCGCATGCGACGGCGACTGCGACGGCGCCCCCCAGCAGAAGGACCTCCTGGTCAGGCACGGGGCGGACTCCGCTGCCGCAGGCCGCCTCTGCGCGCACTCGCGCGCCCACCCCCGCCTCCAGAGGGTCCTCCGGCGGACCCCCGCGGGGTGCCCTCCTCGCCGTCCTCGTCCTCACTTCCCCTCCTCCGCTTCTCCTTCTCCCCCTCCTCGTTCTCCCCCTCCGTCCTCCCCCTTCTCCGCCCCAATCATTCCCTGTCTCTCCTCCGCCTCCTCCTCCTCCTCCTCCTCCGCTTCCTCCTCCTCCTCCTGCCCCTCCTCCTCCGCTTCCCTCTCCACCAGTTCTCGTTGGATGGCCGTTTTCCTACAGGTGGCATTCTCTCGCTCCCCCGTCAGACCGCCCCTCTGTGTGTAGTGAGCATCGTCCTCCTTCTCCTGGTCCTCCTCCTGGTCCTCCTCCTCATCCTCCCCCTCCTCATCCTCACCCTCACCTTGGTCTTCCTCATCGTTCCTCCTTCTCCTCCTGGTCCTCCTCCTCCTCATCCTGGCCTTCCTCCTTCTCCTCAATCCTCTCCCGTCAGTCCTCGCCCCCCGTCCCACGCGCTCCGCGCGCGCGCGGGTGTCGTTCCATTGTCCGTCGGTCGGGGTCCCTTGCG
>CAUYUJ010008790.1:0-2500 GCA_963575745.1 Prorocentrum cordatum | reverse complement strand
TCGGTCACACTGTGGCACCCCGACATGGGCTTGGCGAAACAGTTCGCCCAGCAATTTCTAGCCCAGCACTGGACGTCACGTCGCTGGGATAGAACGTCGTCCAGGGAAAGGTGTGCAGGATCCCATCGGAACAACGGGAGTCTCTCCAATGGGGATTCTTATCGGCTTAGCCCAAATTGCAGAATGCCTGGAAGTCCCGGGTCCGAGCTCTGGGTCCCAGCCATTCCCTTCGTGAGCGACGGCTTGCAGATCGGTGCTGGGCAAACGAGGTGGGGGGGCGAGACCTGCGGGGCTTGCCTGATCGCCCAAGGCCCCGCTCTCGCAACAGTCTGCCGCTTGCCTGGGAGAGCCCTAGATCGGGCCCTACGCCGCAAGAGAGTACCAAACACCTGCACAAATGCCCAAGCAGCCCTGACGGCCAAAGGTATACCCGGTCGCAGGCAACTGGCATCGAGGAACACCTCGGTACCGCAGGGGGCTTTCCGTGTCCCCCCGGAGAGCACGGGGGGATTGTCCTATGAGGCGCGGGGGTGCCTTTGCACAGAGAGGTTGGCGATCCAAAATTTTACGGAGGTGCTGCCAGGCGGAGCAGCACCGCAGATGTTTAAAGAAGACTGGATCAGTGCATCTCTATGTGACGCCAACAGGTCGGGGATGGGCTCACCACTCGGATCGTTGGTCAAGCTGTCGGCCAACCCTTCACAGCGAGTGATACCAAGAGTCCGTATGTCCCGTTCGGCGCCTTGCACACTTGGCCTTCAGGAAGAGTCTGATATGTTTTTATTACAAAGAGGTGGGGAGAGGGACCACATCACCCAAAACCGCCGAAAGGGATGCAGTCTCCCTGGGGTCCTTGTTGGCAGCGATGCCGTTCCGCAGCGAACGGTGCCGAACTACTTCGTGTCCGCTGGAGGTGCTCATGTGCGCCAGCAGTCTGCGGCGTTGCCAACGCTGCATGCCCTCGATAGGGGATCTGCTTGAGTCCGCGGGGAGCCGTGCTGAGGAGCGATTGATACGTGCCCGTGTTATCGATGAACGCGTGCGCATTCCACATGGTCCACCCAATACACAGCAGGGATAGCCAGCAGGCCGGCATGCCTGCCAGTGCATGCTGCCATGTTGCGTTTTTTGAGCGAGCTCCATGGCCTCTGGGCCCTCGCTAGGCTAAGCATCTCGTCCCAGATCCAGGTAGCACATTCAAACGTAATGGCCAAGGTGGCCTCGTGGATGGGTCGTACTGGCGCAAGGTGACGAGTATGTCTAGGGCTAACTTCTGAAACTCCTGAGACTCATGCCGCGACCTGCTGCCAGGAGGGCACCCGTGCGCCAGAGGCGGGGACCACGTCTGCCACTGGCATTCTTGAGCGCAAGAAGCCTGTCGTCCACCAGCTAATTATGTCCAATGTTCGCATCCACCCCCCCCTGCAATGTACTCCAAACTTGTTCGCTGTTTGTTTGGAATACCTCTTGCAGTACTTGTTTGCCGCCACTGCTCCTGACCTCCAGGCCTGAGCCAGAGGCCCAACTCCCTGGCGTCGTGCGCGAAGGCGTTGACTGCGATCCCCAGGGTGAATGTGTCCTCTCTGGACTCCGTGACGGAGTGCAGTGGAACATCGTCGACCAGGGCTCCCGCAGTGACCTTTCGGGCAGCAGCTCGAGCCTCCTCAAGGCCGGAGGCATGAGGATTTACAGCATGCCCCTCGCATGGCCACAGTCAGGAGGGAAAAAAACACAGACACAACAATCGTTGATTCCCCAGAAAATATGGGAAAATATGGGAAGTGGGGGGGATGACAAAAGCCCAGAACATCTGGGCACATATGGGGAATCCTGTTATTTGTGTCTATCTATTTGAATGTCCCAGGGCCCCTCCATACAGGCTGCGTGAAAATCCTTGGTACGATTCAAACTGGTCGCTGAGGCTGCCGAACACCCGCAGGCGTCGCGGTGGCCTGTGCAGTTGCACGGGCATCCAGGCGAGCCGCGCGGGGTCTCCCACCATGCTGCCTCCTGCCAAGAGTTGGGAGTGGTGCGCTGTTTCGAAGCACTCATACGTGCCAAGGAGCACGGATACAGACGCGTCTCCAACAAGAGCGGCACGCTCGGCAGCAGGGTTGTGCAAGAGAGAACTGTCAGAGGAGCTGCGACGCCTAGGGGCACCCCAAATCTCGTCTCACTGGCGCTCCGCCTGCCTAGACTGAGTGATGTCCTTGCGTATCTTGCCCCAGGTCCTGGAGGATCCGTTAGCCAAAGCTAGTTGCTTGCGTGCTTGCCCATACCTCGGGCGTCCAGCAATTTCGCACCAAATCTTCACACACACACACACACACCATGAAGAGCCGTGCCATTGCCGCAAACGCTCCACCAGGCAGGCGCACGAGTAATCTAGACGCTATTTCCTTGGGCCCCGTGTCCGGGTGTGCTGAGATAGAACCAGGCAGACAGCCTCTCTGAGCTGGTCCGAGGAGAGGGGCGGGAGGGGGCCCCAGGACCCGGAGCC
>CAUYUJ010008789.1:27500-38078 GCA_963575745.1 Prorocentrum cordatum | reverse complement strand
GGAGGAGGAGGAGGAGGAGGAGGAGGAGGAGGAGGAGGATCGGATCGGCTCTATCGCGGTGCGAATGAAAGGAGGACACAACTCTCTACCCAGACCTCCACGGCGACCAGGAGCACAAGGTAGCGCTCCGCGAGCACCAGGTAGAAGAAGAAGTGTCACTGCTGCTGACAGTCGGGAGGCTTGTCAGCGGTCGAAGCGACACTGGGACTGGGACCCGCTGCCGCCGCCGCCGAACGTGTGGCTTCCCCGAGCTGCCCCAGCAGATCACTGATGCTGCAATCGCCGCTCGGCCGCGCCGAACGATCTCCTGCAGCCGATATCGTCATTCTCAAGGGCCTGGTCGCTGTCTGTGGCCCCACCCCCCTTAGGGCGTCGGCGTCCCTCAGGAGCCTCGCCCGCTCCTCGCTGGCCTCCCACCGCTGGATAACGGCCTTCTCGCACGTATTGACTACCGCACTGATGCTGATCGTGTCGGGCTCACTCTCCGCCAGCGCCGGCCCGCGACTGCAGCTGCTAGAGTAGTGACTAGGAAGAAAGGGCCCAAGCTTCGGCGTCCTGGTCTCGCCCGTACCGATCGCAACACTGCAGCTGTCCACATAGGGCTGTAAACTAGAAAGGAGGCTGGGGATAACGGGCTCTACCTTCGCCTTCCTTTTCTGGCACGACCTGATCGCAGCGCTGTAGCTGATCATGTTGGGATCCGTCTTCGTCTCCAACTTATCGCACACGCTGTTTTCAGAATTGTGGCTAGAGAAGATGGCGGGCTCCAGCTTCGCCTTCCCCTTCTCACAGGCCTCTGAGTTGTGGCTAAGTGACGTGTCGGGCTCTAACGTCGCCCCCCACTTCTCGCAGGCGCTGTTCCAAGTGGTAGGGCTAGCGACGATAGTGGGCTCTACCTTCGCCTCCCCTTCATCGCACTTCTCCCTGGGCTTCTGTTGCGCCCTCCCCTTCTCACATGCCCTGATCTCAGCGCTGTAGCTGATGGTGTCGGGCTCTTCCTTCGCCTTCCACCTCTCGCACGCGCTGGTCCCCGTGCTGTGGCCAGTAATAGGGATAACTGGCTCTAACTTCGCCTTCCCCTTCGCGCTCGTCCTGATCGCAGCGCTGTAGCTGATCCTGTTGGGCTCTGCCTTCACCTCCCACAACTCGCACATACTGTTCACAGAACTGTGGCTAATGATGGTAGGCTCCAGCTTCGCCTGGCACACTCCCATCGCCTCCTGAGCCTCACACGCCCTGATTGCAGTACTGTAGCAGGTCATGTCGGGCTCTAACATCGCCTCCAACTTCTCGCGCGCGCTGTTCTCAGAGCTGTGGCTAGGAGGGATAACGGGCTCCAACTTCGCCTTCCTTTTCCCGCATGCCCTGATCTCGGCGCTGCAGCATATGGTGTCGGGCTCTGCCTTCGCCTCCCGCTTCTCGCAAGCGTCCTCGCCGCCTGCGAGTCGCCAGCCGGCCGCCAAACCCTCCTTGAAGGCGTCGGCAGGATCGGGAAGCACTGCCCAGCAGCCGGGGGCGTAGCCGACCGCGGGCGAGTCCAGCAGGTGCAAGACCTCCGCGCCCTGCTGCTGAGCCCGCCGCGCGGCCGTCCGCCACAGCCGCGCCCGCCGCCGCGCGGCGCGCGCCACCGGTGTCGCCCTTACCGAGGGCGGGGCGGCGGTGGCGTCCTCACACATGTGTCGCGGGCGACTCGGGTGGCACAGCGCCGTGCGCAGGCCGCTCTCGAGTCACCACGCGTGGGCAAGATGAGAGAAGTCGCCCCGCGGGGCTGGGGTCGTGGTCTGTCGGGCCGCTAGCCCAAAATGGGGCGCCTCGGACCACAACACCTAGGAGGCGGGGGGAGGAGGAGGAGGAGGCGGAGGAGGAGGAGGAGGCGGAGGAGGAGGAGCAGGAGGAGGAGGAGAAGGAGGAGGAGGAGGAGGAGAGGAGAGAGGGGGAGGCGGAGGAGAGGACGGGAGGGAAGGAGGAGGAGGAGGAAGGAGGAGGTAGGAGGAAGAAGGAGGAGGAGGAGGAGAGAGGACGAGGAGGAGGAGGAGGAGGAGGAGGAGAAGACTGTAGACAGGAAAAAGACGATGTCTTCCCAATAAGCGGACCAGGGAACGGTGAGAAGACCACGTCGGCAGCGACTCGCTGCCCGCACAAGACGGCTCGGTGCGCAGGGTGGCAAGGTCCCCTGAAGCCCTTACCGTTATTTCAGGTTCCTTGGCCAGGAAAACCATTATCAACCCTGCCGAATCGAGCGACAAGCCCAGGGCGGGTGGACACAAGGTCCTATGGGGTTCACGGGCCGCACGACCCCACCTCCCGACCAAATCCGCAATCCCCGTGCCTGGTACCCACCTCCAGACCACGGGAGCAGCTAAGGCGCCACATGCGGACAAGCAAACTGCTTGCCGCTGGTTCCGAAAATTGGACCCGGTTGCTTCTCTCCTTGCCTGCTGCAGCGGGCAACCCTGATCGTGTGCCCTGTACGTGAAGACTGAGTACCAAGATACGGTACCCAGTGCCCACGCGTAGGGCGGAGGAGGAGAAGGAGCACGGAGGGAACGGGAGGGAGAGAGGGGAAGCCAGGAGGGCGGGGGTAGGAGAACGGAGGGGGGCCCCGTCCGCCAGGAGGGATGACGGAGCAAGGCGTGGAGGAGGACGGGGAGCACGGAGCGACCGGGCAGGGGAGAGGGGGGGGAACAGAGCGAGCTGTCGAGCTGGACGGGGAGCGCGGAGCAAACCCAAACGTCAGAGCACGCCGACGCAGGACGGAGGGGCAGGCCAGAGGAGCCGGAGGAGACGAGTGCCCACAGCTCGGCGAGGCGAGGAGCCCGGAGGGAGCGGGACGGAGAGCGTGCCGCACGAGCGCACTGCGGCCTCGGCCGAGCCAGCACGCCAGAGGGGGGCAGCGCCGATTCCCGTCGCGGGTCGCAGCCGTGCCATCGCACTCGAGCGAGGCTCGAGGGCCACGCCATCGCCCACGAGGGGGGGAGGAGGGCGGAGGTGGGAGAACGGAGGCAGAGAGTCCACACCGCAGAACTTCGCTTCGGCCGAGCACCAAGGGACAGTACAGGAACGTGCGCCCCCCTCACCCTGACCAGGCGATATGGGCAGAACAGAGCAGGGCGTGGACAGGGCTTGACAGGATCGGATAACACGCGTACGAACCAATCTGTAACAACACAGGTTGATGTCAACGTAGGACGCGGTAGGATGGGGCACGATCAAGTAGGATCTGGTGGGCTCGGAAAGGAATTCGTTGCGAAAAGTACTGTAAGGGAAAGACGATGGCGAGAGATAGGGTAGAGAGTACGAGAGGATACGGTAACACACCTATGATGGTATGCGATGAGGACGCTGTGGGATTCGAGACGATCCGCCTCTGCGCTTTCGGCGCAGTAGGCGTACGTCTAGTCCACCGCTCGTTTTGTCAAGAAGCCGACTGACAACGAATGGTATGTTGGAGCTGGATCACAGCCTGAGGCTGACGATGGAAACTCCACCGCGGTGGCACGTCCACAGTCCGATCCACTGCACCTAAGATACATCAGCCTGCCGTCCCGAAATAGGCGGGACTTCATCCGTCTGCACCTCGACGGTAGTGTTACATGCAAGCCAGGCAGCGGGGGTGGCAGAACCGCCCGCGCTCGTGCCCCTCCGCCTCACGGGTGAGATCGTGCGAAAAGCAAGCCGCCAAGCAAAGAATCGGTAAAAGACGAGGCTGTCCTGCCACTCGCGTCCCCGGCATCAACACGTGCCGAAATCACGGGCTCGGGCTCCGCACTCGGACCGGAATAGGCATCGTTTTGGGGCTGCGCACTCGAAGCGGACTCAGCGCTTGAGTCCGAGTCAGCTCCGTATACTGAAGCACAGAATCTACATCGAAGACATCGAAGTTCAAGGGGTCGATACCTGGTAGTGCTGATGCACTCAGCTTGGCACTCGAAGGTAATTCCTGAAGCACGGCCTCCGTGGACAGCACGGTGGCGATCACGCGTGCCAGCTGCCGCACGTCACCGTTGGCGTCGACGAGGGCCTTACCAGTGGCCTCAACAATGGCTTGCACCGAATGGCGTGCCGTGGGAACCTTCCCACGCAGTCGTTGTGCTAACATGGCCAAGCACGACAACGCTTGAACACGTATCTTTGGATGGCGGTTTGAGGCCGCCGCCAGCGCAGGCGTCAACACCTTCGCCTCGCTGGCATGCTGGCAGACCTCCCTGAGTGTTGCCTCCGCCTCGTCGGAGATAAACACGTTCGTGTCCGCCCCACGCTTGAGCACGACAGGAAGAAACGCGTCCAGGTACTGGTCCAGCCTCTTGCCGAGTGTGGCGAAGAGCTCGCCCATGCACCGTAGAGCATTCTTCGCCAGGGACGAACGGAGGGACTCCACCAGGGATGCGATCGATCCCACGAGCTTGCGAATCTGGCCGCTAGAAGCTAGAACGCGAGGCGCGAAGCGGGCGATCCTGCGGGCATCGTCGATGGCTCCAAACTGGAGTGACCAGTCGTCGCTCGCCGACAGGCGCCTGAGCACGTCGCTCAGGAAGTCCTCGCCCTCCTGCGCGGGAGCGAGCGGCTGCAGCTCCTCGTGGGCCAGGTACTGGGTGCCCTCGCCGGCGGATTCGTCTCGGCGGACCACTGTGCCCTTCGCGCCTGCGCTGGACCGGGGAGACGTAAGACTGGGGTTCGGGGGACTCGGGTTGGCCCGAGGGGGCCGTCGAGAAAAGTGGCGAGACCAAGTCTGCAATTGGACGCGAGCTCCCGCTGCCGACATGCCAGGAAAACTGGACCGTCAAACTCCAGGACAGGCCCGTCAAAATGCGTCGGCCGACCCGAGTCCTGGCGGACTCGTAGAGGAACCAACAACGCCATGAACGCAAACTTTTGGAGGTCCGCGCGGATTCCTTGGATCTGCGCTGGTCCCCCCTCCCTGGCGCGCGGAGCGCGCCAGAGGCGGCGCCCGGAGGCGCCGCCAGGCGCCGCCAGGGGAGGGGGCCCAATGCGGATCCAAGACATCCGCGCGAAGCGCCAAAAGCTTATGATCATGGCGTTGTTTCTCCTTCGAGCTCGATTCGGGTGACCGAAAAGGGGGTCCAGCGACAAAAGGGTGGTGCAACAGATTTGGGGCAATTGTACTGCACATATACTGCACCGGAGAGTTGGATCGCATTGTATGGCAAGGAGTGCCTTGCAGGTGAACGTCCAGCACTACATGTGCGCCCCGGCATGTATGGCACGCCCCGGATGTGTTGCACCCCCCCCAAAAAAAACTGTTGCACCAACTCTGCTGCACCACCCCCTTCTCCTCCTCCTCCCCCTCCTCCCCCCCTTCCCCCCCTCCCCTCCCCCCCCTCCTCCGCCTCCTCCTCCTCCTCCTCCCCTGGTCTTACTTCTCTCTCTCCTCCTCCGCCCCTCCTCCTCCTCCTCCTCCTCCTCCTCCTCCTCCTCCTCCTCCTCCTCCTCCCCCTCCTCCTCCGCCTCCTCCTCCTCCTCCTTCTCCTCCTGGTCCTCCTCCTCCTCCTCCTCCTCCTCCTCCTCCTTTGTCGCTGGCCCCCCTGTCGGGCCAACCCGGCTCGAGCCCCACGCCTCCCCGGCTGGAGGACGCCGAGCTCTCCGACGGGCAGCTCGCCGGCGATGCCGCCGCAGCGCGGGCCCGCGCCGCGGGCAGCGGCGCAAACGGCTGGCCGTGAGGGCCGGCTGCACGCCAGAGCGACCCATAGGCACGAGTGGCCTTGATCGGAGAAGAAGACGAATCATACGCATTAGAAGCAGGCTAATACGACGATCATGATCATTTATAAAAAACAAAATCAATAACAATGATAGTGATGATAGTGATGGTGATGATGATGATGATGATGATGATGATGATGATGATGATGATGATGATGATGATGATGATGATGATGATCATGATAATAATGACGATGATGATGATGATGATGATGATGATGATGATGATGATGATGATGATGATACAAAAACGCCATACACATAAACTTTTGGCGCTCCGCGCGGATTTCTTGGATCTGCGCTGGACCGCCCTCCCTGGCGCGCGGGCGCGAGTGACCTTTAGTGCGCGGCCTTCCTAAGCCCCCCTCGCGCTGTGGACAAAAATCACGACGGGAAATTGTCACCCTTTCCCGGCCTCCGGGAGCCCTTACCGGGCCTGCAGGACCGTCAAACATCAGCTCAGGATGAACAACCGGTCCCGGGGAAGGGGTCCAGACTTACGACGGGCCTGCCTGCTACAGGCAGGAAACCAAAACATTGGTGCAACATTGGTGTCGGTTTTGCCACCATGCTTGTTTCGGCGTCTGGTTTCTTTTATGTCTTATTGATGTTTTTTTGCTGCGCCCCCCTCGTCTGCTCAAATGTTGCTTGGTGCGCCGGTTGTTGCGGCGCTTGCCGCGCGCTTAGTGCACGCCGCAGCGTTTCATTGCCGTTTGTTTGCCGCGGCGCTTCCTGCGGCGCCGGCCTGCGACTTCGCCGGCCGCGGGATTCCTTCGAAGCTGCGTGTCGCAAGGTTGTTGCAGCGCTTGTTGCGCATGGCTCCGAGAATGTGGCAAAACATTGGTGCTTTTTTGAAACGGACAGCAACAACAAAGCAACAATGTTTTGCTAAATTGTATGGTGCGTGCGTTTGTTTGGAATGTTTTGTTTGCCTGGTTGTATGCTGTATAATGTTGAATGAGGCGTTGGCGCGCGCGTTGTCGATGCATTGGCACGAGACGTTCATGGTTGCCGCTGCTGTTACTACAACTGTTCATGTTACATCAATCTTACTGTTCAGTGCACTGTTACGTCAATCCGTGGGGCTGCTGCACCGCTGGTTCCAACTGGTTTTAGCCGATTCCTACGTGGTTCCGAGGTTCATTTGGCCCGAGGTGCTTCTTCAGGTCCCCGAGATGCACTTGAGGCTTCTGGCTCCAATGGTTCCAGCCTTCTTTTGCAAAACGATCCATGCGGGTCGCTTAAGAACAGCCGGCTTGCCCGGCGCCAACAGCATGGCCTGGCCTCCGCCGGGGGTCTGCAGAGGAATATCAGTCCCATGTAGAGACCACTATTCCACACGAGCTGCCTTCTCCTCCTCCCCCTCATCATCATCATTCTCTCCTACTCTTCCTCGTCCTCCTCCTCTTCCTCATCATCCCCCTCGTTCTTCTCTTCGCTGGTCTTAATGTCCTCCTCCTTCTCCTCCTCCTGATCCTCTACCCCATCCTCCTCCTGCTCCTCCCCCTCCTCTTCTTACCTCCTACTCCTCATTTTCCTCGTCCTCCCCCCTCCCCGTGCTCTTTCTAATCCTCCTCCCCCTCCTCCTCCTCCTCCTCCTCCTCCTCCTCCTCCTCCTACCTCTTCCTCCTCCCTCTCGTCCTCGTCCTCCTCCTCATTCTACTCCTCGTCCTCATCCTTCCTCTCCTGATTATCCTCCCGCTCCTGCACCCCCTTGTGCAACATGAGCTGATAGTGATGGAATGCTGCCAGTGGGCATTGCGATCGCGGAAGCGAGCAACCAACACAAGCAAGCAAACAACACCAAAACAGCTGTGTGTCGTCAAACTGCAGGGGGTACAACCATAAACAACAACAACAACAACAACAATGGTTTGACACATTGTCGGGGCATGGAAAAAGCAACCAAACAGCACAACAGCAGCAATGCTTTGCCCATCGACAGGGAATGCAACAACCAAATGAACAAGCAAACAGCAACAAAACAACAATGCGTTGCCAAACCACAGGGGGGCAGCAACAGCACAAACAACAAGGGGACTTCAACAAACAATAGTGTTTTGGGCAAGGGGCGGGGGCAGCACCATCGGACGTAAGAACGAAGCAACAACGGGGACCAACAACAAACAATGATGTGCTGAGCAACGCGTCGCGTCAAACCGCCGCCCCAACATGGGCAAAGGACGTCCCGCACAACAAAGAAACGCAAAACGTTTTGCAAAACATTGATGCTTCTTTGCCGTTCCAGACAAAATTTGAACATTTCCAAAGTGCGCGGCAACAGAAATGACAACCCCCAAACGACCGCGCGTTGCACTGGACCCCCCCGCTTGCCGGCCCGCCCCCCCGCGCCCCTCGCCCATCGCCCCTCCATCCTCCTCGTCCTCCTTTTCCTCCTCCTCCTCCTTTTTCCTCCTCCTCCTTCTCCTCGCATCTTCTCCTCCTCCTCCACCTCCCCCCCATCTCCGTCTCCTCCACGCGCCCTCCCCCTCCTCCTCCACCTCCTCTTCCCTTCCCCTCCTCCCTGATCCTTCCTCTCTCCTATCCGCCTCCTTTCTCCCTTGTCTTCATCCTCCTCCTTCCCCGCCTCATGTTCGTCGTCATCATTATCCTCTCCTCCTCATTTTCCCGCGTGTCCTCCTCCTCCTCCTCCTCCACATCCTCCCTCCCGTCATCCTACCCTTCCCTTTCCTCCTGCCCCTCCCCCTCATCCTCCTTCTCCTCCTCTTCCCCCTGACGCTCCGACTAATCCTTCTCTTCCTCCTCCTCCTCTTCCTCCTCCTCCTCCTCCTCCCATTCCTCCTCCTGCTCCTGGTCCTCCTCCTCCTCTTCATCCTCCTCCTCCTCTTCCTGATCCTCCCATTGGTTCTCCTCTTCCTTCTGCTCCTGCCACTGCTCCTCCTTCTCGTCTGCCCCTCCCCTTCATTTTCCCCCATGTTTTCCTTTCTCTCCTCCTACTCGTCCTGCTACCCCTATCCTCATCCTCTTTCGCCTCCTTTTCCCCCCCATCCCCCTCCTCCTCCACCTCCTCGCTGTCGCCCTCCCCCCATCGCCCCTCTCCTCGCCATAACTTTCATCATTCCCATTATTTTCGTTGTCCTCAACATCAATTTC
Source organism: Prorocentrum cordatum (assembly GCA_963575745.1). Taxonomy (NCBI): domain Eukaryota; class Dinophyceae; order Prorocentrales; family Prorocentraceae; genus Prorocentrum; species Prorocentrum cordatum. The sequence continues at coordinate 29,243 of CAUYUJ010008789.1, read as the reverse complement.
ATCCTCATTCTCATCCCCCCACCCGCCGCCACCTCCACCACCACCACCTCTTCCGCTCCCTCCTGCTCCGCTTGCTCCTCCCATCTTGCTCATGATGCTCCTGTAAGCCCCGCCTGCTCTACCATTGGCCTGCGTCCTACACGGGGGAGAGTGCAAGGGGCAAGCTACGTCCGCTTTTCCATATCTGAAGTCGAACTCCTCCCAACCATCCCCTCCAATTGCACTCGCATTATTATCCAATTGCGCAGCGGCGCATATCAGCCGCTTTGGCAGCACTATTGCAGCTTGCCCGGGGCATGCCTGCCATAGGCATGAGGCCAACCTGATCGTTACAGATTCGTCATTGGATGGTTTGGGTTGTGGCCGCATGGGGTCGCTTCTCGGCGTGGCGAGACAGCGTGCGACAGTATTGTTTTGCGTGACGGTCGCACGCGGGCGCGCGGGAGTGATCGGGGCGACCATACAACGAAACATAACATAATCGCACACAATTGGCGACACCAAAAATTTAAGCAAAACATTAATGTTTTTGAGCCAATGGCGGCGGCAAGGAAACGGCAAAAAAACACCAATGTTTTGACGCGCGCCGGAAACACAAAAAAAACGTTTTGCTCAAAAGCGCCCCTCCCCATGAAGCAGTTTTGTGGACCCGCAGAACGGCTGCAACAAGCGATGCGACAACGGCTGCGACAAGCCATGCGGCGCCGAACCGGAAAAGTGCAATTCTGCATGATATCGGGGAAACGAGAAAACGGCAAAAATGCTGCAATCGTAACGACAAGCAGGCCATGGGCGCGCATCAATGTTGCGGGGACCTCGCGATAATCGGCACGGGGGCATACGCCAACCAAAAAAACAACCCAACAGCAAAACTGCAACAATGTCGTTGATGCGATGTCTGTAGCAGGCAGGCCCGTGCTAAGTCCAGACCTCTGGGGGTCGACGTTGCAAAGGAAATTACGACGTCGGGGGCCTGGGTACGGCTGGACCTAGGACAGAAGAACATCCTTCAAGAACATAAAACCCTCTGACACCAAACCGAAGAACATTCGAGGGTGCCCTCCCCCAGGATGCACAAAGACATGCAACGTATACGAAGAACACGAGGGTACCCTCCCCGAACCGAACTCGATCTTGTGCCTCGGTCCGACCGTATGGGGGCCCCCAGGGGACACCAGCAGGCGCGCAGGCTGCTGCGACCGCAGCGCACTTCGGCGACATCGGGGAGCCCCAGGGTGGGGCCCGCGCCGGAGGACCCTCTGAGCGACGATCAAAAACGGGCTTTACTGAAGGGGCCCCAGGACACACAAATAAATACACACAAATAAAAAGATTCCCCATATTTTCCTATATTTTCTGGGTTTTTGTCTTCCCCCCCACTTCCCATATTTTCGCATATTTTCCTGGGGATCGACGATTAATTGTGTCTGTGTGTTTTTTCCCCTCCTGATTTACGCGAGATGACGTAGCAACCTTACGCGGCGGCTTACGCGGGCCGCCCGCGCGGCACAGGGCGCATACGCACGACCTTGCGCGAACAACCTGCGCTCCCATGAAGAAGACGATCCCGCTTGTTTTGCGTCGCCCATCTGGCGCAAGGCCGGCTGGCGCGAAAAGTTTATGTTCATAGCGTTTTTCCTTCTTCGACTTTAGTGCGCGGCCTCTGGGGGTGCCCCCAGGGGACACCACCAGGCGCGCAGGCTGCTACGATCGCAGCGCGTTCGGCGACATCGGCGGGCCCCA
>CAUYUJ010008789.1:0-22500 GCA_963575745.1 Prorocentrum cordatum | reverse complement strand
ACCAGGAACCCGGGAACCCTGAACCGGGAACCCAGCCTGCTACCAGCATCGGCGGGAAACTGTCGCCAAATCTTTCAACTTCCACTAGGACCCCTTCAGTGCAAGCAATGATTGGGGAACGTACAGAAGTGGTCCCGCCCGAGCGCGGCGGCGGAATCGCGCAGCAGCGCAACTGGATCTCTTCCAGCGACATGTCCATTTCTGCCATCGCTGAGCCCACGCAATCCCACGGCTGGCCCGGCGGGCGCGGCGCCAAGTTCCCTCGAACTCGAGCCCCAAAGACTTGAGCCAAAACGGCTACGAAGAGCACGTGCCAGCGAAGCACGAGTTGCCCCCCTGACATGATCTGGCTTAGGAAATACAGCACGACCCACTCTGCCAGGCGTCGGGGGGAGAGGCTCGGATGCCACGGGCGCCCCCCGCGGGCCCCTGCACGGGCCTTGGCTCGGCCCAAAGCCTGCCCAAGAACTGCCCTCGAGGGCCTCGACACAGGCCAGCCTACGGCCGCCTCCTGACCCTCCCTGGACGGCCACAGGACGCCCCAGTGGCGACCCCACGAAGTCCTCTGACGGCAACGCTCCCCACCGGGACGGCCCATGACTCTGGACAAGCCTCTTACCAGCCCCAAAAAGACACTCCCATAGGGCCCTGCAGCAGGCCGCGACGCAAGATCGCCGGACCGTCCCCTCTCGCGCCCCCCCCGCGCCGTCCCCCCTTGCCTGGTGGCTCGGCCTGCCGTCCCCTCCGCGGGGGAGGTGGTTCCCGTCCCCCCCTCGTCCTTCTCTGCTCATGGCGTCGTCCTCCCTTTCTCTCGGCGGCGAGCGAGGGGGGCGTGGACCGGACGTCGATCGCCGACAAGACCCGCAGGCCCCCTGGGGGCCGTTCGGCCGCCCGCCGCCTCGGCGCCCGAGCGCGCCTCGGGGGTATGCCGACGGGCCTCGGACGCTGTCGTCGCCGACGCCGCGCGCGCCCGCCGTCCTCGCCCTCGTCACCGCAAAGGATTGCTGAAATGCACAGATGGCTCAACAATGTCTACCTTCCGACCTTTGGTTGCTCAGGATGCTCTCCGCAAGGTTTCAAGACGGTCGGTGGTTCGCCCGTCACGGCGGCGCGGCGACGTGTCACGGCAGGGTTGGCCCAGGATGCGCTTCAGGACCTCCGGAGCACCCGAGGCGGCCCTCGCTGCCGCTGCCCGTGTGGAGCACTCGGAGACCCTGGAAGCCCTGGAGATCGTGGAGCCTATCATTATCATGACCTCTTGATCCTCGATTGGCGGCGCGCAGAGGGGGGTGGAGGGAGGGGGGAAGGCTTCTTAGAAGGAGGCTGCTTCTTAGAAGGCGCTGGCCTCACATCTGTAGATGAGGCCCGCGCCTTCGAAGAAGCAGGGGTGCTTCTAAGAAGCCCTCCCCCCTCCCCCCACCCCCCTCTGCGCGTGGCTGACTCGAACTCGCGTCTCGTTCGGCGCGGCCGCACCCCGCCGCGATCCAGGCAGCTGCGCGACGAGCTGGCCGCGCGTGGCCGGGGCGCCGCTGGCGCGTCGCTCTGGCGGGTGAGGATGCCAGCCCCTGGGGCCTTCAGCGCTGAGCACGCTGCTGCCTCTCCAGCTGGTCTAGGATGGACACGCTCTCGAAGTCGACGTGGGTCAGGGGCGAGAGCATCCAGCGGTCGTGTATTCCCCAGAATGTCACGTAGCTCGGCGCGGCGCCATCGGAGCCAAGGTTCACAGTGGCGGTCCGCATGAAATACAGTTCCATGTAGGCAGGCGGCAGATAATGCCGTACGGCCAACTCGTACCAGGCCGCCGCCTGCAGAGTCTCGGTCTTCCCCATCACCCAGCCCTTGAACTGCGAGGCCATTGCGTCGAGGAAGCTCTGGCTCCTAGCCCGCTCCTGCAACTCCCGCTGCAATTTCTGGGACACCTTCGGGAAATAATCCTGGGTGAACCAGTCCCGGAAGAAGTAGAGGAACAAGTAATGGCATGAGCATAAACTTTCGGAGGTCCGCACTGATTTCTCGGATCGGCGCTGGACCCCCCCCCCAGTGGCGCGCGGAGCGCGTCTGGTGCGGCGCCAGAGGCGCCGCCAAGGGGTCCGGCGCCGATCCGAGAAATCCGCGCGGACCTCCGAACCAAATTGTGCTTACGTCATCTGGCCATCGCTCGGCCCGTGCGTTTCTCGGCTCCGTGCGTTTCTCTCGCCAGCGAGATGGTCCAAAGTCGGTCCTCGCCGAGGAAGAAGGCACGCACGCGTTCGAGGGATGCCAAGCCACTGCCTGTTCCCCGGAGAAGGGCTCGAAGGTGCCCGCGTGCGGCAGGCGCCCGTGCAGGTAGAAGGCCCCCGCGGCGGCCGCCAAAAGCCCCACCGCGCGCGCGCCGCCCGCGAGCAGCAGCGCCAGGAGTGCGCCCGCCAGGAGGAGCTGGCGCCGCTGCTCCTCCGCGGGGCAGCGGGCGGGGAGGGGGAGGGGGAGGGGGAGGGGGAGGGAAGGAGGAGGAGGAGGAGGAGGAGGAAGAGGAGGAGGAGGAGGAGGAGGAGGAGGAGGAGGAGGAGGAGAAAGAGGAGGAACGAGGTGAGCGACGGAACAAAACGGGGTCGCTTTCGCCGACGTTGGCGCGCGTTTTGCCTGCGCAAGGTCGCGCGTGAGCGCACTCGCTCTCCAGTGTGGCGTGCCGCGCTGGCGGCCCGCGTCAACTGCGGCGTAAGGTCGCTATATGTCATCGTGCGCCAGACCCGTTTCTGATCGTCGCCCAGGTGATTGGCCACGCGCAGACGGGGGTAGGGGGAGGGGGGCGGCTTCTTGAGTGAGGCTGCTTCTGAAAAGCTCCAGCCCTACATCCACAGACAAAGCCTGTGCCTCCTAAGAAGGAGGGGCGTTCCGCCCTCCCCCCGCACTCCCCTTTGCGCATGGCCGAGAAGCATGAGCTGGTTTCGCCGACGCTGGTTTCGCTGGCGCTGGTTTCGCCCCGCTGGTTTCGCCGATGGCTGGTTCCGCCGGGGCTGGTTTCGCCGGCGCTGGTTTCGCCACAGTGGTTTCGCCCCGCTGGTTTCGCCGTCGGCTGGTTTCGCTTGCGCTGGTTTCGCCGGCGCTGGTTTCGCCGACGCCGTCGTCGGCGTCGGCGTCGGCGTCGGCGTCGGCGTCGGCGCCGCCGCCGCCGCCGCCGCCGCCGCCGCCGCCGTCGTCGTCGTCGTCGTCGTCGTCGTCGTCGTCGTCGTCGTCGTCGTCGTCGTCGTCGTCGGGCGTCGGGCGTCGGGCGTCGGACCCGGGCGGGCGGGTCGGGTCGGGCGGGCGGACCCGAGCGGGCGGGTCGGGTCGGGTCGGGCGGGCGGATCCTAGCGGGCGGGTCGGATCGGGCGGGACATGAAAGTGTGGGGCACGCTCGACCGAGCACGCGCGACCCCTAACGGGCGGGTCGGGTCGGGCGGGCGGACTTTAGCGGGCGGGTCAGATCGGGCAGCTTCGCCGACGGCAGCTGGTTTTGCCGACGGCAGCTGGTTTCGCCGACGGCAGCTGGCTGGTTTCGCCGACGGAAGCTGGTTGCCGACGGCAGCTGGTTTCGCCGGGCGGCGAAACTAGCCGGGCGAAACCAGCTGGGCGAAACCAGCCGGGCGAAACCAGCTGGATGAAACCAGCCGTCGGCGAAACCAGCGGTTGCCGGCCGAGAGGGGGGGGGGGGACGGGGGGCGACGGGTGGAGGAGCAAAAGGAGTATGAGATCATATGGCGCAAGGGTTCAGGCGGAGGAGGACGGAAGGGGCAAAACGGAAACGAGAGGGGAGGAGAGACCGAGGTGCTGGCCAGGGGCCCTCCTCACTCACTCACTCACTCACTCACTCACTCACTCACTCACTCACTCACTCACTCACTCACTCACTCACTCACTCATGGCGGTCGAAGGGAGCTCCTGCAGCCATGCACACCTTTCCTGCCCCTCCCACCCAGCAAGGACCTTGGTGGGAGGGGGGGCTCATGAGGGAAAAGGTGAACAAAAAAGAGGTGAGTGCGGGAGTAAACATCTGTCTGAGCAGCTGCGATGGAGAGAAAAGCGGGGCGCTCGGCCGAACACCTCCAAACGAGTTCGTCCCCGTACAGCGCCAAGCGGGCCCGAACGGGGCCCCGAGAGCGCCCCCCCGCCCCCCCCCCTCTCCTCCGAGAGTCCGAAAGGGCCCGGGTGTCCGGCTTCTCCGCGGCAGCAGCAAGGAGCCCCGCGACCAGCGGACACCTGCTCGGCCCACCAGGACCCCCAGGATCGGGGAGGTCCACGCTGGGAACTCTTTGGGGGCCGTAGTCCGCCTTTACAGCTGTCGGCCTGACCTAAGGAACAACATATAGGGAACGAAGCCCATTTTCCCAAGGAGTAACGCATCAAGAACGATACACATAAGACATAGCGCATAAGGCACGGCACGGTACATCACGCATGCGAGCCTAAGGGACGAACGAGCCCCTTTTGAAAAATACGTGTTCCTTATTCGAGCCGCTCACTGTCCGAGCGAGGTGCGGCTCGGGCTCTGCGCACGGACGGCCAGGACAGAAGCCCCGCGCAGGCGCTCCTGCTGTAGAGAGCGGGGCGGCGAGTTGAAGGCCACGCCCCGCCGCTGCTCTTCTGCGCGCGCAGACGACTCCACCCAGTCACCAACCTTGCTAGCAGGGCGGCGGAGGAGAAGGAGGAGGAGGAGGAGGAGGGGGAGGGGAGGAGGGGAGGAGGAGGAGGAGGGAGGAGGAGGAGGAGGAGGAGGGGAAGAGGAGGAGGAGGCGGAGGAGGAGGACGAGCAGCAGGAGGAGGAGGAGAACGAGGACGAGAAAGAGGACAAAGAAGAGGAAACAAGAGGAAGAGGGCGAAGAGAAGGAGGAGGATGAGAGAGGAGGAGGAGAAGAGGAGGAGAGGAGAAGAGGAGGAGAGGAGGAGGGGGGAGGAAGATGAGGACGAGGAGGGGGAGGAGGACGAGGAGGAGGTGGAGGACAAGGAGGGAAGGAGGAGGAGGAGGAGGCCGGGGGGAGGAGGAGGAGGAGGAGGAGAACGAGGACGCGAAAGAGACAAAGAAAAGAACAAAGAGGAAGAGGGCGAAGAGGAGGAGGAGGAGGGGGGAGGGGAGGAGGAGGAGGAGGAGGAGGAGGAGGAGGAGGAGGAGGAGGAGGAGGAGGAGGACGAGGAGGAGGAGGAGGAGGACGAGCAGCAGGAGGAAGATCCCACTCACTGCCAGGGTCCTCCGGCAGGGCGGCCCACTGCGCCCACGCCTGAGGGAACCCCAGAGGTATACCGCCACCGCTGCGCCCCAGACCTCTCTCGGGGCGCGCTCTGGCCAGCACCTCGAGGCGAGCCCAGCGCTCGGAAGAAACTACCCCAGACATGATCTTGTTGTGAAAAGAGCAGGTCGGGACATTTTTCTCAGTTTTCGGCCTCGGGGGGCCCTCGCTGGGCCTCGTGGCCGTCAAAAAAACGACGCTGGATAAAAAACGGTCCTGGGGAAAGGGTCGGGACTTCCAGGGACGCCGTCCTGAAAAAATCAGGTCTTCGTCGGAAGGATTATAAGGAGGATTGAGCCCAATTGGGGGGCTGTGTTGCGCCGGAGTGGGCATCGAATAAAACGGGATTATGAACAAGATTAAGCGGGATTCAGCGGGATCAAGCCGGCTTCAGCTGGACTTCGGACCAGGGCAAAATCAGAATTTGACAGGAGTTGCATCCGAACCAGCGGTGGCGTCGAAAGCCTCCCAGAAGGCCCTAAGAGGCGAAAACGAGGCAAGGGTGCAGTATCGGTATCTTTCCACCCCCCCGGACAGCGGTGGCGTCGAAAGCCTCCTAGAAGACCCTAAGAGGCGAAAACGGGGCAAAGATAGCGGCATCGGTAACTTCCCAGACCCCCGCTGTCGTGATTTTTCGCGCAGCGTCGATCCCCCGAGGTCTGGACCCCTTCCCCGAGACCGGTTTTCCGCCCTGAAGCGTTTTCGGACGGTCCCGGGGCCCCGGCAGAGGGCCCCCGGAGGCCGAACACAGTGAAAAACGTCCCGTCGCGATTTCCTCTCGCGGTGTGGCGCCACCCCTTCCTCCCCTGGGCGCCTGCTCCAGCGGTGGCGCTTCTGGCCCCGCGCCGCCAGCCGCCGCAGCAGCCCGCGCGGCCCCCGCCCCCGCGCCCTGGCGGCTGCCGGCGACCGGTGGAGGGGCGGCCTGCTGGCCGCCGCCGGCGGCGGATGGGCCGTTGGTCTCCTGCCAGAGTGCAGTGCCGTTTTTTCATACATAGGATTGAAAAAAACATAGGATTTGTAATACATGACTAATGTAAGACTAAATGTATGCATGAACTCATCGTTGCTTTTAACCAAATCCCTGCATGTTTCATACGTGATCCGCACGCGGAGCATGACTGGGGGAGCTGTGGTCCTTACCCCCTGGGGGAACCCATCGCATCGGCGATCTCTCGAGGAGGGTGTCGAAGTCGATGGGTCCTCCGGGGGGGTAAGGACCACAGCTCCCCCAGTTGCGGCTGGCCTGCCAGAGGGGGTTCGAGGGGAGCCACTGCGAGAGGGCAAAGGGGGGCTTCCGACTGGCTCGGCCACCGGCAGTCACAAGACCGGCATGGTTCCCGGCCATCCTGTGGCGTGGGGTCCTCGTTTGGAAGAGCCAGCGCCCCGCGTCCTCCTCCTCCTCCTCCTCCTCCTCTTCCTCGTCTTCCTCCTCCACCTCCTCCTCCTCCTCCTCCTCTCCTCCTCATCATCATCATCATCATCATCACCACCACCACCACCACACCACCACCACCACCACACACCACCACCACCACCACCACCACCACCACCACCACCACCACCACCACCACCACCACCACACCACCACCACCACCACCACACACCACCACACCACCACCACCACACCATCATCATCCATCATCATCATCATCATCATCATCATCATCATCATCATCATCATCATCATCATCATCATCATCATCATCATCATCATCATCATCATCATCATCATCATCACCTGACCCCCGTGCTGGAGGCCCTAGTCCAGGCAGGGGCAGACTACAAACAGGGGATGGCCCCGATGGGCCACTTAGAGAGGCTGATCCACACGAGCCTGCACGAGCTCGAAGGAGGCATGATGGACTAGGCCGAACACAGTCACCAGGCGCAGGACCACGGCGCGAGGGGCCAGAGGAGAAACGACGACGCCAGGATGCCGTGGTGAGAAGGCTTTGTGAGGCTGCACGTGAGGCCCAGGTGACTCCTCCCTCCCCCTCGCAAATTCCTCCGACCCTCCACCCCCGTGCCCGACAGACAGCCAGTAGGACTCTGGAGACTCCCACCCCTTCCTCTCGGCCTGACGAGCCCCCTCTCACCTGCTCCACCCTCGCTCCTCGGCTCCAGGTGGTACCGCCACGCCCTGTAGAGACCCCAAGACCTGTGCGGCCTCGGAGGCCCCCTACGGACCCTGGAGCGCGTGCTGTTTTTGGAGGCGCGTCTAGGGACCTGGGTAGAGCCCGACAGGGCTCTAGGTTTTTCCGAGCGCTTTAGCCAGGCTGACCAGTCAGCCGTGCTTCGACTTCTCTCGGGGGCATCGCGGTAACTACTGAACGTAGTAGTGTGCCGCGAGATGCGTGGTCGCACATCGCATACTTAAGCTCGGGTTTAGCCCGATCCTAGAGGGTTCTAATCATCATCATCATCATCATCATCATCATCATCATCATCATCATCATCATCATCATCATCATCATCAGCAGCAGCAGCAGCAGCAGCAGCATCATCTCATCATCATCATCATCATCATCATCATCATCATCATCATCATCATCATCGTCATCATCATCATCACCATCACCATCACCATCACCATCACCATCATCATCAGCATCATCATCATCAGCAGCATCAGCATCATCATCAGCATCATCATCATCGTCATCATCGTCATCATCAGCACACAACCACCACCACCATCATCATCATCAGCATCAGCATCAGCATCATCAGCATCAGCATCAGCATCAGCATCAACATCATCATCAGCATCATCAGCATCATCATCATCATCACCATCAGCATCATCAGCATCATCAGCATCATCATCATCATCATCATCATCATCATCATCATCATCATCATCATCATCATCATCATCATCATCATCCGCCCCGCGTTCTTCCTCCTCTTCCTCCTCGTCCTCCTCGTCCTCCTCCTCCTGTTCCTCCTCCTCCTCCTCCTCCTCCTCCGTCCTTCCACCCTTGCCTCTGCCCTTTGTACCAATCAAAAACCCGGCACACGGCCCACACATTTTTGTGGCCACATAGAAAGTTGCACAACTGCCCCAGTAGCAGGGTCCACATGGCGGCGCCGCGCAATTTTGGCACATTCCTCACACGGTTCGTGGCCCCATATGGAGTTCCACCGAAGGCCCCCATAGCGGGGTCCACATGGCGGCGCCGCCGCATTGTGGCGCACCCCATCACACGGTTCGTGGCCCCATAGGGAGCTCCACCGAAGGCCCCAATAGCAAGGTCCGCATGGCGGCGCTGCCCAATTTTGGCGCACCCTTCACACGGCCACTGGCCCCATAGGGATCTCAGCCGAAAACCCAAATGGCAGGGTCCGCATTGCGGCGCCACTCCTTTTTGGCGCACCCCGCACGGATTGTAACCCCATAAGGGGCTCCACCGAAGGCCTTGATGGCGGGGTTCGCAAGGCGGTGCCTCCCCAATGTGGCGCACCGCTCACGCGGTCGTGTCACAACACGGCGCTCTCAACTACATATGGTTGGGTCCTTCGCCAGGATATTTTTTCCCCCACTGATCAACGTCGCCCGTGTCCCTTCCAAGAGCACTGCCGAAGCTTTGGCATGAACGCGCACGCTGCGGCGAGAAGCACAACTCGCTCGCTGGAATACGCCACGCCGAGACAACCTAGCTGGACTGCATATTTCTGCGCTGCCACAGCTGCGCGCCGACCTGAATTATGTGCGGCTACACCTCCAAGGAAACCTTCAATCAAAACTGACAATACGGATGCGCGATGAGGATACAAGGGCCTTGGAACGCCGCGTTGAAACTTTTTCGAGCGGGGCGGACCATCCAGAGTAACCCTGCGCCCCCGATGATAATCCCCGGGGGAAAACAAAGTTCGGGGGTCTGGCGGGGATAATCAACGATTTTTCCCGGCGAAGGTGACGTCTTGATAATGATGAAGACGATGATGATGATGATGATGATGATGATGATGATGATGATGATGATGGCGATGGCGACGGTGATGATGACCCCGGGCGCTCGTGTAACCCGACCCGGTCGATCTTGGCACAAGACTGACTCGATGGATCTCGAGGCTCGCGGCTACAACTTGCCTGCGCAAGAAAGGTCCTTGGCGCTCCTGGCCAAGAAACCTCTTTTGCGCACGACCTCAAACCACTCGCCCATGCAGGCTCGGCATCCTTTGGAGCCGCCCTTGCGCGGGAGGCACCCGGCGCAGGCCTGGGTGGCAGCGCTTGCCTCCTCGAAGGTGGCGTGCTTCGGCTCGACCGCCGTGGGGCCCTTGAAGGGCGTGGACTTGGCCTTGCTCTTGGCCTTGGCCAGGTCGTTGCCGCTGGCCCCCTCGAGCTCGTTGATCCACTCGTTGCCTCGGGCGCGCATCGTGCTGATGCTCACGGGCGCTTGGCGGCCCTCGCCTCGGATCTCGCGCTGGGCGCGCTCTAACCAGCGACTCGCCCGCAGGCCGCAGGGCCAGGCGTCGGCCCGGAACATCTCGCTGCTCCTCGCAGGGCAGGTTTCGCCAGAGCCATTGGCGCCGAGCTCGCGGAGGATCCTCGCGGCGGCCTTGGGGCCACATGCGAACCCTACCCGCGATTTCTATGGGGGAGGGTGGGGTCCCTCGGACATCGTGGGGTGTAGGTGTGAGTTCGCACGTGGCCATTTAGGCATGCTTGGCGTTCTCGGGCGGCCGCTTGAGGGCGCCGCGGTACTCCGCCGCGACGCGCCCGCCGATCCCCGAGACCTTGGCGAGCGCTGCTACAAATGCCCCCATGCACAGGGCCCAGGGCGCCTCCAGGATCCGCTCCAAAACGGAGCGACAAAAGTTGAAGCACCTTGCTTGGGGCAAGGGCAACAGTCGCAACCGCCGGCCTTAAGGTGGGCGTAGTGCGCGGGCGCCTCGGAAAGCACGCAGATCAGGACGCGCTCGGCCCCTTGTCGGCTCTCTCGGCCCAGCGCTTCGGCTCCTTGGGCTGCTGGGCGACGGGTTCGCCCTCGCCCTGGCCCTCTCGAGCCCGGGCGACGGCCGCCGTGGGCTCGACCGCCAGAACGGTCTCGGGAACGCCCGCGCGCTCCTCGATCTCGCCCAGCAGCGCGCGCACTGTGCCCAGTTCGAGGGTCTCGCCCATGCCGATCTGCTCGCGGTTCATGATCGCGCACTCCTTGGCGAGCTCGGCGCGGCGAGCCAGTCTAGTCTTGCGCCAGTCGAGCTTGCGCGGCCCGGGGAACTTGCAGTCCTGCTCGATCGTGGCCTGCGGCGCTCGGGACTCACAAGCACCCGCTAGCTTCCGCCTGCTTCCGCTGCGCGGCTTTAAGGTTCCGCCGTCGCTTCCGCCGCCAACTTTCCGCCAACTTCCGCCGTTTCCGCTGTCGCTTCCGCCGTTTCCGCTAGCTTCCGCTTGCTTCCGCCGCCTCAGTCGGAAGCGGGCGGAAGCTGGCGAGCGCCCGCCGGCCCCCGAGCCTCGCCGCTCTCGATCTGGAAGGTCGCCGCGGTCTCCACCTCGAGGGCGCGCAGGCGATGCGCGCCCTCGGTGCCCAGGACTCGCCAGACGCCCTGCACTCTGCCGTGCCTGCCCTCGCGGACTCCCTCCTCGGTGACCCGTGCCACTTTGCAGTGCCGGGGGAAGTCCCCGCAAGCCTCGAGGCATGTTTTCTTCTTGGCCGTCGCTTGCTTCTTGGCGTCCTTCTCCGCTTGCGTCTTGGCGTTGAACTTCTGGGTAAAGCTCGTCTTGGCATTCGGCGGCCTGCCTGGGAGCTTCGCCTTGGCCGCGCCTCGGCGCAGGTGCTCGGGCGAGGCCTCGCCGCCAGCCTCGGCTTTCTCGCGCTGCCACCTGCGCTGCAGCTTGCCCGGGAACTGGCCCGAGAACTTGGGCGCCCACCTGCCCTTGCGAGCTGCTGTTCGTTTCTGCTTGATTCGGCCCTCGAGGGCGCGCGGGAACTGGATCTCCTTGATCCGCTCTTCTGACGTTCTGAGCATGTCCTTCTGCTCGTCGGTGAGCTCGAGGTCCAGTTCTCCGAGCTCCAGGGGGCAGGGGTTCTCGTCCTGCTCGCAGTCCCTGACCAAGTCGTCGAGGTAGAAGCATGTCCCGTCGAGGGCGCTCCACTCGGGCACGGGCGGCACGCCCTCGGGCCACCCCTGCGCGCCCCCCAGGCGCCCGCTCGCCAGGCTCTGCTCGGTGCCGCGGCCGGGCTCGGTGGAATAGCTCCATGGCCCCATGCCCGTGACGACCTTGAGCTTGCCCTGCTCTGTCGGCCGGACCGCGAGCATTCGGTTCGCTTGCAGTCCTTGGGGCGGCACCGCGCCCTTGTTCTTTTCGCGGAAGCAGGTGTGGGCCTCGGAGACGCAGTGGAGGCACTCGTAGGGCCCCCATTGGGTCGGGGACTGGTGCTGCTTCTGGGGCTCGGCCTTGGCCTTCTGGATCCAGCCCTGATCCATGGCCAAGCGCATCTCGGTCTTGACCTCTCGGATCGTGGCCTTGGGCTGGCTGTGCTCGCGGGCGTCCGGCCCGCGCAAGAAGCTCGCGGCGCCGGGGGGCCATGGGCGCGTGGATCGCATTCTGGAGCCACGCTCGGAGCGCCACTGCCTCGGTTCACTGGCTAGAGAGGCAGTCTGCGAACGCGAGGCCGTGGCCGCGCTGCTACTCGATGAAGTCGATGGTCCAGGAAGCGACGAGCTCGTCCGTCCAGGCCCTGGGCTGCCCCCACGCGGCGACGGCCTCGAAGGCCCTCGCTCGTTCCTCCTCGGAGAACTCGAGCAGAGCGTTGCGCCAGCCCTCGAGCAATGCCCCCGAAGGCTCGCCTGCTCGGAAGCGCTCCGTCTGGCCGTCGCTCCGCGGGGGGGGGGGCTCGCAGTAGCGCGGTCGACCCGCGCGACAAGGGCGCGCGGCGAGGATGCAAGGGCCTTGGGAGGCCCAGAGATGGGCCGAAAGGGGCAAGGGTGCAAGGGCAACTAACCCTGGGAAGGTTGCCCACCCTTACTAGGCCGGTTGACTGTAGTAGTAGTAGTAGTAGTAGCAGAATGAGCAGGAGCACTAGAAGGAAGGGAGAAGGAAGAAGGGTGGGCAAGGGTGGGCGAACGGAGAGAGCGGAGGATGCCCCCTAGATTGACATTATTTTATCTGTTCGGGGGATTGTTTTGAATCCGGGACCTGAAGGGGCTTCATGCGTTGATGACGGCGCGTCGTTTTCAATCTCGCATGCAGGGCGTCCGCGTCGGGGCCCGGAATTGTTTGCAAGCGTTCCATCTATAAAGGAGCTCGGGGCCTCGGGGGGGGGGGGGGGGGGCGAGGGGGGGGGGGGGGGGGGGGCGAGGAGAGATCCTCGTCTGCTTCCTCACCCTCGAGCCTCTTGGCCTCGAGTTCCTCGGGGGCGCTCGCAGCAGATTCGGCGCTCTCGCAGGGAGGGGGGCCCCCAGCTTCTGGCGAGAGCTCAGGGCCTCGGAAGGCGAGCTCGCCAGACCCCAGAGGCTCGACATGCTCGCCTGCTTTGTCGGCGCGGACGTCGGAGTCTCGCTGCAAAGCTGCGATGGCTCGAAGCGCAAATCCTCGAGCCAATGTGGCCACTGAAAGTTGTAGGCTCCCGGCGGTCGTTGGCTTGTCCTGGTTCGCTGCTTGTTGTTGCCTTCTTGTTTTCGGCGTTATGTTGTCAGCTTGTCGTCGGTAGCTTCTTGCTGTTCGATTGTTGCTGCTGCCTGTCTCGTTGCTGTTGTGGCTTCCGGTTGCGCTGGTTGCTGGTGCTGCTGTTGCGCTCGCTGTTGCTTATGCTGTTGTTGATGGTGTTGTTTTTTTCCTGATTGTTTTTGCTGTTGTTTGTGTTGTTGCTGTTGCTCGCGCGTGCTGTGCTGATTGCGCGTGCTTCTGTCCTTGCTGTCGTCGGCGTCGTTGCTCTGGCCCCTGTCTCTTGTTCTCTCTTTGGCGCCCTCGAGGCCGGCGGCCACCTCGCTGAGAGCCCCCGGCGCCTCCCCGTCCTCACTCTGCCCGAAGGCACCTCGCTCAGAGCTCCCAGCGGCTCGCGAGGCGCCCCAATGAGCCAGGACTTGGGGCCGAGGCAGGAGGCGAGGGAGAGCTCGGCACCGAGTGCAAGGCATCGCGCTGCCTTGTTGTTGAGGGCTTGCAAAGGTGGCTGCGCTTCTTCTCGGGTTCGACCTTGCAGGAGTCCAGCTTGCGCTTTTTGTCCGAGAGCTGTTTCTCGAAGTGCGTGTTGTCCTCGAGCTTGCTCTTGTTCTGAACGTTATTGCCCGCGAGCCTGCAAGAGTCCTCCTTGTCCTTCAGCTTGACCTCGAGCTTGACCTTCCTGTCCTCCGGCTTAACCTCGAGCTTGACCTTCTTGTCCTCGAGCTTCTTGTCGTCGAGGCTCTTGTCCTCGGGCGTGCTGGCGTCCTCCTCCAGCGCGGTTGGTTGCGCCTCCTCGTGCTGCTCGACGCTGCCTCGGTCTTCACCTCCTCGAAGTTCTGTCTGCGCGCCCACTGTCGCCCGCTCGTCGCCCTGCGTGTGCTCGACGAAGAACATTGGCGAGACGACGCTCTCGCCGTCCGACCGCTCGGCGAGAGGCCGACGACCGTCGCTGTCCGACTCGGCCACCCTCGTTGCCGGAGCGGTAGAGAGGCTTGGAATGCTTGATCCTAAATGGGCGACGGAAAGTGTTGCGCCCTCAGCGGGCTTGACCCGAACGGCGCTTGCACCGCAGAGCTCACGCCCATTGCACCACGTAGCTAGCGCCACCTCGGCGATGCATCGGCGGGCCTCGGCGATGCATCGACGATGCGGTGGGCTTGGCCTGCGTTGTAGTGGCAGCTGTTGTCTGTGCTGTTGTTGTTTGTCTCGTTGTTGTTGTGGCCTGCTGTTGCGGTTGTTTTGCTGGTTGCTGTTGCTGTTGTGGCTGCTGTTGTTTGTGCTTTTGTAATTGTGTGTGCGATTGTGTGTGAATGCGTGTGTGAATGTGCGACGTTGTGTGTGTGTGCGCGCGTGTGCTTTAATGTGGTGGTGCGCGTGTGCGCGCGTTTGCGCGCGCGTGCGTGCGGCCGCTAGGCGTCGAGGCCCGATCCTCGATCCTCGGATCGAGGACATCTGCGAGTCCAAGCGCGGCGGCCCTCGGATCTAGGATCCAAGGCGCTCAAAGGTGCTCGGAACCAAGATCTCGGATCCTCGATCCGAGGATCGATGGTCGAGCCTCCTTGATGGCGGTCTGGGCCCGAGGACGGCGGCGAGGGATATCGACGATCGCCGAGGCTCGATCCTCGATCCTCGGATCGCGAACCCGAGATCTGCGAGTCCAAGCGCGGCGATCCTCGGATCCAGGATCCATGGCGCTCAAAGGTGCTCGGGGCCAATATCTCGGATCCTCGGTCCGAGGATCGGGGATCGAGCCTCCTTGATTGATAACGGTCTGGGCCCGAGGGCGGCGACGAAGGCAATCGACGATCGTCGAGGCTCGATCCTCGATCCTCGGATCGCGAACCCGAGATCTTCGCGTCCAAGCGTGGCGATCCTCGGATCGAGGGCCCAAGACGCTCGAAGATGCTCGGAACCAAGATCTCGGGCCCTCGATTCTCGGTCCGAGGATCGGGCCAGCTCGATGGCGGTCTGGGCCCGAGGACGGCGACGAGGGAGATCGACGATCGCCGAGGCTTGATCCTCGGCCCTCGGATCGCGAGCCCCGGATCTTCGAGCCCGCGGGCGGCGACCCTCGGATCTGGGATCCGAGGTGCTCAGAGCCGCTCGGAATCAAGATCTCGGATCCTCGATCCGATGATCGAGCCTCCTTGATTGCGGCCTGGGCCTGACGACGGCGACGGCGACGATCGACGGTCGCCGAGGCTCGACCCCCGATCCTCGGATCGCGAACCCGGGGTCTTCGTGCCCAAGCGCGGCGATCCTCGGATCTTGGATCCAAGGAGCCTCGATCCGACGGAGGGGTTGCTCGATGCTTGATCGAGGATCACTCGGCGAGAGGGGGGGGGGGGGGGGGGGCGCCCCGCAGCTGGGAACGCCACTCGCCCGTGAGCGCTCGGAGCTTCAAAGCAGATGGGGCTCGAGCGCGTGCCTCGAGACGCTCGCGCGGCACCCTCGTCGCGAAAAGCGCGGGTGCGCTTGGCTCGGGGCGCTCGCGCGCCAGGCGCTCGCCGCTCGCCGCTGCTCGGCCCCCAGGCGTCCTTCGGCGTCGACTCGTCGGCCTCGGACTCGGCCTCCGCGTCGGCCTGGCTCTTCCTGGGCTCGCGCGCTGGTTGGCCATCGTGTCGCAGTCGCCGTGGATCTTGGCGAACTCTTCGAAATTCATCTTGATGTGCTGCTTGAGATCCATTGTCTCGAAGCTGAGCAGCCCCTCGGTGCTTGCGTAGTCATGCTTGGAGCGCTTGTCCTGGTAGTTCCGCTCCAGGAATTCCTAGGCCATGTCGGCCGTGCGCTTCGGGCTCCAGCGCCACTTGACGACCGCTTGCGCGGTGGATAGCGCGCGGTCAACGCCCTGCACCGCGCCGTCGGCGCGGCGCCAGTTGACGGACTGCTCGGCCTTGTGGGGGGTCATCTCGAAGAGCTGATCGGCTGGCGCGCCGGAGGACTCCTCGCCCATCTTCTCGACGGGCTCGAAATTCTCGTTGATCGGCGCCACGAGTTCGCGGAGGTCGAGGAGCTCGGAAAACGGGATGTCGAGGAAAAGGTTTGTCGACGCGCGAAGCTGAGGCGCCGGGCGCTGTCGGCGCCGAGCTCGATGTCCTTCTTCTTGGCTCGCTCGATCATCTTCGACTTGGAACTCGGCATGGGCCAGGAGAGGTTCTCGGGCGGTTCTCCGCGATTCTCGCAGATGTCGTCGAGGCGGGCGTCTTCCTCGCAGTAGGTCTTGCAGAACAGCGCCACCGCCAGCTCGACGCGCCTCTTGTCCTTCTCGTTGAAGATGTGCCCGTGCTCGATGCTCTTGAGAGAAACGCCTTTGTAGACCATCTCGAAGGCGGCTTGCTGGGCGCTCACCGACCACGAGGCGCCGTCCGCCTTGGAAACGCAGGCCGTCATGGTTGCTGCGTCAGTGCCTTGCGCGCTCGTTCTTCATGGCCATGCGTTCGAGAATCTCGTTCGAGCTCGGGCTCGCGCTCTGGGTCCCGATTCCCTGCAGGGCCGCGACCTGCTGGGTCACCGCCTGGGCGCGCTCGGCGACCTGAGACATGGCTGAGGCTCGCGACGCACGCAGGGGCAACGGTGTGGGGGGGATCCGCACTGGGGGGGAAAATCGACTTGTAATCTTCGATACATCGCCGATGCATCGGCCATGGGCGCCCGATCGTGAATCCGCACGTTCCTGGGCAGGCTCGGGTTATCGAGCCACTCTCTGCGATCAATGGGCGGTTGGGGATCGATGCGTCCACTTAGCTATGCCCTATCCCCCCCTATCGTTGCCCCTGGGGGAGGTGCAGTTCGGTGCCTCGAAGGGGCTCGAAAGTTGGGAATATCGGGGACTCGGGGCAGCTCGGGCCTGGGCAGTTGCTGGGGGGAGAAAAGGAAGAGGAGGAGGAGGAGGAGGAGGAGGAGGAGGAGGAGGAGGAAAAGGAGGAAGAGGAGGAGGAGGAGGAGGGGCCACGAACCGTGTGACGGATGCGCTAAAAGATATATCCAATGCTGTGCCTGCTCGGAAAACGCATGCAACTTCAAAATCCAATCGGTCCCAATGGCCCTGCCACACGCTCCTGGCTCGGATACGACTGAGAAAGTGAAAATCCCATGGCCCTGCCGCACGTTCGTGACTTGGGAAAACTGAAATGGTGAGAATCCCATCGCCCTGCCACACGCTCGTGATTGCAGAAGCTGAAATGGTGAGACCACCATTGCCATGCTCAGCGTTTTTGATGCTGTTGCGAATCAGCATGAGATGATAGCATCTTCGATTCGCAACTTCCCCCAAAAAGTATCAGTTCGGCCTCCGCGCCCTCTCCACTATTAAATCCGATTGACACGGGAGGGGGAGGAAAGTTTATTATTTATCATCCAGGGCACAGGGTTAATCGAGGAGGGACCAAAGAGGCACGGATGGATGCAAACGTATATTTGGGACGGTTGCCCATCCATACCATCGGTTTCGACCCTACCCCCGCGTATCGCGCCCCGCAAGGCGCGACGTGCGACCAGCTTCGCGCCGTCGCGCCATCGCGCCGCCCCTCTGGAGAGTAGTGACCGCTCCAGCCCAGGCCGCGGCGCGCAAGGCGCGATCGTGGGGAGGCTGGATACACCAAGGGCTGGAATCGCTGCGGACAGAATGGTTAAAGTAAGGAAAATCGCGCTTGCGTGGGCTTGTAAAAACACACGCACGAAGAACCGATGCCCCGACCACACGAAAAATCACACTTACGGTAGCCCTAAAAACTCCCGATCGGTCCGGCGACGATTGCTACGGAACGAGCTAACTGCAACGACAACCGCAAAGCGCAGGGCCCAGGGAATGAAACGCAAGCGGGTGGTTTCCCAGAGGTTTCGCGCTGCCCTTTTTCAACTCCGGCGCGGCCCGACGAAAAAAACAGTTTTCTCAGAAAGACCCGAGAGCTTCTGAGAGGAACTTCTTGGAAGCTGGGCGGGCTTCTGAGGAGGCCCCTTCCTTTTTTGGGGGGGGGAGGTCCCTTCCTTCTAAAAAGCCCCCCCGCCCTCTTAGAGAAAACCACCCGCCTCGCGCCGGCCCGTTCTGTGCGCGCCGCACGCTCCTGCCAGCGGCGCCGCGCGCTGGCCCGGTAGTCCTCCATTCGCCGCGCACGCGGGACGCTCCGCCTCCCCGGCCCGACGATCAGCCACCGCAGGGACCAAGAGAACGCTCAGGCCGCTTGGGCCAAACTGGCCACGGAGACCTGCCGTCACGATGTTCTTCGTGGCGCGGGAGTCCCGGCATGATGTGCCAGGGGCAGCCATCATCGAATCGCTGAGTCGCCGCAAATCAGAGCATGCATGGGATCGGGCTGGGCCGGCATGGAATCGGAATCGAATCGAGCCGGTCGCGCCACGGTGCACAACGCAAGCGCCGCCGGGCCGCATGGAATCGCCAGCCAGCCGGAATCGAATCGGACCGAGCCTTCGCGAGACGATACCGAATCGTATCGGTCGAATCGAACCGCAGCGGGCCCGGTGTGCTCGAGGCGCTCCCCCCGTGCCGCCTCCCGTCGTTCCCCTGTCGTCCGTCGCTCGTCCGTCGTGTCGTGCCATTGGGCTCCGCCTGCGCTGTGAAAAAGTGTGCCCGAGGCGCTCCCGACCACCCTCATAGCAAGCACCCCTACAAGCGAAGCCATTTAGTAACCGCACCCAGGGAAGGAACCGAACGGGGCAGGGCTGCTTCGTAGACGCCCAGGGGCGTTCAGTGAACGCCAATTATCGGGGTGCTTCCGCCCCAGATGCGTCCAGAGATGCAACGACAGCCAATGTGTCTAACTACGAGGGGCCTCCTAGATAGGGTCCGAGTAGATGGGGTTGGAGGATCGCGCCGCATCGGCACTGCATCGGCGACGTCGGCAGGGCATCGGCGCCATCGGCGTGGAGAACATCGGGCTCCACATCGAGTCGCATCGCCGATGCATCGGCGATGCAGCGCGATCCTCCGACCCCATCTACTCCTGCGCCTCTGGGCGCCAGTTGGGACCCTACGTCGAGGAACATCCCCGGCTGCAAGGCCGAAACCAGCTGTGCGCACCTGTTGTCGCACCCTCCACTGCTCCCCCGTGCTACTCCTCGATAGTCGGCGTCACCCTGGGAATGCGGAAGCAACGCGGGAGCTCAGTGCGACCTCTGATGTCGCGGTTGAACTTGTCCACCTGTTAAGACATGTGCAAGCAAGACTGCGTTGTCTCCATAGGAAACAATGCAGGTGGCGCACGAAAAAGCAACGCGAGGCCAACTGATACACACCACCACCGCCTGCACCACAAAACGTGGCACAGATGGTCGGAGTTGGGGCTGTGCCGCGCCCGCGCGGGAAAAATAGGGGCGCAGCGCGGCGCACGGGCGCCGTGGGAGGGGCGTTCCCAAGAAGCAGACAGCGCACATCTTGGTGGCGGTGGTTGTGTATAACATTCGGGCCCCTTCGTAATCCAAATTCTAAACGCCGCCACCGCGCTTGTCTTGATGAGCCCCGTTCTGGCCCCATGGGCGCGAGGGGGGTGTCCCGTCGCCGCTGGCGGCGGGGCCGCGACAACGGTGGCCCACAACTGCACCAATACGGATCGGGCGCTCATTCACGATCTTGGTGGTGGTGGTCATCTACCGTGCTCGGACAAGAAAGCCACGCCCGGGGAGGGATACGGGCGGAGGATGTAGGACCGACGGCCAGCCCGACAGCGCCGCGGAAGAAACCCGCAATCCGAATAGAGAAATGCTCGCCAGTGTGTTCCTGGCTATATGCGGTGTGCAACCGATGTGGAGCAATCTATGCAATTAATGAAGGTGGTGCAGTCAATGGTGTGCAATCTGTGTTGTGCAATCTGTGCTGTGTAGCGTATGTGTTGCAATGTAAGTTGAACCATATATGTGGTGCGCAACTTGTACGGTGCAATCGACGTGGCGCAATCTGACTGGTGCAATATATGTTGTGCTGCCTACGTGGTGCAATATATATATATATATATATATATAGATATATGTATATATATGGTGCAATCTATGCGGCGCAACGTACTGGTGCAATCTATGTGGTGCAAGATACGCTGTGCAATCTATGCGGTGCAATAGAGATGGTACAGTCTACATAGTGCACTATGTGCGGTGCAACCTACGTCGTGCAATCTAGGCGGCGACGGGGCGGCGATGGCGACAACCCATAGCCGCCAGACCGACACTCAGGCCCGGACGTTCGGCGGCGACGGGGCGGCGACGGCGCGGCGACGGCGACAACATAGCCGCCATAACGACGACCCCCCCAGACGACGGGCGGCGACGAGGCGGCGACGGGGCGGCGACGGCGACAACATAGCCGCCAGACCGACAACCACTTCCCCACCAATCCCTCAGCATAGGAATTAATTAGAGCCCCCAGTTGCAAGCCTCGTTCCGTGAATGGAACACCTCACATAAACAAAGCGGGGCGACGAGGCCACGCCGGAAGACCAGTGGTCACAGAATGCGACAGGAAAAAGACAAGGCGAGGAATGACGGAGGAGAACGACAAACATCAAAAAGGCCAAGTGACTGGAAACCTCTACGACACCGCTTGTCGCATAGGGTGCATCTGCTGTGGCTCATCCGACAAAAATCTGCGAAGCATCTATCCGCCACCGTGCCTTCATCATGCAGTGGAGTGTCCCAGGGCTCACGCAGTCCTGAGCGGTAAAAAGTTTGCACAATTCTCTAGGCGCTTCTGGTTGCTGCTGGGGTTTACCGCGGGGGCCTCCGGGACGTTGACACCGCCCTGCACGACCCGAAGAACCCCAAAGACTTCCTCCGAAGCGGCCAGGAGGCCCCCAAGGAGGTCCCCAAGGAGGTCAAGACTTCCTCCGAAGACCAAGGAGGTCCCCAAGGAGGTCCCTCAAGGAAGTCCCCTACGCGACCCGACCCCAAAGACTTCCTCCGAAGCGGCCAGGAGGATCCAAGAGCGCTCCGAGACGGCCTCATAAGGCCTCAAGACTGGCCACGATGCCCTCCAGACGGCTCAAGAGGCCTCCAAGGAGGTCCAAGAGGGCCCCAAGAGAACCCCCAAGAGGCTCCCAAGAAGGTCAATTCGTTCCATTCCCTATGGAAAACGTGCATGAAGCACAGCGTACACGACGGGCCAAAAAGGCCCCCAAGGTCGCCCCAGGACGGCCCAAGAGGCCCGCAAGAGGGCCGCAAGAAGAGCCCAAGACAAGCCCCAGAGGGGGAACACGAACCTGCGTTTCGAGCTCGCCGCTCCAAGATGATCCCCGATACCGCCGGCCAAGATGGCCTCCAAAACGGCCTGGATGGCCTCCAAGACAATCCAAAGACGCCTCCAAGACGGCCGAGATGGCCCCAAGAGAGCCCAAGATGGCCCCAAGACGCCTCCAAGACGGCCCAAGAGGTCCCCAGGACGCCCCAAGAAGGTTCCAAGAGAACCTGCAGAAGGCCCAAATCAGGTACTTACCGAAAGTTATTCAATGATCTTAGCGTTCTCGCCGTTTCGGGATTCCGACGCTTCCAGACGGCCCCATAGGCCCCCGCGATGGCCCTTAGCGGCTCCCACCAGGCCCACAAGACGGCCCAAGAGGGCCCCAAGACGGCCCACGAGACCCCCTAAGACGACCCCAAGCGTGCCCCATAGACCTCCAAGATGGCCCGAACGCGCCCAAAGAGGGACACACGACTGCCCAAAGAGGGCCCCACGATGCAGCGGAATGAATGCTAATTTCAGCCAAGCCGCGCGACAGCGAGAGAGAGAGAGAGAGAGAGAGATATATATATATATATATGTGAGGGAGAGAGAGAGAGAGAGAGAGAGAGAGAGAGACCACCGACATCGTCGCTACCACGACGTAATGGGGCATCGTCCCGCGTACGAGAGGGGGCCTGTGCGCGACCGCTCAAACGTGCCCGATGGAAGGCCAGGCCTGGATGTGCGTGGGTGGGGGCAAGAACGGCCCGATGGGGCACCAGCGGCCGGCAAGCGCGCGCACCGACGAGGCGAAGTTGGCCAGCAAGCGGCTAGAGTTACTGCGCGCCAGGCACTCATGCAGCAACCAGGCGGGGCAACGCAAGGCTCACCCATAGGGAGCCACGCCGCGTAGCTACTCGCAGAGGGGGCATCCGTGAGGCGTGAGCCTGCATGCAAGCACTCGCACATATTCTCGCGAGCTTTTACGTTCTGTGGCGAACACGGGCCGACAGATCTCAGCCGCACAGCCAGACGAAATGCACATGTGAACTCACGTGCTCGGCAATGCAGCGCTTCCCCGAAGTGGCGGGCTCAGCCGCGGCAGGTGGGAGCAGGACAAGCTTCGGTGGCAACTCATGGGAGCCTCACATTCCATCTTGTCGACTCTTGCTCATCGACGCTAACCGACGCCAAATCGACGCTCATCGACGCTAAATCGACGCCAGTCGACGCTACCTCGGCGCTATCTCATCGACTCCCAGACGCTAATCGACGCGAGTCGACGCTACAGGCAGAGTCAAAAAAGGGTACACCAGGCTCCCACGAGTTGCTATCGAAGGCAAGCCATGGAACTCAGCGCGGAAAGACGAGCGCCATATGCACCCATGACGGCCAGTGCTGTGCGCCGCTCCTCCTCCTCCTCCTCCTGCTCCTCCTCCTCCTCCTCCTCCTGCTCCTCCTCCTCCTCCTCCTGCTCCTTCCTCCTC